>VZRZ01006022.1:3235-57499 GCA_013398175.1 Climacteris rufus | reverse complement strand
CAGGTATTTGGCCAAGAAAAGGAAGACCTCTGAGGGATGAACTGACTAATTAGAAACAAAACCATGATCCTCCTTTCTCTCTGAGGAGAGAGGAGGGAGGGCTGTAGGCTGCTGGGGGGAGGAGGGAGAAAAGAGTGTTTAAAAAGATGTTTCTTGCTTGCTCCTTTAACTCTGTAATAAATTCCCTTTATCACTTATAAGTTTTGGGCCTGTTTAGCCTGTCTGTAATCAAGGAGTTCCCTTTCAGTATTCTTATCCCAGTTTAGTAACACATTCCTTTCTCCCTGTCTTTCGGTGGAGGGAGAGGGAAGGGGGAAAAGCAGCCTTTCGTGGGGCCTTGTCTTTTTGGTCAGGGCTAAACCACAACAAAAGTGTTGACACTTTTGATTTCCGACACATTGCTGTTTAATTTTCAAAGCATTTTGTTGTTACTGTTCTGAAGGATGAGACCTATACAGATAATTTTAGTTTTAAATATTCCAAAGTAAATGTTCTTCAGATCACAATAGTGGCTTGAGTCATAAAATAGGTAGTTCTTGGACTTTGCATATGGATCTTGAGTCAGTTTTCCTGTGTGTATATCTAGTTATTTTCTGGGACTTTGGTGTAGGACCATTTCTAACACATCAAAATAAAAATTTACAAAACTTTGAATAAAGGTGTTTGATTGTTTAACTATTTGCACTAAAAACAAAATGGGTCATTGAATTATTATTTGTACGTATGTGATAACATCAAGTGTTACAGAGAGCATCCCTCTTCAACTTACTAGGTTTCATTGGTATCTTGCCCTATTATAAAAATGGAAGCAGAGATGAAATTAAAGGTTTGTTTTGACAAAAGCTTTGTTTAAAGTAAGTAGGACAAATACTGCTTAAACACTAGTATGAAATAATGTGTTTAAAAAGCTTGAATTCTTAAAAAATTGTACCACAATAGTGAGGGATATATGCCTGTGTATTTTCTGGAGGAAAGGAAGTCAGAGGAATAAAGTGCCCTATCTAAAACACACTCCAGTTGAAAGTGAAGCACTATGGAAGAAATACTGTAAGAGTTAGCACTGGATTACATGAAAGCTGGTCAAAACATTTCCCTATCATTATTAATGTTGCAAAATCTACAATAACTGCTCTCTATGTATCCAGAAGTTTGTAGTTGTAGTTACCAATTTGTCCTCCCTTCCACAACACTAATTTCAACAACTGTACTGCAAATGTTTGTAAAATGTTCACAAACATCAAAAGGTTCTGATATAAAGCAATTTTTGCAGCTCTATTTTTACAAGATGCACAATTTATGCAATAATCTGCATGCCTTCTTATGTGGCAGCAGAAAGATTTAAAATAAGATTATGATGAACATCTCCACAGTATGTAAACAGACAGCAGGGTAAAAATGCATGTGTGCCCAGTCTTCAAACGTTAACTCACAGATCTGAATCATTATTTTTATATCAAGTTAGTAAAACGATTAATGGAAGCTTATGAGGAGAGTAATTGTAACAAATTTTAAGACTTTTTTTTTTTATGCCTCCCTCCTTTTAATTGTGTGTGAACTTGGCAACTTCTATCCACAGTCTTTTTCATGACATCTGTATACACCATGGAGACACATGGATAGCTATTAGTCGTGGCATTACTTATACTGTGTGCAAATATGTGCAAAAACCTTGTTTGAAAAGTTATGTTTATATATCATGAGGCAAACATCAAGTAATTTCTGCTTTTTTCAATGACACCTTTAAAAATTCCTTGTATGCCCCTTTTATCATAGTTTCACAGATTATATGAGTAATTTACACCAAAAACTTGCATAGCAAAGGCTTGGCTTCTAATTATAAAAATATTCTGGATTCATAATTGCCAGTAAGTTTTAGCACAATAGTCAGTCCACTACCTGGCCAAAGTATTTTATGGTGTCAAAAATATTATCCCTCCAAAGTATTTTTACAAAGATTCCTGTGGAATAACTTGAAAAAAAAAAAAAAAAAACCACTAGAAATCAAACTGTTTATCACTCCAAAGCAAGTTAACTGGTTATTATATACTTTCAGTGTTATTGTTGTCCCAAATGCAGGCTAGCTATTCAGTACAAAGTGCCAATTCACATTTATGAGGAGAGGTATTTCTAATTTTTATTCTAGTATGCTCAAAGTAGGGAGCTGGGTGGTAACCCACAGAAGTCTGTCTTCCTAATCACTAAAATTTTACACTACTTATACATTTTAACAAACAAAGGCGTCAACATTAATTGGTTACAGAATATGTAACTATTTTATTAGTTAGTATTCAAACCTCTACTTGCTAGTTATATCTCTCACTTCTCATGCTAATTAATCCACACGAACTGTTCTTCCCACCATTTGAGCCTGAGGTCTATTTTGGGTGGTCAATGACTTGCTGGATGTGATCTCTCAGTGCCTGAATTTCCTTAGTCATCTCAGTTCTGCTGACTTGGCTGCTGGTGGCTTTCATCCAGACAGCCCATCCATCTTCAGATTGCCTTCCCTTTTACTTACAACAAAAGATTAGACAAGCATACAATGTTCACAATGTAATTGCTTAGTCATAACTGTTTAGCTATAGCTAGTGATTAACTTTTCAAAAAATTGCAAAGTTTGATTCATGTCCTGAGGGGTTCAAACCTTTAGGGGTTCAATGTCAATATAACTCCACATAGGTTTTCTCAGGTGTCAGTGTTGACATTGTAAAAAATGTAATATATTTCATGATCTTAAAGTGACATTTTAAGAAGCAAGACTGTTCCGCCTTGAACCACAGTATTCCTTTAAATATCTGTTGATTCAGGGCCTAACTTAGTGTTTCAGCAAAACTAAGTTACCTATGATAAAAAGCACTGTCAGTAAATCAAGAATTTATGACATACAGTATCCATCAAGCCATTTCATGAGACCTGAGGGAAACATCCTCAGAGAATGTTTCCAGGAAATACTCCTGCAGTACACTCTCGGGGACAATTTGCTTATTAAGCTCCACCTCCAAAATTTTTACAGATTACTCTTTGGATACCTGGACAGATCATCCACATTGTGTGTTTCTTTCTACAGGACTTAAGAGACAGTAAATTCACTTCTTCTCATATGATATTCTCTACCATTGCTACACAGAGGAATACCCATACATAGAACAATTGCCTGTTTTTCTTGGCCCTGAGTTAGTTTCACATCACATAAGACGGATGGAAATAGTAAAGAATCTGACCTCACTGAGTGGCACCCTCCCAAAACCTAATCTAAATTCTACCACATTGAGAAGACAGCTGTGATATCATAGGGAAAATAAACTGAAAGTCATTACCAAGTTTTGCAAATGTGTGATGTTAATACAAATTACTTCTGAAAAACAGACCCCACAGTCTTAGTACCAAGCATGATGTTATATAGGCTGAAAAGTACAAAGCTTTTTGTTTTCACAATTGGTATTTCATAGGTAATCTGACTGTACCACTGGATTGGATAAAAATAAGTGCATAAATGGCACAAAAAGAGGCATATCAGAATTACTACCCTGACCGCTCTTCAGCAGAAGAGGGTAAATGTAGAAGTGTACAGTCACAATGAGAAATTAATTCTATTGAAAGCTACTTTGACTCAACTTATCAGAGACATGAGTAATTCAGTATAGGTTATCATTACATATTGCTGGCTCTGGGGGCCTGCTCAAGGCCACTCAGCGATAGTCTGGGAGTGACTCTGGTATAGCAGGGGCTGCAGCTTGCAGTTTCCCCAAACACAGGGTTTCCTCCAGCAGCTCTTTTAGTGCTGGCTCCTCTGAATGAGAGAAAGCCCCAGGCCGATGTCGTGGGTGCAGGCGAGAATAAAGGCCAGAGAGAAGGGCCTTGGTATGATTTCCAGCTCTTTTATTCCTGGGAGAAGCAGCAGGGAAGGTGTGAGTGGGTCCAAGGATCCAAGAGAGGCAGCACGAGGATTGGGAAGAGCTGAAGGCGTCAGGGACAAAAGGCAGGGAAAGGGAAAACACAGGGATATTTATACGGACAGGAGCAGGGGAAAGTAACCAATTGGGGTACAAGAATTTACATGTAACCAATAGTGAACCAAATAGCAACAAAGTTTCTAGAACTTAACCTTATACAGAACATGAAGTAATACAGTAACTATCCATTGAACGGAAACATGTAGACTGAGCTGAAAGGGATGCTGGGGTGAACCAAAAAGCTCACCCTAGCAAAGGAGTGTGACTCAGAGAGTGACAGGCTCAGGCTGCTCCCACCAGTCTTGAGCCTCTGTGGCTGTGGCTTTTTCTACACACGCTGCCACAATTACAAACTGTCCTCTTAGAGTAATTCATGAAATAAGTGATGGACTAGACTACTTCTTACAAAATTTTGCAAACTATTAAACACATTATACAGTTTCACTGCATACCTAATATTGTAGTACACAGTTTAATATCAGCAATCCAAAGAGATGCTTAACAATCACAGCCAGAGAACCTACATTTTGACATAGAGCTTGGACATTCAGTTCTTTCAAATCAGTCATTGCCTTCCTCCTTCTCCTCACATCAGAATCCATCTTTAAATCAGCCCTGGTTTTGCTGTAATTCATACAGAAACTGGAGCACTTTGTAAATTTCATTTTGCCATTTCCATTTTCATGCTGTAGCTGTATTCCTATCAGCATGCCTATCACACTTTATATCACATACAACAGAAAGATTCCTATGCCTGAGTAAAGTATATTTGCTAAAAATATACAGTATGTATAGTTTATGTACACACTGAAAGCATTGCCACTATTTTAGAAATATTTAAAAAACACACAACAGCTTACAGCTATTACAGACGACAAATACTAAATATTGATGTTTTCCAGTAAACTAAGCTAACCTTCAATGGCAGAAAGACCAATAATATTCTGTCTGTTCTACTGAATTATTCTTGTCTTCCAGCACCAGTTCAAAACTGCTTGTGGTTGTCAAGACAGTGTGAGCTTTGGTGTAGGTGCCACTGTTTACAGACTGAGCCTCAACAATCTCACCTTTCTCATTTACTTTGTCAGGTCACCTTTTTGCTCTATACCTACGTCCTTCTGTTGGTGTCTTGCATTTTCAGATCCCTTGGTAATTAGACAGCCAAAAAGTTTTAAAAAAGAAAAGCTTTTCACTTGCCAACAAGAGCACAAATGACATGTGAATTAACTAGAAGACAATAACACAAAATATCCTATGGCAATAGCTTTTTTCAGCATTGTTTTTCATGAGAAAAAGGTTCCTGACAGTGCAATTTAATAATGCTTAAAACATTATCTCTAGAAGTTCCTACCTCAAATTGAACTATTGACCTGACCATATTGCAAGTACGCTAAGGTCAGAATGTTGCCACTGACTACATGATTAATAAACTACTACTAAAAAGGACAAACTTCCTTTAGCATATGCAAAACAGGAAGCCAAGCTCTCTGAATAGTCACCTAAGAAAGCAAATCTTGCTCTCCTTGAAGCTGGAGGCAAACCAGCTCTGGAGGTTGGCCAGATGAAGATTGCAACAGGTGAAGTAAGTAAAATAGGTGAACTCTGCTGAAGAAAAAGCATTGAGGTACTGAGACAGACAGTAAGGCTTTTTTAAAAGACCATATAAAACACACAAAGAAGGCTTTCACACCGGGCATTAGATTAGAACTTTGAGTTACAAATTAGATGAAGGAAAAAGAAAAGCAGAAATTCTCATTATTTTCACTTTTCTTTTCACCTTTAGGGCTTGGTTGTGCACAAATGTTGTAGGAGTTTTTGGGTCTCTGAAAGTATTAGGCCACATTTTTCCCCAGATATTACACTGAATTTTTAGTGTACTGTAGTAATTCTGTAATTCTATATGGGCTTCAACATTATAAACATGTCACAGACTATTTAACAGTGGTTTCCACAGTCTGAAGGGTGGCACACATAAAAATACTCGCTAGTGCCATGTCCCACAAATTTTATGACGTCTAATTCCTTATCATCAGAAACATCTGTTAGACATTTCTACTAAGTAGGCTTCTATTGATCTTTTTCTAATTATGCCTTCCTTACAAGACAGATGACTTAGATGACTGCATCAGTAATTTGACCTCAAGTGGAATTGGAAAGTATTTGTGGCCTCTTGCAAGATGCAAAAATGCTTTCAATTAGCCTTTTGCAGTCCCTTGAGATACTGGCTGCTATCCATTAGCTCTTCAAAGTGTACATATTTGTTTGTTAGTTGAAGGAGACCCCATGTGGAAACCCCATGAAAGATAATTTGAGGTGTCCCATATATATATGTATATGTATATATATATATGTGTGTGTGTATGTACCTATGTGTATATATGTATATATGTATACGTGTTTATGTATGTATGTAGGTGTATATATATATATATGTATATATATATGATGAAATTAATCAGGATATATGATAATGCAATTTCGGATAATTTTGATATAGCCCATCTTTAGGGTAGTGTGAGGGTCAGATAAGACTTAAAAGAGGAGATCTGACACTTGCAATGTATGGGGCAAAGTTGGGGTTTTTATAAGCACACAAGAATTTTATTTACTAAAGTTGGGCATTTCAGGTCAGCATCAGAACTTGGGATTTGTCCTTAAGTTACAACTGAATAGCTATAATTGTTGCTAGCCTTACCAGGGCTATTATTTGCCACAGCAAACCAATAATTTTTAGCAGAAAAACAGAAAATACGTAAGACATAGAGATTCTTGATTGCCATTAATGATCTCCTGCTGAAAAAAATGGACTTTGAAAAATTTGAGTACCTAATTCTTGATGTGAAACTGGGAATGAAAAAGCTGTGGAGTACCTTTCATTTTTTATATCTAGCAGGATGTTATAAACTGAAAGCTATAAATGTTTTTGACTACTGTATGCAAATATGACTTTTAGCCATTTCAGTATGAGAGCCACACTGCTCTTATTAAAATTATCTTTAATAGGCTTCAGAGAAATCAGATTTGGCAAATGAGAGTTACATGCTTATATTAATTTCTCCCTGTGTTTTGTTTTAAATTGTTATTTGCTCATCAGATCTCTTAAAGAGGATAAAAGAAGTGGTACTGATGATTGTGTACAAATAGAAAAGGAGAATTGTTAATATACTACAATCATAGCCTAGCTAATGAGTAATCATTCCCTCTTTCCTAAATTTCTATATTTAAACTTCTGAACAATTTTGAGTTTTATCTTAAGAATTATGTTTTGAGAAGGCTGGTAAACAGTCTAAAAATTTGAAAAGTCAGGACCTACTTTGAGCATCAACAGTCACACAAAATGACAAGATGCTTTTCAAACTTGTGACCAAATCTTCAAGCAGCATGTTTAATCAAATTAACCTTTTTGTGCCTGGACAACAAATGTTTATTAGCATGTAGACACCTAGATCTTTCCATTGAACAAAAATGGGAAGACACAAATAATTTTAATGTGCAAATTATTATTGCTTCTATTATTTGCAGCCGTGCTTCATAATTAGTTTGCAAACAAAACCAAAATACAGAAACTGTGCCAAATAGCTACCCATGCAGCCACAGAGGCTCAAGAGTGGTAGGAGCAGCCTGAGCCTGTCATTCTCTGAATCACAGTCCCTTGTCAGGGTGAGCTTTTTGGTTCACCCCAGCATCCCTTTCAGCTCAGTCTACATGTTTCCGTTCAATGGATAGTTACTGTATCCATTGATATATCCATCATCCATATCCATACTGTATGATAGTTCATGTTCTGTATAAGGTTAAGTTCTAGAAACTTCGTTGCTATTTGGTTCACTATTGGTTACATGTAAATTCTTGTACCCCAATTGGTTACTTTCCCCTGCTCCTGTCCGTATAAATATCCCTGTGTTTTCCCTTTCCCTGCCTTTTGTCCCTGACGCCTTCAGCTCTTCCCAATCCTCGTGCTGCCTCTCTTGGATCCCTGGACCCACTCACACCTTCCCTGCTGCTTCTCCCAGGAATAAAAGAGCTGGAAATCATACCAAGGCCCTTCTCTCTGGCCTTTGTTCTCGCCTGCACCCACGACATCGGCCTGGGGCTTTCTCTCATTCAGAGGAGCCAGCACTAAAAGAGCTGCTGGAGGAAACCCTGTGTTTGGGGAAACTGCAAGCTGCAGCCCCTGCTATACCAGAGTCACTCCCAGACTATCGCTGAGTGGCCTTGAGCAGGCCCCCAGAGCCAGCAATAACTATCCATTCATCCAGAAGTTGTGCATGTCCATTACCACAAGTGTTCAAAACAGTTTGGGTGCTGATTTAATAACCTTAGCTAATGGAACGTGTCCCTGCCCCTGGCAGTGGGATTGGATTAGACAATCTTTTAAGGTCCTTTCCAACTCAAACTGTCCTGTGATTCTGTGATTCCATGGTGATTCATCTGCTTTGGAGACAATGTACATATTTCCAAAGGCTGTAGAATTGTGGTATAATTTTAAAATGTATTTCATTAAAAAAAAAATGAAACAAACAAGCAAAAAACGGTTATGATGAATGCAGTGGAAGGATGCAAATATCACTGTGCTGAATTTTTTGACAGTTTTCTTCCCTCATTTATTGAAGATGCAGCTAGAATTCAAGTAGTCTATAAAAAGCATACAGTACAGCAACAGACCAAATGCCCTGATAGTGGCCACTAAAGGTTAGGAAAAAAGCATAGGCACTGTCAATCATCCAGGGAGATCTCCTGCAGTACATTCATGTGGCTTCTCATAGCTTTTACCTTTGAGATTTAACAAGCCTATAATTTTTGAAACTCCTCGCGGATGTTAGTACCTCACTATCCCTCAACACTAAGTTTCATAGCTGAATAACTGCTTATGCAAAATACACTTCTCTGGGTTGTTTAAATGGACTAACTCATAGCTTCATCTGATGACCCATAGTTCTTTCATTGGAACTGAAAATTCATCCCCTTTAACCACTCCCGTCCTTTACAAGATCTATCAAACTCTATCACATTCCCCTCTCAATCATATTTTCCAGACTATACACTTAGCCCATGTAATCTCTTCTTGTTCTAGAAGCCCGACCACCCTTCTCTATTGTTTTTCTCTTATCTTTTCAAATCCTAATATGTCTTTTGGAGGTAAGGAGTGGGGACAAGGGAATATAGATGTGTGTACAGTACTCTAACTAGAAACTGCACAATGTCCTTACAGTATGACATTGTTTTCTGTTTTGTTCTCTACTCCTTTTCTAGTAATTTTTACTACTAAATCTTTTTTTGCATAAGCACTAGCAGGTTTCAGTATCCACCCATTCCATTTATGAACTATACAACATAACAATAGCTTGCTATGATTACAAGGCAATCTACATACAATAGATTGAAGGGCTAGAGATGCAAACAATAGAAAGCAGATAAATAGTCTGTTTCCTTTAATGAGCAAATTCAAAAAAATACGTCCACTATTTAAACATCCACATTGATCCTTCTTCTCTACACACATATATGCACATACGTTCTTAGAAATCCAAGCAATACATGATTGTAAGGACAAAGATACATAAATCAAAACGTTTATTTATCATTTATATAGACCCTAAATATCTGAAAAATACTGTCTAGTCATGTTTCTGGTAGTGGCATTGCCTTTCGTTGTAGTCTATAAGCAAGTAGTTTCAAATGCATTGAAATCAATTGGTTTTGTTTCTCTTAGCATATGGCTCACAGAGGTGGCTAAAAATTGATCAGTCTCAGCTGAAACCCTTCCCATTGTCAGAGCTTTGACAAAACTTGTTCTCTCCTAGATTCCTTCAGTTGTGCTCACAAGCAAGCGCCAATGTTCCCTTTTTTCTCTGTTAAAATACCGGCATGGTCTTCTTCTCTACCCAGTTTTCATTTTAGGAAATTAATATTTTGAGGCTTGTATGTTCCTGATGGAACAAGTTGAAATTCACCACTAGGTTATAACATAATTTAAACACTTGGAAACCACGTCCCAAACAAGCTTATTTTTATGAAGTTTACATTTTCCTTTTGAGCTTGGGGGTTTAGAGTTTTGATTTTCTTCAAGCTACAGTATTTAAACTGGGGCACAAAAACCTTGTGGTTACCTGTAGATTGCTAGCTAAGTGCTTACAAGAACTGCAACAGAAATTATTTTTACAGCCTAGCAGAAACAGAAGGCAGAAAAATTTTGATGTATGATTTAGAGGGGCTGGTTCTCATCACAACAAACCACAACATACATCTCCATATAACTTGGGCAGTAATCTATGTTTTGACTGTGCACACTTCTACTAAGACTGAGTGTTTGAACAAGCCTGAAGCATGTTACAGATGAAGACTGAAATGCAAAACAGCTGTTCAGATGAAAACCCCTGGACAAGTCTGGGAACTGAGCAGGTCGCCTTTGCTCTCAGACAGAAAATTTGGAAGAATGGGTAGTTGTCACAATACAACAGTGAGGAAGATATTAGTTTCCCTAAAATAAGAGGGATGGGCCCCTCCAGGAGAGATAATAACAGAGGCTGATTTCTAAGCAATGTTTTGTATTTCTATGAGCAGTATGTTTCCATGGGAATTGCTGTCTTAATTTGTAGCATATATTTACCTTGGGCTTTGCAGACTGTTTGTTTAGTGATATTTCTGAAGCCTTTTGTAGCTGTTAAAATCCTTATGCCTTCTTTACATGCACTATTCTTTTCCTGATTTTTATTAGTTCTGCAGATGTCTCACCATTTTTTGTAATGTTTAAATAGGCTCAAATATTAAAATTTTATTTTTATTTTTAACCTATGACAAGTTTGTTCAGATTTCTTCTTCTAAAGAACAATAACTTACCATTCATAATTAAGGACCTAAAGAAACATGGCTGCTTTACACAAGATTACTTTTGAGTAAGCCAGATTGGGCTTATTGGACTGGAAGAAACTTTCCATAATTTAAAAAGAAGAAGAAAAAATCCAACATTTTCAGGTCAGCTGCCACACACACAGATTTTGGCAATATTTTCTATGAGTTTTGAATATTTTTGTTTTGATTTTCATTCAGATTTATTTTAATTTTGGAGTTCTCTTATTTTTCTCTAGAGATCTTAAGACAGTCGAACAGCCAACACTTCTCTTTTTATGCCAGCTGGCTTGGGTAGAGATCTGGCATGGTGATATAGCTACTGTGTTGCTCTCAGGTTTTGTTTGTCTTGTAACATTTTTAGTTTTCAATTTTACATACCTCAGGTAATAACTCGCTTCTGACAACAATTGCATATCTTTGGCTAAACAGATAGAGCCAAGACAGTGTAATATGCAGACCTACTCTTCTATACATACTGTTTTCTGTCATCAAACACTCCTTGGAACAGCCTTCTCTAGATCCGTACTCACAGCCACAAAATTGTCACAGTCACCAAAACTGGTTACAAATATCACTTTACAGGAAAAAAAGAAAAAAAAGAAAAAAGAAAAAATGGTGACACAGACACAAATCTTTCTTGCTTCTTCTGTATCTCATCATTAAACCATAAGCTCATTTAACTAATGTTTAGAACAAGATTGGTAAAAACAAGAGGAAAAGATATGAGAAATCTTCTTATTGTCAGTGTTACAATAGCTCCCAATAAACTCCTGAAACAGCAGGAAGTTAATCTAATTGAGGTGTAGTAGACAACATGTGGTTGTTGTGTCATTTCTCATGCAGTTCTTTATTCCTTCATCCAGTGCTATGATACGCATTTGAATATTAGGTCAAAGTATGAGAAGAACTATTTTTTCATTATTTTTCAGCTTTGATAGTAGTATTTCCTACTTGTTACAGATCTCTTCTGCAAGAGCATTTTTTACCAACTACTGTTATTTTCTTTCCAACACATTGATTATTTTCTGTCTCCAAAATAAAGATGTCCCACTCCAGTCCTCACTGATACAAAAAGGCAGCTATTGAGCACATGTCCATTGATAAGATATTTTTATCTGCTAATACTATAGTCAAAACATATTCTTCCAGTATGTAATATCTAGGCAGATTTCTGCTTTCCCTGAGAACACTTCTCTGGTTTCTTATGAGCAGTCTGAGCTGTATGTTCTGCATTTGTGCTGTCCTAAGCTGTAGAAGATGCTTGTCCTTCTTACTCAGTTGCAGTCTTTCTCACTTGTCCTTATTTTGATCACAAAGGCTATGGTCCAAAAAGAAGAAAGCAGAAGAGACTGAGATTAGCAACAATGAACTCAAGGTCTGAAATGTAATCAGCAGGCAGGTGATGAGGAAATGGCACAACTCTCAGTTCACCGTTCCACCCAAACCACCCATCACCTACAATGTGTTCATAGCTCTCCACAAGGCAAGAGAAAAAGAGAAAAGCAATCATGAAATTTACTTTTTGTCCACCAAGGACATCAGATACCCTCAGAGGACCAGAGTACCCGATATAGGAATACGCATTTGACAGAGATTTATGTATTCAACGGAGTGCCCAGAGATTCCAGAGGGCTGATGTGATGATCAGCTCTTGTTTAGCAGCAGAGTTGACCAAATTAGGAGAAAAAACAAAACATAACAAAAACAAAAAACAAACAAACAAAAAAAACAAACCACACCATTTCTAAACAAGAATATCTACAAATAGACTGTGCATAAGGCAGTCTAGAAGAACCTGTTTCCTCTAAGCTAACAACCCAGTGATAAGACAAAAACTAGGAAATTAGAAATTACTTTGCTATTTTAACTGCAACTTAAAGCACCAATGACAAAGCACCATTTTAGACATCAGTAAT
This sequence comes from Climacteris rufus, assembly GCA_013398175.1. NCBI lineage: Eukaryota > Metazoa > Chordata > Aves > Passeriformes > Climacteridae > Climacteris > Climacteris rufus. The sequence goes on along the minus strand of VZRZ01006022.1, from coordinate 44,778 downwards.
ATTATCCAGCAGTTCTAGGGTATTATACTATCATATACTGAGAGATCTGAGACAAATTCTCTATCTTTTCCCCAGCTATGAGACAAGCCTCTGGGAAACTTGTGTGCTCTTCACTTAATTGAAATCAAGTTATATTGAGTACATTCTGCCCCTTGTTGGAATTGAGTGATTTCTCACATTCATAACCTCAAACCTTTTCCATTATCTCAATGACTGAGTTGTTCTCTCAGTTACATCAATCACCCACTCCATTCTCATCCCACCCCTTCCAAGTTGCAAATGTGTTTTACCTGTAGTTGCATTTTCAATTAGAAAACATAAATGGCTTCCACCAATGGCTAAATATAAAGTTAAACAGATGTCTTTCGCTCTATTTCCTCAGGATGAGTCATCTAAGTTGTTAAAACAGCAGTGACATACACAAGTGAGAGTACTATTGTCCCTGTTGGTGACAGTTCAATAAAATAAACAAATTAGACACTAGGGGGTGACCGAAGTGTTGTATATTTCCTTTTCCTTAGGTATCTTTTTTTTTTAATTTGATGGGTGTCTCTCCTTCCATTTCATTAACTTGATTATAATAATTTTGAATCCAAAACTTCAAGCATCAGGTTGGTATTTGCACATAGACATATGCTCAGAGAAGACTTTAATTTAGCTTTGTAGGACAGACAGTCCCTCTCAGTGTTTGTATAAAACTATTCCGGTAGGATGGATCTAGAAAAATCTAAGTAAGGAACCAGTGCAAGGTGTAGAAACACATAGACTTGATGCAAGCCTTGCACTGCACTAATTCCACTTTTCACTAATGGCTTGGCTAGATGTCTACTGCATCTAATAAACAATTAGGTTGAAAAGGTTTTCCTGGGTTTGTGCTTCTTTGAGGTGCTTCCTTTTCACTCATTTCCTCTGTGCATATGTGCTTGCACATGTCCTTGCCAGCTTCTGAGCTGAGAAGCCGGTTGCAGTTCAAACAAGTCTGGCAAACATTTCTTTTGGTGACTCACAACTCCCTTTCTTCTGTACAGCCCCTTTACTGGACCAATAAAATGGCTCATGTTGCTGGTCTAGCTCCCAGATAGACCCTCTTGCTGGGATGGTTTTAATATACACTGGTTCCCTGAGCTTGTTTATTGCCCCGTGCTACCCTTGCCAGTAGCTGACCTAGCACAACTAGTCTTGAATGAGTAGTAAGGAATTGCATAAAAGAATGGAAGGCAACTGCTAATGTTCTAAATTTCTGCATTGTTAATGAAAGCAGACAGCTAGGTAGAAGATACAGACGCTTTTAATGCTCTGAACAAAGGAAACAACTCTGCAAGCAAACACATCTCACTGGAAATGAGAAAACCCATTGTGTTTCTCAGCCTAGGTAGTAATAAGTTACCTAGTCTGAGTTTCAGCACTCAAAGTGTTGTTAGACTGCTAAGACATTTTTTCAGGTTCATTACAATTAGAAATGTATTTGAACCTGAAATGGTGAGGTCAACGGCCTGGAAAGGATGCTATGACTCCTCTGGAAAATTTAAAAAAAAATTGTTTTTTTAATACCTGCTCAGAAGTTCTGCTGAAAGTCTGCTTAAATACAGAATCACCAGGACAGTCAGATTCAAGTGGGATTTTGTGTTGCCACTTAAGACTGGCAATGAAGCAGTAAAGCCTGGCAACCAGAGCAGCAATCAGAGCTTCCTTAACACATTTCTTGCAAACACTGAGGATTTCCTTGCACTGGATACTTCCTTCTAAGGGCTTGCAGCTATTCTCAGCCATGTAGAGAGGACACTAGAAACAACCAACACTAGAGCTGGATTCTGCTTTAGCTGACTTCAAATGATAGGGATAGTCTTGCTTAATTTCTGTGATTTTAAGGGATGTTTTTCTCCATGGCCATTACCCATTTTTTAGCAGCTAAAACACAGAGTGCATGTGCCTGGCCAAAACATGAATGTTCAAGTCTGAATTTACATTTCATAGGCAAAATGGCTTTCTGGATTCTCTTTCCTTACAGATGTATATGAGGCATATACAAGAGAAAGAGTGCTCAGAAACAAATGAGGAAATGACCCTTGAACCTGTGTTACTGCCAGAGCACTAAACACATTTCTCACTCAGGCTGACAGCTGCCAGAATCTTGGAGGCAGGGCTGCAGCTCTGGGTGTTTGATTCTTCTCATGTTCAAGCAGACAGAACTGTGTGCATACGTGTGAAAACAGCAATGTAGAGACAGCCTAACTGTACTGACAAATTTTTCTTCTATTAGGAGTAGCCTGCAAGACTCTGGGTTTTACACATTTATTCCACCAAAAATAAAGCGCTTCCAAAGGACAAGGTGATTCTAAGATTCTCAGGCCATGCTGTTTATGGGGAGTCACTGGGTAGCAAATGTTGTTCAATTGTTGATCAATCTTGTTACAAGGAATTTAATGGGAGATTCCAACACTCCTATCAAAACATGGGAAAGAAAAGCACCTTGCTTATATGGACAATAAGGTGACACAACAAGGAAATCTTTTTTCAAAGGGGTATTTTTAAGGGAAGAACAATACGGCAGTAAGGCTGTCATTGCCACTGTAATTATGAAGAAACCAGGTTTGAGGGAGAAGGTTCAGTTCTATAGAAACCACACACAGCTGTTGGCTGAAACTTTCCAGTTCGCCCAAAGTTGCTTTCAAAACTTCCCTGATGGTAAGGAGCACATTTGTGAATCAACACTGAGTTGATTAATAATAACCACTATACTCTATATTTGCATAATTCTCCTGTCTCGTCTTTTTGCTTGTGATCTTTTTGTTTGTTTTGTGATGAAGAAAGCTTACCAAGACACGTAGCATATGAGATGAGTTTTCAGACAGCAGTATATATATCATTCCAGAGTGGTAGAAGCTGGGCACACACTCAGGCTGGCAGTTCAGGGAATGTCAGGCTTTGTGTATGACCACAGCTGCTGCTGAATGTGGTAACCAAGGGGAAAAAAAATTTGGGAACCCCTAATTTACAATGTGCTAATGTGACCAGGCTATGTGTCTGCAAGACATACTCTTTCGTATTTCCAAAAGAAATAAATACGTTATACAGGTACTAAATAAATTTCTGTTTAGCAGCTGTTTGACATAGTCGTACGCATTGGCCTTTACAGGCACTAGATAGTTTCCAACAGGTTAGCCCATAGTGACAGAAAAACAGAAAAATTTCCTCATTTTTATCATTAAGTAAGGATGATTCTGTATTGCAGTGTTTCACAGGACAAGAGTTCACACATTATTTATCCCACTGTAATTTGTAATGTTGACAGTAAGTTTGAACATGGCAACAGAAGTTAAGGTTTTATTTTTCTTCTCTTAGAATTAGTCTGAAATATTTACAGAGCCACGGGAGATCTTGATTTCTGCTAAACCATTCAGTATGCCTCTAATTGCATTCAGTTTTAGTATCAGATCAGCTCACAAAGGAACACTGCACTTTGATTTAGCAAAATGAATGCTTATAGATAGCCAGAATTTGAATTTTGTGAAATATCACTCAGAAGTGCTGTCTTTGTGCTATTCAGGGGTCTGAATATTTAGATGAATTAGGAGAAGATCTCAATTTGCTAAAAGACTATGCAGCTAAGAGTGAGTCCTGCTCATCATTGCTAAAGACAGAGCACAGCATGGTCCTTTATAAAATGAGTTTTTTACGAGATCCAGAGTCTGGTGATAAGGTTTTATAAAATGGATGCTATCAGCTCAACTTGTGGCAACAAAGCAACTGATGGCAACTTCCACATATAGGCTGCCTTGAGTCTATCATCACTAGATTTTTCAGCTGCAAGCATTTGATTGGAAACAGTGGTGTGCAAACAACTGACTTGCCAGGGACTGTGTATGTTAGGTTTCAATTATGGTTTCTGTCTGTGACATCCAGTCAGGCTTTGACTTTGCTCAGAAGGCTGACAATTGGAATTTTCCAGCATTTTCTGTGTACTAGCTCTGTATAAATAGAAAATGACAACTATAGCTGGGGAGATGAGTCAGCCAGTCTTCATGAGCCCCAGGTATTCCTGAAAGAGTAGACCTCAAGGCATAGTGTAACAGGAGAGGCAATCATCAGATTTTCCCAAAAGTCTGCATATTCATATCAGTAATACTATGGGACACGGTTGCTGGGGTCTGTAGGGTCAGGAGACAGACAGTCAGTACAGGATTCCAAGTACTTGTTATAGTTAAGCACAGAGACTGGAAAAAGTAGTTACTGAAGTGAACAGCTGAAAAATTATGGGCAGATGGATTACGTTGTTTGTAGACGTTTATTCTTTCCAGGGTAACAGCAAGCGTAGGTTTGTGTCTAAGAATGGTACTAACATAGGACTAGTCTCAGACCAAGGAGATCACTCAAGCAAATGATTGCTCTGCAGTGAAAAATCTCTCAGAGATAAGAAGCAAACTTCCTAACCCTGGAATCATGCAAATATTCAGTCAACTGATGAGAAAGGTCAAGGTCTAAGAAGTCTGAAGTCACAGGCTGGGCTTCTTTTGAATCTGCCAAACCATGCTTCCCCACCACTCATCACCTCTGGTGGGAGCAACACATTCATTTACCTGAATCAGAGCAACTCAGCTGCAATTTTATTCTCAAAAGGAAATTGTAATGAAGGAAATTTGCTTGAGCACACAGCTGCACTGGCAGACCATTACTTCAATGCTCTGCTTCAACTAGCAGTTCTTATTTGCTTTTTAAAATCTATGTGCCCTGACCTATAGTCAGGTGAGACAAGTCTTCAGGTCTGACCTCTACTCTTGACATGGAGACTATGGGATACAGAGAAGCTTTGGCAAAGGCAAAGCAGGTTCTTAACGACTGGCCTGGCAGATCCAGAAGTGTCATACCTTCTATTCCATTCTTCCTTGGTTCACAGAACAATCTCCCAAATCATTCCTTGACAGTTGCAATCTGTGATTATGATATGAATACTACTATGGAATACAAAAAATAAGCAGTCTTCTATAATTAAACCAAATCACACTAGGTTCTTAGTAAAGCAATATTTCGTTCTAAGGTTTTTCAGCACAGTTATTACTCATATTCAAACAGTCTCATCACTATTACTACAGTTTCAAAATGTTTTGTAAAAAAAGCCACAGAGTTGTAATTTATCAGTCACTATTTACAACATATGCAGATTTTTATTTCATGGTACTTTTAAGACTTACTGGTTTTTATCTTTAATTCAAGAATGAACTTTGATTGTAGTGCTGTTTATTACAGTAAGTGGTGTTCACATATGCATTTATTCTACAGTTTTCTGTCTTAAGTTTCTGAAGCAGTTCCAAGACATTCTACCAATAATACCTACAGTACAGATTTTAAAAAATAGTTTTGTTTGTCTTTCTTTTGCATTCAAGACAAATGAAATGGAGAAAACACACTCAAACCTACTACCAATCATCATCCTGAAGTAAATGCTTTGTTTTCAAAACCCTTGTTTCAACTTCTTAAAGTTTGTGTTCTCTCATTTCTACACATATAATCTTTATTCCTTTCTCCTACTCTGGCAAATAAATTATGGAGTTTTTATATCATTATGAGACATCTAACCACATTTCCAGCTAACAGATACTCAGCTTTTACCACACAGCCAGACCTTAAAATACAGAAAGAAAGAGAAAATAAGTGTGATTATAATAGAAACCATTATTAAATATCTCAACATCTTCTAGAGTTGCTGATGACAAGTGACCTGCAGGCTGTAAATCATGTAGCTCCCCATTTTTCTCCAAATGTGGGTACTTGCTGATTGTAGAGGGTCAGAAATGCCCCTTCCAGTTTAATTTTCTTTAGAAAGAGAGGGAAATTGAAACATCCCTCTTTCTTGTACTCTGCACGGGGGGGGGTTGGAATCAAGAAGGAAACTAGTTCAGTTTGTGGAATACTTTCGTATTGTGAATTTTAAGTTACATTTCTAAATTTTAACATATGAATTGCGTCAGTTTTCTGCAATGCAAGTCTGACTTTTTAAAGCAGTTCTCTTGTCCTGCATTTATTATCTTGCACTTGTTGCCTGTTGGGCTGCTCCACAGACAATAACCGAACAACACTGATTTCAGAAAGCTGTATGATAGGAAAGATGCCTTACATTAAGGTTTGGACAACTGGTCAAAGAAATGTTGTCTGGTATTTGTTAAGACCTCTTCTACATCCTTATACTGAGTAATTTTTGAATATTTGCATGAATCCATAGTCAAATGGTTTATTTTAGTTTTNTGTTGGTTTTTTTTTTTTTTTTTTGTTTTTTTAGTTTTTTTGTTTTTTTTTTTTTTTTTTTGGTTGGTTGTTTTTCATCTTTTATTGATGCATCATCTTACATTGGCTGCAATGGGCACCTCTGCCTATTACTTAACAGTAACAGTAAGATAACTTCAGGGCCTAATCAAAAATTTGTGACTGTATTAAAAGCAAGTTCCCTGTATTTAAATCCCTTTCAATGAGGAGAAATACAAATGCAGTTATCCAGCTACAAATCATAAACAGAATATTTCTAGTAGTTCTCACCATGCATACCACAGTCTGCACACCAGAGCTGTGAAAACTTCACTGGCATAATTCATTTATTAGGCAGCTTTGTCTGATCAACGATTTTGTTGATAATTTTGTTAAGACTTTTAAAAGAAATAATTTCTTTGCAAGTAGTATCCTAAAAACCCCCCACATGCTACCAGGAACTTGTGACAGACAAGATGAGGCCTTGGGCTTGGAGGCAAATCAAGGCAGAAAAGTCCCTCTGAATGTCACCAAGCAGTGTTCATACAAAGGGTTATAGGGCTGTTCATTATTGTGCCCCTCTCATTACAGCATGGAAAGTTTAAATTCCCCTTGCCATTGTTACTGAACAGCTCATTGCAATCCCTATGGAATTGACTCAGAACAACAGGGACAGTCCTGAAAACATCAGTGATATAGAGAAATCACAAAAAGTCACTGACAGTCTTCATAAGCAAAAGTTCAAAGAGATTGAGAAAACATCAAGATCAGGAACCCCACAGCTGTAAAAACCGGAGCATTTATCTAACTTACTTATGGAGGACATTTATCCGTAAAGAAAAGCAATCCTGTGATAATCAGTCAAGACAACTACTTTGGAACCAGACAGAAAATTCTATTTCTGAGATGAAATCTGCATGTACAAAGTTTGTGATGCAGCAGTATGGCACCCTTACACCCCACACCTTACATTTTGCTCAAAGCAGTATATTTGAAGCATATTTGGCCCAGATAAGCCATGCAGCAGGACTTCTGCATAAAAAGAGATATCTGTCTTTGTGGTCACTTCCCACTTCAAGCATCGGCCCCTCAAGTTTTGCAAACTGCACTGCTATACCTTCACTGCCCATGTAGTACAAGCTGAACAGGATGCTGATCAAAGTTTATTTTAGTGCTTAAGTACTGCCACACACATTGCTCAGTGGTAGGTCAGTGAGAAATAGCCCTGTGGAACAAAACACCGACCAGGAGATGGAAAGCCTTTGGTTTACTCACAAGAACACAGCTATTAACCTGCCAAAACCCTGTACATTTCTAGCAGACAAATGTTGATAACCATATTATTCAGAATTGGTTAGTACTTGATTAATGATGAAGGTGATAGCAGTCCTGACAAAATTAAACCCCTTAAACCCCCATTTAAGAATTTACATTTTCAAAAGTTGTTCTTTTAAATAAGTAACCATTAGCACAACAATAAAATGTGGAGGTTCCCCACACACTACACTGCTCAGCAATAGCAAAGCCCCTGCAAAGCTCTCCGGGCTCCCAGCTGACCTGATAGGGCGGTATTGTCTGAGCAGCACTGCAGCAGAGCCCACTGGCAGTAGAGGGGCATGCACATACATTTAATAACCAGCAGAGTTCCCCAGCCTTTTCAATAAACACTACTACAACTGCTTTCATTCAGCAGTGTGCTGAAGAAATTATTATTTCAGTATTGTAAAATGCTCTTCTGTATGTAACCTACCTACCACCAGCAGCACAGAAAAAAAGGAGAGAGACCGGGAAGATTATGTAGGAAAAACTGCAACAGAGATTGAAAATAGTTTATTATTCTGAATTTCTAAGCAAATCTGTGAAGAGTTAAGACATCAGCTTTTCCTACACTGCTGGGAACCACAGGTTGTCATCACACATATGCCTCTGGAAAGCTGATTCTCTCTACAAACATGACACAAGCTCATGTTCAGTGTACAATTCCAATGCTCTGACCGTTTGACTGCTTGGTGCCTGCAGCTTTCATAATGCATTCTCAACTGCCAACATGACTGTAAGACAGTCAGGACTCTTTGTTCTTCCTTTGTGACCTCCCCTAAGACTGCAGGACTTCCTTCTCAGCGCAGGTATCTACTTCTTTGCTTTGTTTTCTTTTATTACTTTTCTTTAGAGGGAAAGTCAGCATTGGAAAGACTTTGTTCATAACTCATTAATCAGCAAAATTGGTCTCTTTTTCAGACAGCTGATCCTGACTGTTTGGTGGCATTGCCTGAAATAGCTTTCCCTCTTTACGGGGCAAGTGTTGTCAGTTTTTCCCCCTTGTCAGCCCCTCAGAAGTGTGAGGGAGTGTGCTGCCTCAGCCCCTGCCCCTGCCCCTCAGTTTTCCATGTACCAACAGCTTTTCCAGCTGTCTGCACCCAAATACACCAATGCAGCCTGCGAAATAGGGCCACAACTCCATTAAAGACCTTCAGAACATGGGATGACCCTTTCCTTGGCCCTGCTGGCCCCTCTGCCCTCTACCCAGGGAGGAAGGTCTGGTCCAGGTATTCCCTGCTCAGCCCAGCTGGATTTCCCGGCACCCAGAGGAAGATCTCTGTGTGGTTTTGATTCCTCCTCTGGGTTTTAAAAAGATACACTGATACATGAATTCATTCACGCTAACAAGAAGATAAATTAGGAGCACTTTCATTTTGCTAGCTGAAAGCTAATGGCAGTGTCATCTTATCTATCCAAATGCAGTCTCCCAGGGAATCCTAAATGCGTGTGCCAAGCTGTTAAGGTTATGGCTTTTCTCCAGAGGAAGCAAACCTCTCCTGACTGCCACGTCAGCACCAGAGAGTGCACCAAGTGTGGGCATGGCTGCAAGGCCAAGCAGAGGGAAAACCCCCCCGCTCCCCAGATCTCACAGGGAGACAACTCAGAAAAGGCATGAAAGTGCAAAGCAGCAGTAAAACACATTGCTACCACGGCTTTCGTATGTTAACCAATGAGGCAAAGGAAGAAAATGTTTGCAATAATGGTCAGATTGTTACCCCTGACACTTCTGTCAACTCAATGTAACTCTAAGATGTGGTGTGACAAAGCTGTTGACACTTTAGTACATATCAGTGTTTTTCTTTTCTCTTTTCTTTTCTTTTCTTTTCTTTTCTTTTCTTTTCTTTTCTTTTCTTTTCTTTTCTTTTCTTTTCTTTTCTTTTCTTTTCTTTTCTTTTCTTTTCTTTTCTTTTTTTCGCTTTTTAAGCCTTTTGTTTTGTGGCAATCAGCCTGCAGATAGTTGAGTGCAGCACCCGCACTGCACCTCTTCAGCAAAGGAAGCTAAACTGCTCACCACAGGTCACCCTGCCAGGGCCCTTCTGGCACAGCACTGCACTACTGCAAGCTGCAGTTAACCAACACGAGCCCTGCTCTGAGCTCCTCACTTCTCACCTGTGACTCCAGCAGTCAGCGGGGCTGTCTGAGCTGCCTGAGGAGTGTGGCAATAGCAATCATATTGCTCCACTCAAGGGCTTGTGCTATCGAATCTCTTGAGCCAGCAGTTCTGCAGTACTCTTCATTTTTTTTCTTTGACTCAGAGACTATGTGATAAAACAACCTCCTTACGGTTACACAGTTAACTGGTGACAGAGTCAGAGAAATAAATTATTTTTTTGCAGTTGTTCACCTTCTAACTGTTCTCCAGCTTCCTCTCAAATTTCACTGTCTCCCTTCAGTGAATCTGCAGGTTTCCAACTAATGGAAAGGGCAAGCAAGAGCAAGCCACAGATAAGAGAAAGGCAAAACAGAGGAGTGACTTTAGCATGCTTCCTGTCCACTTATATGACTGTGTTAACACAGCAATGCAAAAATATAAAGGCCTCGAGTTCTCCTGACCTGCAGAGTAGCTGTAACAGCTGGAGGTAGGGAAAAGCCTACAAGGAAAGGCCAACAACAGTTCAGCTGATAATATGGCAGAGGAACAGCAAAACACAAATCTGCATGGATTGCAAATGTAGGCACCAGCAAGCATTGCTTTCATCACTTGCAATTACCCCATGTCTCTGCTAGATCTCAAAGCATGAACAGTTTGTATGAATGAGAGCCCATCTTCTTGTAAAGGATGGAGAAAAGCAATCACACACACTTTTCAAAGGAAAATTGAAAGCAGCTTTATCTAAATAACAAATATTTTACTAGTGATACAAGTTATACTTCTACTCACAAACTCTTCATATATACATTTTTATAATGAAACAAGATTAATCTTTTATACTTTATTTTGCAAGATAAATTAAGCACATTTTAATAACTAATACATACCAGACATTTTTAACAGCAGCATGAAAATGTGCACACATTCAGACATACATCTGCTGTTAATACAGTCTGTGTATACACCCTGCTACAACAGTATCTTCCTAGATTCACATCTTCTCTTACTCCCCTGTAGCAATGCAGAGTTGACTGAGGTGATCTGTGAGCCAAGTAAATGTGTTGCATTACAAAAGCCATTAACATCCAGAGTACTGGTTTTGGGTTTTTGCCTTTTTTCTTTCCTGACACTAAAATAGTACAGTGGCATTACAGCTAAAATATGATGTCATATATAGCATACATATGCATTACCATATTTTCTGTGTCTGTAAAATATATATACAGTGTATATTCTTGTATTATATAGGCAGTAAATCAGCAGTACTTTTTGTATGCTAGCTAGTTTTCAACCTAACTGTACATTAAGAAATATGCCATAGTAACATATATCACCCTGCCTGTAATTTCAAAGTTAAGGGTCATGCCTCTGTCTCACTCACTCTGGCCTTTGGTAACTCAGCCCAAATTAGCTGGCTAGTTGATTCTCAGCCAACTTCAGAATGCTTCAAAAAATATCCCTTGTGCCATAGGCACTCTAATTAATTTTAATAATACAGATTTTAAAATTATTCCCTTGCAGGTGTAAATTTATCATCTTTGTGATATTCCATTAAAAAACTTTGTCTTGGCCACTCACTTCATAAACAATATAAATAAAACCAGATTGAATTTCACAGGCTAAAAAGAATTTGTCAGGTCAATGTTGTGACTTAGGAAATTTAGCATATTTTCTATAGATGGTTATAAATATATACAAAGAGATGTTTTATTACATACGAGAGCTAAATATTAAAAAAAATAATGTAATCTCTGAAATGTTCATCTGTGAAAAATATATTACTTGATAACTTGCATGTATGCCTGTGATGTCTATTTGCTGTGTGATGAAAAAGAAGTGTCTTTTTATTTGGTTTATAGTTTCCTTTGACTTTACCATGCACTGCTTAAGATTCAAGGAATTCTTCAATCATATACACTACATCTCATATTGCTGTTGTGATACATGATGCATCTACAACACAGCTGACACTGGGAATTGAACTGGCAACCTTTATCATATCCTTCATATGTCAGTCCCTTCATATGTCTCTCCAGCTTGAACTAAGTAAACAAACTTCTTAATGAGTAGACTCCCCTTCAAGATACATCGAGCACGCGTCCAACAAATTAGAAATGTACTCTGTTAGGAAATCGAAACTAGTAAGAGCATGTGCTATATCACTTTCATATTTGTTCACTCATTGCCATGGAACTAGCAATACCAATGAGAACTGACAAGAGAGAATCCACTGCATCCTATGCTGTTGAGCCTCCAGCTCCTTTGAGCTCCTGTCAAGCTGTCTTCCTTTCTGGTCCTCAAAATAACCTTTGGCAGTGTGGTAGGTCGTGATGAGCAGCCAAAAAATGGTGAAATTCTTCTACAAACACTCAGTTCTTTCTTGTTAATAAATCTAATCCAACTGAGAAAAAATAATATATCAACAAGGAGCAAGTGCTGTTATCCAGACAGAAATGCACCCAAATTGTAGGAGGCCAGAGCCCAGGGATTTTGGTGATAGGTGACAAGCCCCTCATTAGCACGGCCTAACATGGTATACAACATATTGTAGCAGGTAACTATGCAGCTAAACACTTATCCTGGTTTGAGCTAAGGCATTTTGTTGCGGTGCCTCTGGGTGTGGCTTACAACTTGGCCCAGCCCTGCCGGGCCAGGGCCACAGGGGCCGGTCCTTTTCCTCCCCCTCGCGCGATGCAGCTGGGGTGGTGCAGCCCCGGGTCGTCAGGGCGTCTCCCTGGCCAGGGCAGTGGGGACTGTCCCTGCCCAGGGGGACAGCTCATTGGTTCCTACGCTGGGTGGGGACAGCCAACTCACTGGCTGGCGCCCCTGTCAATCATTGTAATCCTCCACAGTGATTGGCTCTCCCGACTGCCCTTCCCTTGCCTCCGTCCTATAACACGCCCTGACCTCCATTTTGACTTGTCTTTTACTGCACACCATGACTCAGTAATAAAATCCTGCTGGCAATAAGCAGAAAAGAACCCTTTCTTGTCTCTTTGCTTCCCTGCTTTAATTAAACCGCTGTGCACCAACTAAGCCTAGACTCTGCAGGAGTTCTGATGCCCGGCTGGCCTCTGATCGGAGACTGGATGAAGCCAAAGTCGCTTCTTTCAGGACACGAGACTGACGTAAAAGGCTCCGAGTTACTCACGCTTTCTACACGCGGCAGTATTTCTTCTCAGTAGCTGTTACAGTGCTGTGTTTTGGGTTCAGAATGAGAATGGTGTTGAGTATACACAGATGTTTTGGGCTGTGACTAAGTCATGTTTATCTGAAGCCAAGAACTTTTTTATCCCATCTTCTCATGCTTTGCCAGGGAAAAGGTCCACAAAAAAACAAACTGGAAGGGAGCATAGCTGGGACAGGTGACCTGATCTGACCAAAGTGATATTCCACACAACATCATGCCCAGTACATACACTGAGGGGGGTCACCCAGAAGTGCTGCTGATCTGGATTCAGGAAGGGGGTCTGGCATCAGTCAGTGGGCAGTGAGCAATTGCGATCTGCGGCACTTGTTTTTTTCCCTTTTTATTATCATTATTATTGCATTTTAATTAATTTTCAATTGTTAAATTGCTCTAATCTCAACATACAAGTGTTACTTTGACTCTCCTCCCCATTCCACCAGGATAGGGGGAAGAGATGGGGGAAGGAATGTCTGTGAGCTGTTTTGTCTCCAGCTGGGCTTAAAACCACAACAATACCTATTACTCTGCTCAGCTATTAACTTGAAAAGCATGTTTTTGTAGTGAGACATGGAAGACACAGAAAGAATGGGGACTTGGAATGTCACTATCAGCGAAATGTCCCTGCCAATACAGAAGCATAATGGGGGACAACTGAATATCAGGGAGCCTGAAATAACCCCTTTTGCTCAAAAATAATAAAGATTGAAAATGGGCATGAGAAAGAGAAAAAATTAAAATAAATGTGAAATCCACTGCACTGAAAACAGTAATCATAAAATTTTCTGGCGGGTTAAAGGTGTTTTCTGTTTATCATGCTGCTGGCTGTACCTGATTACAAGCAGAAAAACAAAACTTTTGTTTCTTGAAACAATAGGTTACTGCCATTATCCTTGTACCTTGTTCCATGGAGTTTTTTGGGGTTTTTTTAATGCATCCACTCATGAATGTAGCAGACATCCTCTAGCTGAATATAGCCTCACTGACTGGAATAATGCCATTTTTGTAATCACTGTACAATTCAGAAGTTAAGGAGAACTTTCACTGCAGCACGACTGCTACTGGACCTTCAGCTTCAACTTTGTGCCTAAGGAAATTTTCATTAAAAAGGCCTAAGAAAAAGATTTTTATTTCATATTTCATGTTCTTACATTTCCAGAATTTTAGTACTCCCAGCTTGATTAAGACCTAAAGGGAAGCAAGTCACCTAATCAGCAGCATCATCTTCTAAAACCTTCAAGGTGTTTCGTTCAAATTACCTACAACTACCTGTGTTTAATCTCAGTATTTCAATTTAAATAGAGGTGATCACCATCTGTTTAACAAGAGGCAAATTCCACCCCCAAGACACAGCATTGCATTTTCTGCAATTCTCTCTCCTGTCTAGTTCATCATGTCTAGTGGTTTTACAAATGATCCTTGCTTTTGTTCTCTTAGGCAAGAAAGGTAAGTGCTAAAAATACCTTTTTGTTGGTTTATCTCTTCAAGGGGTCAGAGTAGCGGAGAGGATTCTTCTTTATAACAGCTTGAATAAATAAATGGACTCAAGTGCCCTCTTGTGTTTCTCTACCTTTAGGTTTCTCTACCTAAAGCTTTGAGGGGCTTAAGAAAATATAACCATATAATATTACAATATAGAATACAAAAAGTTAAGAAAATATTCTTAAGAAAATATTTAATAGCATCTAGGTCTTAAAATATTAAAGACCACAGAGGTATTCAGAAAATACTTTTTTAATCTAGTCTTCCATGCAAGCACTATCTCATTTCACTGAGTGAAAAATACACTAAAATATTTCTAGTATTTGTCAATCATCTGTAGGTCATATCATATGTATCACTATCATATGTATAATCCTGTATTGTACTGCCTCAGTACTGCTGCATTCATATCTAAGTTACAGCATAAAACAAGAAAGCATCACCAGAACAGTTACAAAATTAAAAACTCATAAAACAGTCCAAAATGTGACATTTTTGCTTTAGTCCATTTCCTGAAGTAGCATCTTTTAAAATTACAATAACACAGGATTTTATGCCAAGAAAACCTTTAAGTAGCAAATATTTAGTATTAAACTGGCATCGTTTTTGTCAGGTGAATGGGATTACTCATGTTAAGAAGGAATAGGACCTTTGTATTAAACTGAGGGGTCAGGCCAGAAATATTTCTGTGGTTGGTTATGTTTTTACAGTAGGATATTGTTGCACGTTATATTCAAATTTAAATGTTTATATACTGCTTTAGTGTCCTTTGCTTGGGGGAAACAAGGTAAATTATAACAAATTTGTTGTTTATTTATGAAGGAGGAAATTACTTAAAAAACAAAATTACCTTGGAAAAATCAGTCAAAATTTGAATGTAATAGTTGGCAGAATTAAATCTCAAACTTTCATGTGTCTTTTACTAGGAGCACTCATGACACATTCAGCTTGCTGAGAAGTGTTGTGGTTTAGGAATGGTATTCTCCAATGTAATGGTCCCACTAAAACCAAGCTGCTGCCTATTTGCTCTCCCTCCCCCTTCCTCTGCCCCTGCAGGTGGCTGCGGAGGAGAATTGGAGGCACAAAAGACAAAGATCGCCGGTTGAGATAAGCACAATTTACTGGAAACAGCAATGAGATAAGGAAACACAGTAACAGCAACAATATTAATAACAAAAGTGTACAAAAGAGAGAGTGATTCAAATGTAAAATGTTCACTGTGGAGTCTTTGACCCAACTGAACCCACAAACCCACATTTACCAGCAGGAACCCCTTCTCCTTCTCCTCAGAACACACCCCCTTCACCCCATTCCTGGCAATGATGTGAGGTGTTATAGAATAACAACTGGGTCCTGGCCATGGCCCCTCCTAGCTACTGCAAAAATTAACCCTATTTGGGCCAGAATCAGGACAATGAGATGAAAATCAAAAGCTGTGTAGAAAGTCCATGAACTAAACTCAGATAACTACAGAAGGAATAGGCACCTGCCAGTTGTCCTGGGCTTACAGAGGCATTAGGCAATGCTCATCACCTGGTTGTTCAGTTCACAGCACAGAGTTCCCATTCAATTACTCCTGCTTTGCTCTGTACCCACATTTTTGACAGGCAGCTCCCTACAGATCTCTCTATTAATATGTAACAGATGTAACAGAGTAGTTATTTCAGGAAAGAAGCAGAGGTCCTAGATCTGGGAATTTTGCCTGGAGATGAATGAGACTCTCTCATTTAAGTGGTTGGGTTATAGTTGCAAAAATTTAAATGTTCGTTTGTGGGTGGTAGTTCTGGTCTATTGAGATGGATGAAGCACCTGACATCTTTCACTACAATTGTTCCAGTTCTCTGGAAAGCCAGAAAGATTTCTTTCAGCTCATGTTTTTCTTTAGACTGTTTTTTCCACAGCTATAAAGGCTCACTCCTTGAAAAGAAAGATAGAGTTCTGTTCCAAGGGACCTATTTGATGGCCATCAAATTATAGGTTATATAGCCTCTAACCACAAGGATGAATCTATAGCAGGTAGTGGGATGAGGTGGTCTCGTTGTGGATCTGTCAAAATTCAGACCTTGATACATGTGCAGAACTGGGCTGTCTGTGGAGCGTTGTTGTTTTATTTCCCACAACTCTGCTACTGTTTATCGCAAATTTGTTTTAGGCGCAACCTGAGGCAGAGTAACCAGAATTGCTCCACACGGACACACACTGATGCAGCCTCTCCTGAGGAGAGTGGAGCAATTTGTTTGGCTGTCATATCTCCCAGAGGACGCTGAGATCTGCAGCAATCTACATGGGCAGGTCTCAAAACCCACAGTCACATCCCATCCCCTCCTTCCTCTCTCTCTCTGGTGTGGTGGGATGTTTTTTAAAACCTCAGATTTTCATAGCCTGTTATTTTTCTCCTTCCTCCTCTAATACCACTTTTATAAGCCAAGTTCTGACAACCCAATACATGTTTCACAACCACCAGGTAGAAATTCAGGAACCCTGAACAGGGTTCACTGGTTATTGTGTCACTGATTCCACCCTGCAGCCTCTAAAAACTGATTTAGTCTTTGATGACAGGAATCCCTTTCTAAAAGATAGTGTCTGACTTACAGATGCAATTATTTGGGTTTATTAATATTCATAACTATAGACATGACTAATAGCCGTGAATGATTGCCTCTGCTATTATAGTATTATTCTACTATTTTTAGTTATTTCTGTGTTATAATCTTTTATATGTGGATGTCTTCTCTATTTTATTTGTTAATTTTTCTTCACTTGTTTCAGTTGCTCGTGAATTGTGCTTACACCCTAGATAAAAAGCTAGATGAAACTCCAGAAAGCACAAAAGAGCAATTCCCATCAGACAGCTGACTAGCATGACCTAGTAGCCTGCTTTCTTCGCTCAAAATTAGAACTAGGATGCCATTTCTCTTTTCTTGCCATTTCCCTCACTGAGGATTCAATCTAAAGACTCCTGAGTACAGCAGAGCTCTTCCCAGTGGCTTTTTTTCCTCTGGGCTGTCCATCAGGAACCTGACTGCAATACAGATGTAGACCACTGACTACTGCAAGTTCATTTAACAATAGAAGAAATAAAACGTGCCTCTGAACTAAGCACTGAACTCACTGGCCAAAAGACCAGAACTGCCAGCCATGACAAACAGGTAAGTGTATTTGCAAGAGAAAAGAGCACAGAAGCCATGTGCAATCACTCTCTGCACTACTGAATGACAAATCTCAGCAATCTGTGGTGTCTTCTTCTCTCTGTAAACGCAGCCACTAATTTGAGTAAGTAGATATTATAACTTTTCGCAAAAAGTGCTCAACTACAAAATGCACTTTGAGTCAGAAAATTATCATAATGAAATCAGGCACTCTTTTGAGTCCCATAAATGAAGATGCATCTTTCAAGACAGACTAGTGAGAATATCTTATGGTCTTAAAAGTGTATAATTTTATCTTCTTTAAGTAAACTATTACTAAATGTTATGATAGTGTAATTATGCAGAATTTTCTACATCTGAATTTCTTTTTGTTTAGAGAAATTTAAACACACCTTGCACATCTATACAATATAGGTAAGAAATGCAGACTGTAATTTATTAAACAGATTCAGCTGTCTGTGATTTTTTTGCTGCAGTATGAGATGACAGGAGGCAAAAATAAGAAAGGATTTAGAGATGCTGAATAGACCAGAGAGTTATAATAGGTTATGGGATTTCTCACAAAATATTTTGCTACAGATGAAATACCAGCAAAAATCTTACAGGCCCTTGATTTATTTGGCTATTTCTATTCAGGTAAATTTTCAATCAGCAAAACTTCTAGGCATGTGCTTGATTCTCACTGCCTTAAAAGCTGTAGTCAACATATCAGCTCAGTATCTCTCTAGGAATCTTACTGGAATACAGCACTTTTCATACTCTATTTAAATTTTGCAAGTTTCACTTCCAAAAGGTTTATCCTTTCAACTAGTTGAATTTTCTGTATGTTTGTACTCCTCTGTTGGTGTCCAATACTGGCCTTGTAGAGCTGACAGAACAGCTGACTCTCCTCATGCACCTTTATTTCCATTTCATGCTAAAGCATTAGGTATAGTCAAAGTAGTGGTTTAAAAGAGGTCTTGGAGGTTTAGGGCATAAGAAAGGGTCCATTATTTATTTCCCTTTTGACATGTTTGGATTTGAACATTGAACTACAGATGCACATGACAAACTAATCTAATCAGCCATGTTATGAAACACTAAGTGAATAGTTTACTGAAGTTAGAGGGAAGTCAAGAATTCTGTTTGTTCCCCAAAGGTGACATGTCTGCTTTAACAAAAATTTTCCATTTGATGTTCAATATAGATGCCAGAGATAAGTGAATTTCAAGTTCTTGCCTTGAAATGACATGAATTGGCATCTCATAAGCAAAATTAAACTGGTGTTAATGGCTGTAGCCCCCAGATAAGCTGATGGTGCTAAATAAAACTTTAACAGTTGAGGATCTAACATAATGCATATTTCAGTATGAGCTTAGGCATTTCAGTCAAAAATCAGACCTGAGAAGATGATTACTTCTGTAATTAATAGTGAATGCTTACTGCTATGGGTTTGATTGGTTCATAAGTCTATTGAAATCAAAAATAGCAGAAGCTGTGAAAGGACACCAAGTGTCTTCTGCAAGAAACCCAAAAATTGAGGCCAATATACAGATATCCTGGAGAAAGATATCAGCCAACTGGCATAATCTTCATGAAATACTGACCATTTCTCTTAGCCCTTGATAAGATTCTTCAAGGCATGTGTTTTCTCATGTTGACTGTTATGCTTTCTCTTTATGATTTTCCTGAATAGATTACAGGAACACAAAGAGATAAGGACACCAAGCTTAGAAATGTCCCTTGGTAGTGCCATTGATCAGACTCCAAAACATTCTCGTGATGCTTCCCTAACCTCACATGTTTTAACCACCCATCTCATTGTGAGAACACCTAACCTCAGTGCAACCCAAGTCACCAGAACAGTTTATATGAATACTACATCCACACAAGATGACAGAAGAATATGGCAATTTCATGAATAACAGTTGCTAAATAAAAAAATGTGTCTATGCTGCAGACATGCCAGGATTTTCTGTACTCCAAAGGGCCACTCAGCTACCTGGGGTTCTCAGAGAAGGCGTCTGTGACTTAGAGGCAAGGCTGCCCAGTCAGCTGCACGCCAAGACTCAGGCAGTTGCAAATAAAGGCTACCAAACTACAGACAGGACCTGAAATCTCCATGAAATCCCAGCACAGACAATGGTCAAGGCTGTGGAAGCAACACAGCAGACTGCCATGTGTCCAAAAAAGTGAAGTCCAAGCAAACCAGCATGCTTCTAATCACTTGAACCTGTGACCTCACACAATTAAATTAAGTACATTTGACAATCCCCTTTTTATTTTAAACCTATTGACTGTCATTAATTCTGCTTCAGTCTTCTAAACCTTCCATCTTTTGGCCACAAATCAGTGCAAGATTGACCTAAAATTACTCAGGTCATTTCAGTTACCTTTCTAAAAATATTGCCATGATTTTCATACTCTCCCTAGTCTCTTGGAATAGATACAGTTTTAACTTTATAAGAAATTCTGAACATAGCTCAGATATGCCTACTACAAATGCAAGCATATTCTTGTCATCTTGGTACCCTTGTTGGAGTCAAAACGTTGGAAGAGACTGGAGGGTCTTGGACCTCCAACCCATGTTGTCTGATCCAGATGGAGGTGGTATCTCATTGATCCCTATTGTTCTCATATACCCCTCTTGCCCATTCTCTCCTCAAAATCTTAATGCAGTCAGCCCTATGTTAAGGATTTGCAACAGGCACTTCTGCAGAATTTCTCAGGCTTGTCACTTGTCCCTGTGAAGAAGAGCCCGAGTGTCAGGAAAGCAGTGTGTAGGCCAGGTAGGAAAATTCAGGCACCTCCCCTGGGGGAGGGTGGGGGCAGGTTTGCCATTGTTTCTTGCAGCAGACCCTGGATCTGTTGCATCACTTTACATCATGTGCAGTCCTGTGGTGCCAGGCCTCAGGAATGAGTCTGGGGGGCACTTCAGGAGGTCTTGACACCCCCTCAGCTGCCCCTCACATGAATGTCCTGTAGTTCTCTTGGTGTTGGGGGTTCCACAGCTGAGTCAGGGAGGATGGGTGTTCATTGCCTCTGATCAGAGGTTGCACCATACACTTGAAACCTCCTTTCCCCCATCTTGGTTGGGGGGAAAAAAAACTGTGCAAACCTGCTCTCAGCTGTGGGCTGTGGCCTCCCCCACCCCAAACTCAGTCAGGGATGACCAGCACAGCTGCTGGGTTTGGCTTTCTTGTGGATGCAAAGTGTTGTTTACTCCTCCTCAGACCTGAGATGATTGAACAATAGCGTTCCCTTTATCTAATCTCAGCAGTTTGACTTACAGTTCAAAGTTCTTCAAGGAGGTTTCTGTGGTTGTATCTTCTTTACATAATTTTTTGCTTTAATGGGCAAAACGTTATATCAATGTTTGAGGCATGAACTATTTCAGTCTCTGAAAGCATGTTGCTGACATGTTCAGAGGGACTTTCACAAGTCAGACTCACTTTTTTCTATAACATGAAAGCAATACTGCACAAAGTCATGCAGCGTTTCTAGCAAAGACATGCTAAGACATAAATTAAGTCTGGCACCAATATCCCAACTTTGTGGTGTGATATGTCTCATTTCACCCAGTAAAGGCCAGAGGGAGAACGGGAAGGAGCATCTCAGTCACAGTAAAGTCAGAGGTGAAACTCTCTGCTGAGGCCTCTTACTCCCAGACTTCATGTTTATTTGTCAGTATCTGGTAACTGCAAACAGAATGTATTTTTCATAGTAAATCATTGTTTGCTGCCTGTTCAGCCCCTTCTCCTTCATGCTCCAGCGTCTTAGTCAATGGCATCCTTTGCAGATAGTAGCTGGTTCAATGGTTTTATTATTGTTTAGTTTCCAATCTCTTTTTAAACATATTAGCATTATTGACTATCCTGCATTAAACATCTATTTAAATATCATGGTACAGGCAACCTTTCAGACTGGGGAGGTTCTCTCTTTAAGTGACTTGAATGGCTGAACATTGCTTCTTAACATCTTTTTACTAGGCCACTATGTCCTTTATCTAGGTTGTAGGATACTGACCAGGTTTGCAGCAGGACTGGGTTTTGAAAAAAGATGTTTCCACCTCTCATCCACCTTTAAGAGTAATCCTAACAATATAGGGAGACCCGAAATGTAAATCACTAGTGACTAGTTCTGTCTGCTAATTTGATGGTTGTGATCTTAGCTGCAGGAGGCCTTCTCCTTCCCTAATTAATTCCTGTGTTTTCAATCAGCAAGGGAATGTATGGACTGCTAGAAGAATGAATTTCACATACCTGAACTATGTCAGGAAACAAGCTAAGGAGCAAAAGTATTGAAGTTAGTCAGGCTAGTTGTTCAGACAGACATCCTTGCCCAGTTGAATTTTAACAAGATTGTTTGAGGGAAATGACATTTGCTGATAACAGATGGACCTAGCCCCTGAATTAGGAAATAGAAGACATTAGCATGGAATTTCACTCTAGGTTTCTCTTCACTAAGAGAAGAACCTCATTTTATTCTGCACTTAAAAAAGAGTACTGACAAATCTAGAGAGAACATCAGCACCCAAACTGAAGGTCTGCCATGCAGAGGTACACAGTCATCAACAAAACAGGGACATGTTCATTGTTGTTGTAAGTGGACACAGTTCTTCGTATCTCATGGAATTACTTTTCTTTTAACAATCAAAGTAAACTTTGATGGTTAAAAGTCTTCTCAGCGTCATGGCACAAATACTCAGCTCACAAAACTGACATTGCCCCAAGTACTCTTTGTGTGTTTGAGTAATTTTTCAGAGAGTAATCAAAGTAAACAAATCAGGTATCTTTACTCAGATGGAGAGGGTGACTCACCTCTGTGCACTGGAGGACTCTGCCTTCTCTAATGAGAGGGTTGACCTGAATCCTTTGGTCTCACCCCTTGACTAACCCCTTCTGGTTGACAGGCCTAGCGCTGGAACTCATGGACTTCATCAAGAGCAACAGAGTGCACTCCCCTCCCTCAGTACAGTAGTTTCCACTTCTATGGGAGAATTTCCTACACCACTAGCAGTTAAAAGCTCAGGTGAGTTGGTGACTCCATCACCAGCTGAATTTGGCCATTATGACTGTTGGTACTGAATTTTAGGCATAGTCTGAACTCTGTAGAAAGCTCAGATCAGATCTGAGTCTGAGGAAGTCTAGTGGAGTTGCAAAAAGACCTGAGTATGCACTGCATTATAGCATGGATAGCTACTACGAACAGGGAAGGGAGGGTTTATACTGCTTTCACTGCTAGAGCAAACCTACTGTTGAATGATATCACAGGACTCTCCAAGTTGGGGAAACAAAGGCACAAGACTGATCATGAAAGTACAACAATTTTTTCTCTCATTCCTCATACAGAAGGTATTAGTTAGCCATGACTAACAGACAAGTTTACATAGCCACAATCCAAGCTGAAAGTATAGCAAGATGAGGAAGCACTTCAACCTCCAGAACAGTTTTTTACAATGAAAAATCATCTCAGGACACTAAATACTTAAAAGACATCTTAGCAAAGCAAGTGTCTCCATCCCATGCATGTTGCTATATCCATAAAATACTCACCTTCCTAAAAAGGCCCCAACAGGTATCTTGCTAAGTTTCATCAGCAAAATGTTAAGTGGCTAAAATACAGTGACTGAAAAGCACTGCAGCAACCTATTTCTGGGCACAATTAGGCAAGTGCCTGGCACACACAGGTACTTGATCGTGGAATTACAGTCTAGTATTTGTGTAACCTGAAATGCAGTCTCTTGTATTTGAGCTGTGAATATACTTATTAAGAAACTGATTGGAGTCGGTTGTGTGTTTGTCCTTCAAAAAAAGCATCATCTTAATGAAATCATTTTTTGTGGAAACAACACTGACTGATGTTGAGACACTTCACTGCAATTCAAGCAAAGACTAAAGTTTCATGATGCAAGAACTTTTTTTTTAAATATTGTTTTTATTCCTCTGACCAGCTACCTTCACAGAGCAGTAACTGTGATAATATCAGCTCCTGAAGCAGAGAAATAATGTCATGTTTTTAACATTTCCTTTGCCTGTCAGTCTGGAATTAGAATTTTCCAAAGTTAAGTGAATGATAGCAAATAGCACTAATTGCTAAAGGAAGCAATTTATAAACTAAGGACCGTTATGAAAGTATCTTTATAAACATACAAGAAAAAAATACATCTCACAGAATTAGATGTATTAAGTTATAAGTTCTTGTCCTCACACAAAAGTGTATATTAAATATCTGCATTTATGTACAGTCTCTACAACTGTGTAAGCAAACTTGGAACCTCACAAGTATTTTTTTGTTTCCTCCTGTTTTCTGGCTACGAGGTACCATTTATGAGATTCATGCATGTGAACATATGTGGCTCTCAGAACTGTCCTGAAAAACAAACCCCACATTTCTATGCAAAATCACAAACTGAGATGTTAGAGGTCAGCATTTTTCTATTGTTTACCCCTCCATCACATACACACACACAAAATGAACCTTCCCCTCTATGGGGAGCAAAAAATCTCTGCTGTATGACATTGACTCTTGCTGCCAGGTTCCCTAGAGACCTTCTATGTGACTGTCACTGCCTTGTGCTCCACTAGTGATCCCTGACAGGATGGCCTCCTGCAGCCATCTTGGCCAGCCAGCACTCATGCATCTGCTCCACTACCACTGCTCCCAGGAACTGACTGCCTCAGTTACCATTATTTACATCGATAGGCAGGATTCCTTGTGAAGAAGCCTGCAGAGGCTTATGTGCTCTCTTGCCACTCTATCAGGATTATTTTAGTTATACTTCCCAACATAAAATAACTACTCAGCGATCTGTGGAGAAAATCCTCTGCTGTACCCTGATTCAGAAGCAGGCATAAAACTGTAACCAAGCTCTCCACTATTTGATCAGCTGGCATCAGCAGACCAAAAGTGCTAAAAAAATCACGGTGCTAAAAGTCACTGCCAGAAGAAATTTTCAAAGCACCTATAGAATCAGTTTGAGGAATAAGGTCATTCCCCTCCTACTGAGCAATATTTTTAATAAGATAAGGCTTTCAAACTGTTAAAGGGGACTCTGGAAGTCAGTATTGATCACTATTGCTCAGGGTCCCTAATGTAACTCTCAGAAAACTGCGTATCTAGTTAAATTACAGCATAATAATGGAGAGAATTCCACAAACTTGACAGCACTGCTTATAGTCAAAGACAACCAGAAGAAATATGAATAAAAATAAATCAAGAAAACAAATCAGAAAGAAGAAATCACTGTATGCCTCTTCCAGTACTTGGTTATAGACCATCTAGCTCATAATTGCATGTTACATTTTCATAATGTGGTTTAGTTGTCAAAGATGTTCACCCTTTCCCACTGCACGTTGCTCATTCTCACTCATGCAGTTATCAGTCACTCTCCTTTGAAAACTGTCAGCTGGGGGTGTGAAAAAAGCAGTCAGGGAGCTGGTGGCAGTGTGGTCAAAAGCATCTTAAATCAGCTTTGCTGCTTAAAACTGCAATATGGAATTACATCACTGCTCTCTACAGAATATGTGACTTAGCAGCCTTGGCCTTGGCCTGAAACAGATCCCTTCTTCACTTAACCATGACACAGCACTGACGGCACAGTCCTTAAATAGGACACAGATGATTCAGTGAAACCAGTGTGCAGGTGTCAGAGAGGAAAAATTACTACACTTTTTAGGCTAACTGTAGGGTACACTCGTGATATTACTAAGACGGTCTGAGGTAATAAGCCATGAAAAAAAGGCACAGAGATGTGAAAAAGCAGGTAAAACACATGAGCAAATAGAGAATCAGCATGCTGGATGATGTGGAAATGTGAGTCATGAAATACTCAGGAACATTGCAATAGCTGAACTTGCCAGAACAATCCATTCTTCTCCCAGGGCCCTCTTCAAGCATATAAAACCAGCAGATGTCAAGTCCTAGATGTTGTGAGACTGGCTTAGTAATGCCAGGTGAACAAAGAGTCTTCTGGGCAATACCTTCAAAAACAACAGTTTTACAACTTTCACGTGTCTAATTAGCTAGAAGGTTTCTGGACTGCCCCCAAAGCAGCAGTTTCCTTCTTAAATTAATTTTCTTTCCTTTTCAAGAAAAAGAAAAACAACTTACAAGCAAGAAGCTATTAAAGTGTGAGAAAAGAGACATACATCATTCAGACTCTACACAGCATGCTCATAAATATGAGAAGTGAAGCACTTGCCCACCCTCCCTAGCTCTGGGTTCAGTTTTGCAGCTGTCCTTCCATAAAATTGCTCAAGAGGGACTAGAAACATGGTGAGGGTGGGGGAAGCAATCAGCAAGCTAGAAAGCATGACTTTGAGAGACAGATTAAAGAATTTGGGGGAGGGAGTTGTACTCAAAAAGAAAGGACAAAAAAGGAAGGGATGTAATAAAAATCTTTAGAAACACAGGAAACTTTTGCACAGAAAAGAGGGCAATTTGTTGGACTCCATCATACACAAAATTCAACCAGGCAAGCCATAATGCTGCAGGAGAGGGGGACACTACCAGTACTGTCTAGGGAGTCTGTGGAAGCTCCCCATGGGGGGGATGGTTAAGAACATGTTAGGTTACTATATGTCAGGACATAGTTATCAATGGTCACCTCACATACCATGGCTGAGACACTTCTGCATCAATTATTCTGGTATCCAGCTGTTTATTATGAAAGAATTATTTACTGAGTTGATCATGGAAAAAATATTATCTCCTATGTGCTGCATAAAAGAAAGTAAAAAAATCAAAGATACTCTTGCTGATATACTTGTCAGTAGACAGCACCCTGACAATCTCCTTTCCAAAGATGAATAGTTGTATTGCTTAGTAGGAGATTCAGATATTCAGATATCCAAGGAACTGCTTTAGATGGCTACAGCCCCATCTAGACAATAAATTTTTAAAATGTCTTCTAGACTGAGGAGCCTGCAGTGTAAATGGGTGCTGTGACCTCTTTCCACCTATGGTTTCATTACCAGATTAAGAAATGGTACTGTGATCTTTTCAAAGTTCTTTGGTTTTAAAATTATTTACAGTCTTGGACTCACAGTGACTGTAAATTGAGTGTTCAGTATTAAAACAAGCTGCATGTCCTTCTGGGAATGTAGTGAACATATGGAAAGAATAGCCTCCAGCTGAGACAACCAGAACTCAGCCAGAGGAAGGCTCTGCTTCATCTCACCTGGGGCAACTTGCTGCCCACAGACCACCTTGTCCCTCTGCACAGGGCCAGGGGACCAAAAGCAGAGTGCAGGCATTGCATAGGCACTGTGAACAGGACACTGTCTCTCAACTACAAATGTGGGAGGGATGAAGAAGGGTAAATAGTGGGCATCTGTTCAAGTTTAATCTGAAGTGGAAAAAAAACGGTGCTTCAAAAGCACGACCAGAACTCAGCACTCTTTCAGGAAGAGAAAAGGTGTTTAACCATTTTGGTTGGCTTATGTACCCACACAAGCAACTCCTGATCACCTGTTGATCCAGCTGTTGAGAAAGACATGCCCAGAGCAGCACTCCATGGAAGTTATTCCTGCAATGGGGGCACAAAGCTGCGTGCTTTAGGCATTTCTAACGAGATAAGAATTGTATGCCTGAAGCATGTTTGGTAGATGCATTAACCAAATGTAGGTAGAAATCTCTTTTTCTGTAGATAGGCCTGATCCTCAGCACAGCCAAGTGAACACATATGCTTTTCCCTCCATTATATTAGACTGCATCTTTCTGTTGGCTAGCCTTTGAAATCTCTCTTACTTAAATCAACTAGCAAGGCACAGCACATTTTCATCCCTGCAAAATGGATGCCTAATGAGTATATCCTGCCTACTTCCTAATGCATACCTAGTGTATGCATCCCGCAGTTTGTTCTTGCACTTGCAACAGTTGTCTTGGCACCACTGCAACAAAATCAGACAGGGTGCAGGAGTGGTAATCCTGCATTTCCTGCCACACCTAGATGGGCCACAGATGGGCACACCCGGACAGTGCCCACCTCTGCCAGCGGCACAGATTACAGATTCACCTGCCGCACTTCTGCATGGGGGACCTAGGTAAGAAAAGGCTCGGCAGTTCTTTGGCAATCCAGCAGAGCTTAGCCTTTGCTGTCTTCCGCTCTTCCTGGGAACCGGCTGGCAAAGATACTTCTCTTCTACTTCTCGGCTCTTGGAGGGGCTGCAGGACTCCCAGAACCTGCGAGGCCAGGGATCTCCCGGGGAGCCGGCCAAAGCAACCAGCGGGCGCAGAGTGAGACTTAGCAAGCCAGCGCCTGTGCTTCCGCTCACCAGTCCTGCAGCTGCTCTGAGGGCACAGCCGGTGGATGCCCGGCGGTATTCCGGGGAGGCGGAGGCGCCTGTTTCCTCTGGCAGAACCGCGGTGGGCGCAGCCGCCCGGTGCCACGCTGCCCTCTGCCGGCAGCGCCGCCTGCTCCGGGCTCCTTCGTTTGGTGGGTTTGGTTTGGCTGGTATGTTTTGGACGGTGCTGTTTTTTGGAGAGTTTGTTGGTTTGTTTGGTTTGTTTGGTTTCGTTTTGTGCTTTGGGTGGTGGGACTTTTTTGGGCACGGGGGTTGAGTCAATAGATAGGGCTGCTATACAGGAATTCTATGCTTAGACACCTGCCACTGGACTTTCCTGATCTCTGGCTGAGTCCCTTGAATCACAGTTTGGAACAGCTGGCTCTGGTTATGGTAGGATTTCATTCTGGGTGTTCCTCAGCAAAAGCCATTTTGGCCCACATCTATACATGCTTTGTTCGCATGACAAGGCCACTGGAAAGGTCACGTTCCTAAAATCCTACAGATCTCCTCCAAGTGGATGGCCAGACACACTGAAGTTGAAAAAAATTCTGGCTTTAAAGCCACCGTTTTTAGCAGATTGGTACTGCGGGTGCTTGAGACCTGACAATCCTTGGCACAGACTATTCAGATAGTCAGTTTTTGACCTTCTAAGTACTATTTTCTTTTTTTCTTCATTGACATTTAGAAATGCTTTGCCTTTATAGCACCTAATTTATATTTGCCTGCATTCAAATACACCCTAACAGAGAGCTTCCTCTATACATACAGCACAAATTAATACATCTCTACCACCTGCAGCAATCCCATAACTGACTTTGAACAGTGTGCCATATTAATTTCAGCTGCAGGTTTTACATTTAAACAGGCATCCTATTTCCAGCTTTTCCCTTTCTTATCCCAGCCCCCTTGCCTGTCATGGCACTCCAAGTAGAAATGCCTGTTCCTTGGCCTTTACATGATTTTTCTTTGTGGCATTATGATCTGTTACCAGGTCAAACAGAAAGGAGACAGATGTACACCTCGGTTGCTTGTCTGCACAAATCCACAGCCTTCCTGTGGATCTCCGGGTGGCCCTTGAGAAGGGTTTGCTGGCCCTGGCCCAGTGGTGCTCCTCAGCTGCTAGCCTACCATGCCAAGGCCAGGACACAGGCAGGGCCTCACTGTTGGTGAAGGGATTCCCATGTAGTCTTGCCTAATCATTTCCTTAATAATTCATCCCCATAGACACTCTGGGAGGGCACCCCGTATAATCCCTCTTGCCCAGCATGGACAGCTCTGCCCCCTGCTAACCTTCAGACTGGTAGTGAAAGTGGCAGTAAAAAACAAGCCAAGCAAAGGGCTGCAACTTTTGTGTGCAACGTGCAATGGGCAACAACACTGCCAATAACCCAGGAAATGGACTCTGGTCCTCCTGCAGACTTTGCTGCTTGCTTCCCTTAAGTATAGGGGAAGGCAGTATCTTACAAAAATATGGGAAGGCACTTACAGCTTCTACCTATTGCTTTGCAGTATTTAATGAAAATATGAAAGCTTTGAAAAATAAAGGACTAAATACTCTACTTCACTAAAAAGACTGTTTGAGAAGGGTTCTGTCTGGGCTGTACCCACAACAGTTCACAAGAAGTGCTGTGATCACCATCTGCATGGTTTAATGAAAACAAATAATTGGAACTAAGCTCACTACTTAATTATATTAATTGTCAGACATGGAAGACTTCAGATTGCACAGTGCCATGCTTTTTAGCTGAAGAAATACTTATTTAAAAACGAATCTGAGTGTTTAGGAAGAAGCAGAGATGATTATGCTAACTGCCATGATTTCAGAGCTTAAAAGTCCAGCCACCTGACATTACTGTGCACAAAAATGGTCATGCAATGAAAAAGTAGAACATGCAGGTGAGTGAGTAGGGAAACAGCAGAGATTTTGTTTTTTGAAACACAAGGAAGCCTATTTCTTTGCAGGAATCTAGGTTTTCTTTTTAATATGTGCTTTCATGTCTGTTGTTAAGTAAATATCCTCATCATTCTGTGACATCCATGTGGGCATATACTTGCATCTCTCCAGCAGAAAACTAGCTTGGAGTTTAATGAAATGTGTTGTTCTTGGCTTCTTTCAGAGTATGTTCAGGAATTTATTAAGCTACAGAAGTGCAGTATTGAGGTCTTGAAACTAATACAAACAATATGGTTTTAAATTACTTTCTCAAAGCTGGTTTTGTTCCATTTGCTTGTCTTTGTCTTTGACAGCCTTGTTGTGTGGAAGATGTTTTGCAAAAGGAAATGATCTGTCAGTATTTTGTCAGTAGAGTAGCCTTTCCTAAATACAAGAGAGCTGAGCTTTCCTGGAGGTGATTTGCTCTTTTCAAAATGAGAAAGATTATGTTGTATTTTCCTGTGGAGGTTCAACACGTTGTTTTTTTTTTCTTTCTTGTCTTGGATCCAGCAATATTTTTCAATAATAAAATGTGAAAAATTTAACACAAAACTGAAATTATCAGAAGCTTGTTAATGTTAACTGTGTCAAATGAACTACCCAGGGGTAAATTAGGGTTCTCCTTCCTCTTCAAGAATTTGGTAACTTGCAATATTGTAGTCTTAGCACTTTGCTAAGATAGAAAGCCCTTGCTGTTAAATGAAGCAAACTAACATTAATTATCTGTTAAGTATTTCTGCCACTATTTATGTCAACATATACAATATTTTACAAGCATTTAGACTAAACCTACTATAAGAAGGGGAAAGGCAGAGAGATAAAAGTATTCTGGTAACTGGTAACTTAGTTACAGAAAAGACAAGTAAAATTGGCAGGTTCTTGTATGACGAGGTTATAACACTACCTAATCTTTCTGCAAAATTAACAATCATACCCTTTTTTTCATTTTTCAGTATCTTGACTTAAAGCTGTTTTCCTCTGATCTATTACTTGCTTCAGTAAGACATGAACAAAGCCCATATCATAGCTTCAACCAATATGGGGCTGAACAATTTTTGGCTTAGTCACACATGAAGTAAATGTGTGAGTGAAAGTTAAAGTTTCTTTGGCAACTGGATAAATTTGGGCCATAAAGATAGATGTGCTGGATTAAAGAACATGGTTAAAATTCTGTCTGCACTGAAAAGAAGAAATAATTGTATCTACATCAGGTATCTACTTTCTTATTCTCAGTTTAGGCAGATGTAATTCATAGGTCACTTAGAATTTTGTCCTTTTTAAATTAAAATATAATATTGTTTTGAAATTAGAAAAAAAGTAGAGGGGTGGTTTTTTTTGGGTTTTTTTGTTTGTTTGTTTGTTTGGGGTTTTTTTTGACGATTGAAACTGCTTTTCCTTTTGATATCTTCAACAAATGAGGGAATCACAGGGAGAAAAAAAGTTTTACATAATTTTAAAAGAAATAATCAAATGTAAAAAATTCACATTTTGCTAAATCCACAACAGGAAGTAATGGCAACTAGTGGCTAAGAAATCTTTCTTGTATTGGTAAAGAACAATATTCTCAAATCAGAGTTCACCCTACTGACAGCGTAGGAACTTTGAGTACATTTCTCGGTGTAGAAGCTGGTAAAGCCAAACCTAAATTTCTAATAGGAAAAACATTGCAAATGTGGACAGTATTGATGTGAACAGTGAAACACAGTATAATCATCCACTGAGTCACACTGGGGAGGTGCAAGATTTTAACTTTTATTTCCAACAAGTTGGTCTCTGCAGACCTACTTGTTGAACTCTATTTCAACAGGCTGTGTATTGCTTAGCATAACAGCTGTGGGAAACAAGTATATGATTTCTCTCATTCTTTGCCTCTCAAAGCCTTTTGATTGTCATTCTCAAGAGCACATTTGCATTGTATGTGCCATATCAAAGGGAGCAGAAAGGCGATTACTGGAGAAATGGCTTTGCCACTGGATTTGCGTTTCAAAAGAGAACAATTTCTCAGATTTACTTCAAAGCAGCCAGCCCTTGTACCTTTGCATTTTTCTTGTGTGGTCTGTTGAGGACAACCAAGTGCTATCAGCAGCACTGGAAAATACACTAAAACTTAGGTTGGTCCCAAGTCAAAGAGCACTTCACACAATTGTAAATCTTTTGCCTTCCCTTGAGAAGTAAATGGGTATTTGTGAGATTGCATATTGTACAAAGCAAAGCACACACTGACTGTACATGAAGAAGAACAAAGAAAGCTCAGCCTGTCTCCCAGGAAATACTGCCAATGGTTGATGGGAAACCACGTAGCCCATCTCTCCTTACTATTTCTATTTGTACTTATCTATCGATGTGTTTTGACTATGCATTCTTAAAAATATTTCAGCATTTCTTCCTTCTTGCCTTACTTTGTGTTCCAGGCTCACCAGTACACGCAATGGCTTTATTAGGATGAACATGGAACTAGCTCCAGCAAGTGTGTCCTGTGCCACTGTGGTGAGTTTTCATAAACTGCCAAAACCTTAATGTTAACGCAGACAGGGGGGTCTCACACCCCTGAGCAGGAAGAGCTGAAACTCTGAGGGATGGTGGCCATCCCCCGCATGGACAAGAGCAGAGCATGAGCAACCAGGATAAGCAGCCAGGACACCTGCTTGCTCTGCTCCAAAATCAGCACCTGACACCCAAGAAAAAATATGGCAGGACCCCAACAAAAGGCTCACCAAGACAGTGTGTCCTGTTGTACTCACTGCTCTCACACCAAGTCAAAAAGTGTGTGCTGGAAGGTAGATATTCTTGAATGCATTTACACCACGAAGCTGTGTGGTGTATGTCACTACCCTTTGATTGCAGCAGTAATGCACCATTGTGGGTGCTGTGCCTGACGGGTGCTAGCCAGTGCATGGGGGGCTCGGGCTTAGGGCTGGCGAGCCTGCCTCCGTGAAACCTGGCAAAATGCAAACTGTATAAGGTAAAAAAAAAAGAATATAATCTATGAATTTGCAAGGGAATTAAGGTATTTGGAGAATAAATGGAATTTGCAGAGAGAAACCTTACCTGTACATGCTTTTCTCTCTAGTGTCTTGAAAATACATTTTACATCCCTTTTTATGTCTGGAAGAAAACAAAGTGTTCTGAAATAAAATTAAAATAGTACAAACCTGGTACTATTCATTATTTTTTTCTCATAACAAGTCTCAGTCTTATCCTTCTTCATCCTTATTTTTCCATCTCAATAGCTCTCTAAAATGAACTCTATTGCCGTTTAAATCAACAATTTGTGTTACATTTACTTTATGTAAGGGTTTGTCTGTTTTCCTGTGAGGCAGAAAAAAGTTATAATAAAATCAGCATGAATGAATTCACAAACACATTCATGAATTCATGAATGAATTCACTGCATAAATACCCTGGAGTATCAGGGGGAGCAGGGAGGGGGTACCCGATATGTAGTGTCTTCTAAATAAGGAAAGAAGTGACAAATACAGCTCAAGTCTGGAATGCCTGTGCCAAACCTGCTTCCTGTGCTAGTTAGCTGCTGAGCAGTCTGCAAAGAAAGCTTGTTCCAGACCCTGAATGGGCATCCTGTGGACAGGGCCACAGAGAATTTCTGCCAGGGCAGAGATATAGGAATTTGGCTTGAAAGTTGCTCCCTAACATCATTCCCAATTCTAGAGTCCTACTGTAAGTCCCAAGAAACAGCAGGGAGGGAGGTAACAATTGTCTGTGTTGTCTACAGGTTCTGTGAGGAAAAAACTGAGGAAAAGTAATCCTGTCAGCTCCACTGGGGCACAATGTCAAACCTTCACATCTGCTTCTGGATTAATGTTCACATGTACAGGAGATACACCACCAGCACTGACCCAAGTCCTTCTGCCTCAAGTAAACAGTCCTTTCACCCCATATACTCCCTGGTGCACAGGAAAGGACCATCCTCTGTCGCCTTGATAATCTAAATACCTGGCTGCAGAGAGCACACTTAACCCAGCAATACGCAAAATCCTGAATAAGATGGTCCTAAGAACAATTATTGGTATTATTTGAATGAGTCTCCGTGTCTTCTGACTCTCCTCAAAATTTTGTGAATAGTCAAGTAATTTTACAGAAAAAATATACATGAACTTAAGCACAAATATAAATACATATACCCAAGATGTCTGTATATAGTTAGGTTCAGTGACAAATGAAATGAAAGGTTTTGCCTAGCCAAGTAGTCAGTTTAAATCCCTGCAATTTTGTTAGGAAATGACTTCTCAAATGAATTCTCAAAGATTATCATCATGCATTGCTTACCCTGTTTTTGAAGGAGTTTTGAGATTATTTCTCAAAATAATATTTTGAGATTATTTCTCAAAAGAAGCTTTTTTTTCTTCTATCAATTTAGTGATGGTGTTTTTGTAGCATGCTATATAGCAAAGTATGATGACTCATTTAAATTGCTTTGCTATAAATTCTACCCTTAAAAGTTATGATGTTGCCCTGGTTCTTGCAGTTGTGAATGTTTTTTACTTTCTTGTAGCTACTTCTCACGGTCCTTTCTGTAAACATAGCTATGTTATGGTAACTGTATCTTATCATTCACATTCCTTTCTCGTGGACACAGAACTTTGATGGACATTTCCTTTGACCACTGTAATTGAGGGAGGAAGAACTGATTTCCTCCAATGAATAGTGATTTCCAAATGGATATAAAAAATAAAGAAGGCGGGTCTTGCCCCCCTTCTTTCCTTCTCTCTGATCCTGGAAACAGGTGTCTCTGGCTCGTCCTTTTCGTGTCGATACTGTGACATTATACCACAGTTTACTTTTTAAGGAAGGATGGATAGATATGAAGACAACATTTTTGTTGGAGATGGACATCTTTTAAATCAACTAACACAGACACACTCTAAATATAATCTTTTTGTTTAAGTTGAGACAGAAACAAAGTCATTTGCACATTATACCGTATAGGAAGAAACTGGGACAAACATATGGAACTTTCCTCTGTTTTAGCCCACCAGGTTGCGGTGGCTTACCAAATTCAGAAACAGTTCTGGACAATATGCCAATTGGTTCTATGGGTTGTCCATGTTTAGCAGAATCAGTGAGAGCCTCCTCTGCTTGCCTGGCTCCCTTCCATGCTCAAGCACCCATGCAGAATGGTCACTCACAGAGTCTGAGGAAAAAAATAGTTGTTTTTCCTGTATTCTGAAATTATTTTTTTCTTATTTTTTTTCTACCAAGTTGAAAGTTTTCTGTCTACCATAGGGCACTTTCTCTCCACCTTCATCTGATAAGTTTTAATATAGATCTGTATTTTTTTTCTTCCTTTTTTCATCAGTAGAGTGAAAAGAGGAGCAGAGGATATTGCTGCTGTAGTTGTTTTCAGGTCTGAGAAAAGAGCAGGAAATCCACTATCTACATGAAAGTTGAGCTGATATGGGTATGATAGAGCAAAGGAAACGCAAAATTTAACAAAAAGACAGGCATAAAATTAATTTTTTAAATAAGTATTTTTATAGCGTTTGAGTCCCCCACTTCTCTCTTGCAAATGTCTTATGGGAGACAGGAGGAATAAAAGGGTTAAGAACAAGGACTTTGCCTGTCAAACCAGGCAGGCTTGCTAAAACAAATGGATCCTTTCAGGCTAAGTTGGATTTGCTCAGTGCAGTGTTTGTGGTTGGGCAATAAATACACAAAAAGCCTTACTATTTTGCCAGAAAGCCAGAAATATCCTTCAGGCCAAGTCAAAGCCACTTCTTTCTAATTTGAGACTCCAGCGCAAACTGAAATTCTCTTTCGCACAGATGCACCATTAGTTTTTCTGGATCTCAAAATAAGCTTCCAGCTACTTGGTGCTGAGCAGGAGCTGAGCCAAAGACCACGCACCATCTCAGCTTTCCCCTGATGGCAAGCACCCTGGGAAGCAGCAGACAGCCCTGCATTCATGTGCTGATGGCATACTCAGACTATTCTTCACAGCCCCTTTCAAGTGCTTTCTCAGCCACCCTTCTGTCTGATTTATTATATTTCAATCAATAATAAAGCCTGTCATTTACACCTTTTACACCATACTTGAGGATGGCAGTCAAATCTAAAGCTTACTCGTACTGCACAACTTTCTATTAAGGGGCTCTGCAGCCCCCGTCTGACAGCCTGATAGAAAGGTAGGAGATCTGTGCTGCCTTCTGGGGGCTAAGATCCATGATGTTGGCAAGAGAGCCCTCCAAATTGTCAAGAGCACAGGCTTGACACCCGCTACTACTTTTTCATGTGGGGGCAAATGACTCTGCAAGCCAGAAAACGGGCAGGATCAAGGAAGCCCATAAAGCCCTGGTGAAGCTAGTGAAAAATATCAGTGCCCATATTGTCTTCTCATCTATACTACCAGCTAGAAAAATAAAGACTGCCAGAAACAGACGCATAGAGCAGATAAAAGTCTGGCTTTATGACTGGTGCCATCAAGGAGTTTTTGACTTTTATTACAATAGGTTGTATTTTAATGATGGCAACCTATTAGGGAGGAATGTGATCCACCCGTCTGAAAAGGGCAAGAGAGTCTTCAGCAGCAGGCTGGCCAGTTTGGTAAGACAGGCTTTAAATAGAAGGACTGGGGGGAGGGGATGTGTGTCTGAAGTGGCAATGCTCCTGCCATTGCTTCCTCCTGGGGAGTAGGTCATACCAACCAGAGCAGCAACAGATGTCATTCGGCTGCCTCTCAAGGCAAGAATCATAGAGCTAAACACATCCAGGGTGTGCATGGGTATGGTAAATCCTCTTACACCCCTTCTGGAGAACCTGGATGCTTGATTACCTCTATGAAGTGCCTGTATACAAATGAACACAACATGGGGAATAAAAAAGAAGCACTAGAAATACGGTCACAGGGCCATTATCTTATTGCTCAGATGGCTGGAATGTTGTCATGGATGGCTGTATACTTAATAGAAAGAACAGGTCAGCGAGGCAGGATGATGGAGTTGCTCTTTAGGGGAGAGAGCACCAGGAATGTATTGAAGTCTACCCAGGGGCAGACAAACAAGTTAAGAAGTTATGGCTAAGAATTAAGGGACAGGGTGATATGGGTGACATTGTTGTGGGTGTTTGTTGCAGCCCACCTGATGAGGAGAAAGAAGTTGATGAGGCTCTCTGTGGACTGCTGGAAACAGCCTCACAGTCACAGACCCTGGTTATGCTGGCGGACTTCAACGACCATGATATCTTGGATATATGTTGGAGGATAAACACGGCTCAGCATACCCAGTCCAGGAGGGTGATCACTGATAACTTTTGATGCAAGTGGAGGAAGAGCCAACAATGAAAGGTGTGTTGCTGAACCTTGTATTAACAAATCAGGAGGGACTGGTTGAAGATCTGAAGGTTGGGGGCAGCCTTGGCTGTAGCGACTATGAGATGGTGGAACCCAGGATCCTGCACAGAGAAAGCAAAGCACTAAAGACTAAAACCTTGAGCTTCCAGAGAGCTGTGTTCAGCCTCTTCAAAGAGGATTTCATGGGTTAGGGCTCTAGAAGATAAGGGGGTCCAAGAGAGCTGGTCAATATTCAAGCGTCACTTCCTCCAAGCTCAAGACCAGGGTATACACATGATAAAGAATTCAAGAAAAGCAGGCAGGAGACCTGAATGGATAAGCAGGAGGCTTCTAGTAAATCTCAAACTGAAGAATGCAATTTACGGAATGTGAAAAAAGGTGTAGGCCACATGGGAGAACTATAGGAACATCATCAGCATATACAGGGATGCAACAAGGAAAGCCAAGGGCCACTTAGAATGGAGTCTGGCAAGGGATATCAAGACCAACAAGAAGGGCTTCTACATCAGCTGCAAAAAGAATATTAGGGAAAATGTGGGACTGCTGCTGAATCAGATGGGTGTCCTGGTGACAGAAGACAAGGAAAGCAGAATTACTGTACGCCTGCTTTGCCTCAGTCTTTACTGCTGAGGACAACTCTCAGGATCCCAGACCTCAAGAGTAAGAGAGGAAGACTGGAGAAAGGAAGATTACCCCATGGTCAAAGGGGGTTGGATTAGAGATCAACTAGATAGACTGAACACTCATAAATCCATGGCCCCTGATGGGATGCGCCCACAGGAGCTGAGTTGGCAAATATCTTTGCTAAGACAATCTCCATCATCTTTGAAAAATAATGGAGAACAGGAATGGTGCCTAATAACGGGAGGAAGGCCAATGTTACCCCCATCTTCAAAAACGGAGGACATGGGAAACTACCAGCCAGTCAGCTTCACCTCCATCCCTGGAAAGGTGATGGAACAGATCATTTTGGATGCCATCACCAAGCATGTAAAACAAAGAAGGTGATAAGTGTAGTCAGCTTGGATACTGAGCCGGGACTTTCATCCCCCAGGTGCCACAAGAGCTTATCTGTTTAAACTTATGCATAAACCAAGGAGTGTGTGTGTGCTCTCCTGATAGCCCCAGAACACCCCTGGTGCCAAGGGGACACACGGAAAGGGCTGATAAACATCCTCGGTCCAAAAGGGCAGGATGTAGAAGATAAGCTGGAATTTGTGACAGACAGACAAATAGTATTTTACTCACTGTAAAAGACAGCTACATCTTTCCTTTACCAAAGGAATCTTCCATATACTATCTGAAGTGTATGGAAAGATTTCTCTCCAGGATTCCGAGACGTCGGATTCCTGTATTTTCTTCTCTCCTTGGAGTTGAGTGATAAAGGGAACCGCCTGTACACCTTTCCTAATTGGTAAGTTACGTCGGCTACCTAATTCTGCATTTCCTTGACTAGCTATAATATAGGTACCTTTTATTGTGCACTGAAAATTACTAGTAACTTTCTTCGTGTTATTCCATGTAGTAATAGCCTGTTAGAGTTGTAGTTTCATATGTGTTTTCCTGTGTCTATGCAATAAACCTGTCATGTTGTAATAGACCTAATCTCCATCGATAATGAACAAGGGAGGTAATGGAATTTCTGGGGAGCAGGTCACTCTAATAGAATTGAAATCCGTTTATGTGTCTCTCACATTCATAACAGATACGCCAAGGGAAAATCACGGTTGACCAATCTGGGAGCCTTCTATGATGCCATGGCAGGATAGGATGATGAGGGGAGAGCAGTGGATGTTGTCTACCTTGACTTCAAGGCTTTTGACAGTGTCTCCCATGAACATCCTTTTAGGTAAGCTCAGAAAATGTGATCTAGGTGAATGAACAGTGCGATGGATCAAGAACTGGCTGAATGGCAGTTCTCAGAGGGTCATGATCAGTGAACTAGGATCCAGCTGGAGGCCTGCGGTCAGTGGTGTTCCTCAGGGTTAAGGACTGGATCCAGCCTTGTTCAACTTGTTTATCAATGACCTACACAAAGGTATAGAATGCACCCTCATCAGGATTGTTAATGATATGAAACTGAGCTGTGCTTCCATTTAGGGAATCCTTGATAGGCTGGAGAGCTGGGTGGAGAGAAACCTCATGAGGCTCAGCAAAGGCAAGTGCAGGGTCCTGCCCCTGAGGAGGAATAACAAGCACAGGCTGGGGACGACCTACTGGAGAGCAGGTCTGTGGAGAAGCACCTGGGATTCTTCATGAATGACAAGTTGTCCGTGAGCCAGCAGTGCCCTTGTGGCCAGGAGGGCCAGTGGAATCCTGGGGTGCATTGGGAAGAGCATTGCCAGCTGCTTGATAAGGGAGGTTATCCTCCCCATCTACTTGGCCCTAGTGATGCCAAATCTGGAGTGCTGAGTCCAGTTCTGGGCTCCTCAGTACAAGACAAGGAACTCAATATGGGCCCCTCTATAGGGGCCACAAATATGATTTGGGGTCTAGAGCATCTCTCTTACAAGAAGAGACTGTGGGGGCTGTGTGTTTAGTCTGGAGAAGACTGAGAGGGGATCTCACAAATATCTCAAATGAGAGTGCCAAGAGGATGGTGCCAGATTCTTTTTTCACTGGTGCCCAGTGAAAGGACAAGGAGTAATGGCCGTAAACTCAAACACAGAAGTTCCACCTCAACATGAGAAGGAACTTAAACTGAGGGTGGGAAAGCACTGGAACAGGCTGCCCAGGGAGGTCATGGAGTCTCCATCACTGGAGACAGTCAAAACCCACCTGCATGCTCTCCCATTCTCCCTGGATCTAGGTGAATGGCTTTGTTCCAACCAAGGCAGGGTTAACTTTTGCAGCAGCCAGGAGGGGCACAGCCAGGTTATTCTACCTGGCCAGTTCATGCCCTGCACAGCAAGGACAGAGGGGCCTGGGGTTTTCACTGGGGTGTGCAGGATGTGCCCTTGGGTGCTGTGTGCTGAGCACTCCCATGTTGACCGTTCGCCTGTCTTGTACACTGTTATTAGTATTGCTGTTGTTGCTGTTATTTTCTTATTGCTGTTTCTAGTAAATTCTCCTTATCTCAGCCTGTGATCTTACCTCTTTGTGCCTCCAGTTCTCCTCTCAATCCTGCCATAGTGGGGAAGGAAAGAAGTGAGAGAGCAGCACATGGCCTGGAGTGTTTCAGTGGGAACACTAAATTGAGGAATGCAATTCCTAAACTATGAAAGTGACCCTGCCTTGGCAGGGGTGCTGGACTAGATTATCCCCAGAGGTCCTGTCCCACCTTAACTATTCTGTGATTCTGTGAAAATTCAGCAGACTACTGCTCTTGGTTTCAATACTGCTGCTTTCTCAGGAGGGTCAGCCTGTCTCTCCTGAAGTATATACATACATATACTGTATGTATATGCAGCTTTAACTGCACTGGCACAGCCCATGGGAGATTCCCTGTGAATATAGCCTCCGTTGCTCGCAGGTACACACACAGGTGGCCTGAAGGCAGGAACCACCAGACGCCATGTCCTGGGGTGACAGCATCATATCACCACTGTCATGTATTCCTATCATCAGCGGACCTTTGTCAGTACGGGACTATGTTCCCGCCCAGAGGACAATGGAGTTCCTCCCAAAAGACTGTACATAAAATAAAGTGACTCCCCCAGGATTCTTTCTTCTTCCCAGCTGCAGTGTGTGCAAAGTTGGCACGGCGGAGAGAAGGAGAGGGTTTTTTTTTCCTCCCTTTGTTTTTTTTTTCCTTTCCCTTGCATTTTCAGCCAGTTGTTTTTTTTCTTTTTTGTGTGTGTGTGTGCTTTTTTTTTCTTCGTTTCTTTGGACCTGTGCCATCACCTGGAACTGAGGAGGGGATCAACATCGGAAGGACATTCATTTCCCTCCCTCCCCCCACCCTGGCCTAGGGAGGCCTGGTGCAGCCTGGGCTGGGGCCCTTGGGGAGCTTTGAGAAGGAAGGGACTCTCTGTGGGACCTTTCTACTGAGGTTTTCCCTTTTTGGGGATTTATTATCTGATTTATTATCCTCATTTGTTTTTTTGTCTTTGCTGTGTTTGCATGCATATTGTGTGTGAATAAACAAGGGGTTTTTTCACTTTCTTCTGAGAATTTTCTTTCCGGACCTAATATGGGGAGGGGCTGGTGAGAGCTGCCTTCTGTTTTGGAGGGGTTTCCCTCCGGCTGTTACCTCAAAAGTTAACAGAATTGGTACCCAATGTGGGGCACGAGAAAGTGAAAAAAACCTATACTGATTACAGTTTGATTTAAATTGCTTTGTAGGGGGATACTGCAGTCATTATGCTGACGGGTGTGATACTGTTTTTCTGGTTCCCAGGCTTTTTTGAGGTATGTATGTCTTTGTGGTCTCTAGATTTGTTTGATTATCAGCAAATACCACCAATTTTATCCCCGCTATGTTGCTTTTGCAGAGCAGGGGCACGTACCCTAATTGTTATTTGTTTAGGTGTGGTGATACTGATTTACAAGCAGTTGAGTGAGGCACTGGAGGGTGTTCTAAATGTGTATCATCTGATATTTTTCCACCCTAGTCTCAATGATTTGTTTTGG
>VZRZ01006021.1:765888-823183 GCA_013398175.1 Climacteris rufus | reverse complement strand
CAAACTCCAGACAAGGCTCTGGCTATATACATTTGGCATATAGTCAGTGAGTTTTTCATCCCCTGGGGAAAAGTCCTCCATTGATATCTCTGTGCAGGTCCAGCATTGTTAAGTGCTGGCACTGAAAAAGCAAATTTAGGTCTGTCATCGGGATGCAAAGGAATCGAGAAGAAACAATCCTTCAGATCCACGATGAGGATCGGCCAATTAGCAGGAAGCATGGTGGGCGATGGCATACCAGCCTGTAACGTCTCCATGCCTTCCATAACAGCATTCACCTTTCTAAGATCTTGTAATAATCTCCATTTCCCAGATTTCTTTTTGATGCAGGAAGCAGGAGTATTCCAGGGACTGGTAGAAGGCTCCAAATGACCCTGGTCCAATTGCTCCTGAACCAACTCATGAAGGGCTACCAGTTTATCTTTAGGCAGGGACCACTGATTCTCCCAGATGGGTCCGTCCACCAGCCACTGTATAGGAGGCATGGAACACTGTGCGCCCTTCACCACAGTGGCCCCCATTAAAAATCTGTCCCGATGCGTACCCCCCAGGCAGCCAAAACATCCCTCCCCCAG
The DNA here is from genome assembly GCA_013398175.1 of Climacteris rufus. NCBI lineage: Eukaryota > Metazoa > Chordata > Aves > Passeriformes > Climacteridae > Climacteris > Climacteris rufus. The sequence goes on along the minus strand of VZRZ01006021.1, from coordinate 822,608 downwards.
AGGTTAAGAACAGTTTCAGTAACATAAGGCCTAACCACGGCCATCTGTCCCTCTGAGTTCGTTATCACCACAGGCTTCTGGCTCACAAAACAGCGCTTTGTTGCTCCCAATCCCGCGATAGGAGTACCCACCGGGTCCAACGGCCACGGTGGAGGCCAGGTGGCAAGGGAGAGAATCGTGACATCCACGCCACTGTCAAGAAGCCCACGGAGACGAGCCTCTGGTGGTGTGGCATCAGGGATGGACAGGGTACACTGCATTTCAGGACGTTGGCTGGTCATGACAGCAGTCCAGTGGACCTGAGGCAGCCCAGTGGAACCAAAGCCGCCATCTCCTTGAGTCCTCGACTCTGCCCTGCGAACAGAAGACTTAAAAGGGACAAGTTGAGCAATGCGAGTCTTTGCAGGAATTGTGACTGGGGGGAGTGGGTGTGGAGACCATGGCATGAATTTGTCCAGTGTAATCTGCATCAATAAGTTTCAGATGCACAATGATACCCTGGATGGTAGCACTCGATCTCCCTATAAGGAGAGCACTCATCCCATCACCCAAAGGACCAAAGGCATCTAAAGGGACCTTGTGCACAGCACAAGAGTCTAAGATGACTGTTGCAGCTGTGCAGACGTCCAGACCTGCTGAGCTGCTGGTGCTGGCTGCGAGGTGGCCAAGCAGACCTCCATCGGCTCAGGAGCCTGGGGAGATACTTGTGTCTGAGCACGTCTTCTCCTTGTGCTCCGCTGGCCGTTTAAACGCAAGGTCGAGGAAAGCCTACCAGTCTTAGAAACTGCAGCTGTGCACACATTTGCAGTATGGTTTGGCTTCCCACATCGACCACAGAGAAACAACACAACTGTGCCTTTCCACACCTTCCTTCCTGGTTTTCTACTGGGCTGAGCACTCCTCTGCTTTCGCTGCCCCCCCTTGCGGCCCTGTCCAGGCCGACCGCGGGGCAGTAGCCACAGCAGCCACCTTCCAAACAGTGGTGCCTGCTGGGCCACAGGCCTCAGCCATCTGACATACAGAAGGATCACCAAGGAGTGCTCGAATAATCTTCTTACATTCAGGGATGCAATGCGCCTTAGCAAGAAGCTTAAGCATCAGTGTCTGGCATTCTGATCTTCTACCTGTCTCTCCACGGCGGTGGTCAACCTTCCTGCAAACTGGAAGAGGGACTTACCATCCCTCTGAGTAATGTCTGCAAAATTTTCCACAGGAGCAGCCATCTCAATGGTTTGAATCAACGCCGCCATGCCTACCTCATGGCACTGATTGAGAACTGCACGATTCAACACAGCCTCCGTGTTAGGGTCAGAAAAATTGTCTGTACCTAGCATCACTGTGATCCTGGCAGCACATCTGGGATCTTGCTGGTCTAACACAGCATTGTGTTTTACTGCTCTAGTTGCCAGCTGAAGCCGCTTTGATTCAAAGATGTCATATTCCACAGGCTGAAAAAGCACTCGAGTCAAAGCTCGAATATCATAAGGCAACAATAAGGTAGCATCAAAAACTCTCAGTGTCTGCATGACTTCATTAGAGCCAAGTCCATATTTGCCAGCCTTCTCCCTGAGATCCATCAAACCTTGCCACTGCAACTCCTGATGAGCCATTCTGTTATTGCTGAGAACTGCAGGAAGAGCCTGGATTTGATTAGCATCCAGAGTAGCAGGAAAGGCCTGAATGGTATCCGATAAGGCTGTAGTACCTGCTGTATTCTGCACAATATCCGCAGCCACAGCAGGGCTGGAGGGTCTACCTTTACTAGCCACAAGGTGTCATGCCAGGCCACAGTCACTGACCTCCTCTACTTTTGCCTTGACATCCCCCCAAAACCTAGTGGGGTCCTGGGGACACACCATAACTCTGCATGGAGGAAGCGTCCACAAGGCAGCTGAGGGAGAGCCAGTCGACCGGGATCCTAGGTCCCGGGGAAGCACCGGGTCCCCGGGGGAGCCGAACACAAACAGCCCGGGGCTCCCCCCACCGCCGTTACAGCAGTGGTGGGATGCTCGGGCGCGGCCGCGCCGGGCGCTGCTGTGGCGGCTTCCCCCCACCCCTGAGCAGGGAGGGCTTCCGCCACTGGAATGTGAGAGTCCCGAAGGATGGCGGCTCGGCCCCGCCCAGGAGGCAGAGAGCCGGATAGACGCTGGCGCAGCTGCGCTTGCACAAGCTGTGGGGCCAGGGACGGCTGAGATAGCGGCCCTAGAAATGTGCCCCCAGGTGGTTGGAACCCCAATGCGGAAACCATCGGCCCCATTGGGAACCGTGCAGCCGATCCCTGAGCCAGAAAACCCGTTAAATCCAGCAAATTGCCAGTGTCTGCTGCGTGTTGCTTGGCGTTTGGCTNGTGGGTGTGGAGACCATGGCATGAATTTGTCCAGTGTAATCTGCATCAATAAGTTTCAGATGCACAATGATACCCTGGATGGTAGCACTCGATCTCCCTATAAGGAGAGCACTCATCCCATCACCCAAAGGACCAAAGGCATCTAAAGGGACCTTGTGCACAGCACAAGAGTCTAAGATGACTGTTGCAGCTGTGCAGACGTCCAGACCTGCTGAGCTGCTGGTGCTGGCTGCGAGGTGGCCAAGCAGACCTCCATCGGCTCAGGAGCCTGGGGAGATACTTGTGTCTGAGCACGTCTTCTCCTTGTGCTCCGCTGGCCGTTTAAACGCAAGGTCGAGGAAAGCCTACCAGTCTTAGAAACTGCAGCTGTGCACACATTTGCAGTATGGTTTGGCTTCCCACATCGACCACAGAGAAACAACACAACTGTGCCTTTCCACACCTTCCTTCCTGGTTTTCTACTGGGCTGAGCACTCCTCTGCTTTCGCTGCCCCCCCTTGCGGCCCTGTCCAGGCCGACCGCGGGGCAGTAGCCACAGCAGCCACCTTCCAAACAGTGGTGCCTGCTGGGCCACAGGCCTCAGCCATCTGACATACAGAAGGATCACCAAGGAGTGCTCGAATAATCTTCTTACATTCAGGGATGCAATGCGCCTTAGCAAGAAGCTTAAGCATCAGTGTCTGGCATTCTGATCTTCTACCTGTCTCTCCACGGCGGTGGTCAACCTTCCTGCAAACTGGAAGAGGGACTTACCATCCCTCTGAGTAATGTCTGCAAAATTTTCCACAGGAGCAGCCATCTCAATGGTTTGAATCAACGCCGCCATGCCTACCTCATGGCACTGATTGAGAACTGCACGATTCAACACAGCCTCCGTGTTAGGGTCAGAAAAATTGTCTGTACCTAGCATCACTGTGATCCTGGCAGCACATCTGGGATCTTGCTGGTCTAACACAGCATTGTGTTTTACTGCTCTAGTTGCCAGCTGAAGCCGCTTTGATTCAAAGATGTCATATTCCACAGGCTGAAAAAGCACTCGAGTCAAAGCTCGAATATCATAAGGCAACAATAAGGTAGCATCAAAAACTCTCAGTGTCTGCATGACTTCATTAGAGCCAAGTCCATATTTGCCAGCCTTCTCCCTGAGATCCATCAAACCTTGCCACTGCAACTCCTGATGAGCCATTCTGTTATTGCTGAGAACTGCAGGAAGAGCCTGGATTTGATTAGCATCCAGAGTAGCAGGAAAGGCCTGAATGGTATCCGATAAGGCTGTAGTACCTGCTGTATTCTGCACAATATCCGCAGCCACAGCAGGGCTGGAGGGTCTACCTTTACTAGCCACAAGGTGGCATGCCAGGCCACAGTCACTGACCTCCTCTACTTTTGCCTTGACATCCCCCCAAAACCTAGTGGGGTCCTGGGGACACACCATAACTCTGCATGGAGGAAGCGTCCACAAGGCAGCTGAGGGAGAGCCAGTCGACCGGGATCCTAGGTCCCGGGGAAGCACCGGGTCCCCGGGGGAGCCGAACACAAACAGCCCGGGGCTCCCCCCACCGCCGTTACAGCAGTGGTGGGATGCTCGGGCGCGGCCGCGCCGGGCGCTGCTGTGGCGGCTTCACCCCACCCCTGAGCAGGGAGGGCTTCCGCCACTGGAATGTGAGAGTCCCGAAGGATGGCGGCTCGGCCCCGCCCAGGAGGCAGAGAGCCGGATAGACGCTGGCGCAGCTGCGCTTGCGCAAGCTGTGGGGCCAGGGACGGCTGAGATAGCGGCCCTAGAAATGTGCCCCCAGGTGGTTGGAACCCCCATGCGGAAACCATCGGCCCCATTGGGAACCGTGCAGCCGATCCCTGAGCCAGAAAACCCGTTAAATCCAGCAAATTGCCAGTGTCTGCTGCGTGTTGCTTGGCGTTTGGCTGGGGAGGGGGGGGGGCTGCCCCAGCCACCGCCCCAGCCACTGCCGCTGCAGCGGAGGGTGGGTCCACGGGGTCCGCTGCTGCTGCGGGTGCGGGGTGGCATATTAAGGTGCCGCATTTTGGGCACTCCAGAGCTGAGCCCATGGGGTCCCCCGACTCCGCCGCTCCCGCCAGCACCGGAAAGACACAGGGGAGAGAGCAATGTGCACCATGTGGATGCCCCTCCCCCACAGCCGCGGTCCAAGGGGCGGGGGGGGGGGAAGCCTGCTCAGCAGATGCCCCGCTACTCGGCTCCTTGGCCTCAGAAAGAAGAGGGTGTTCCCTTTCCGCATCAGGCAACTCCAGGAATTCCTCCTTCTCACAGACTGAACTCACTGGCGAAGCAATACTTGGAGAGCCTCCGCGGCTTTGAAACATGAAATTCAGGCGTCTCCAACAGACCGAGATCTTAGCCAATTCAACACTAAAGTCAGCAGCCGGTGAATCCAGGAGAAGTTCACCTAACTCCATCCATACGGTCTTAGAAAACAGATCTCAAGTATCCTGGAAAAACCTCCATTCCTTTCCCCAGAGATAAAGCTGCTTTATTTCCATCCTAGGAACTGATATTCCCTTACTCTCCAATGCTCCTTCTAAAATCTCTAACACCAAGGTGTTGACCGGAGGATCCGCATTAATAACCGTTTTTAAAACCAGCTAGCCTGCACAAACCTACACAAACCGCTCACTTATGTGCCACAAAACGAGCTGCGGGTGCAAGAGAGCGTAAGGGCCATCAAATGTCGCAGTAACGACACGAAAGAAGGAGACAGAACCTCTGGAGATCAAGGAACAAGTTCCTCAAGGCACAAGTGCCTCGGGCCTTGCCCGTCTTTATTATATATGTGTCTTATAATTCACTGCGTATTGGAGGAAACAAAGACCTCCCCTCAAACACACTGGTCAAAGGAAATGTCCATCAAACTTCTGTGCTCAGGAGAAAGGAATGTAAATAAAAAGATACCGTTACAATAACATGACCATGTTTACAGAGAATGTGTGAGAAACTAGTTACAAAAGAATGATAACATCCAGAACTGCAGAAGTCAGGGCAACAACTGAGGCAGTAGTTTCTACCATGAAATGGTTTTCTTATCATGTTCTCACATTCAGACAGACTCATGCTCTCATTTAAAGCATGAAGCCCATAGGATAGACTATGAAATCTATTGAAAACAATTGCAAAAGCAATTAGATATTATTAATTCGGTTGCTGGAGTAGTAAGTCGATCTTACTTTATGGATCTTACTTCATTTTTCAGTAGGACTTCTTACAAGTTTTTGGGGCATTTCTGTTTTCCTGAATATTTGAGCTGTCAAGAGAAGTCTGCCTCAGAGCCCTTTGGAGTTAGAATTTTTTTTGTTGTTACAGTACAAAAATTACTCTTTTTTCCTTGGCCTTTTTGCTAAAAAGCTGTATTGGACATCTTCTGAATACTGGTGTTACCTTTCTGGAGATAGTTAGATATTTTATTTCATTTTTATTTAAAATTGTGGAGCTAGTTATGTGAGCAGACCTAACTGTGTCAGCTTTGTTACGTTTAAAACTTACACAAGTCTAATGAAATTTTCTTCCTATTTAACAGTGAGAGTTGGGCACTAAGGAAGTGAAAAAGACTAAGGGTCTTAGCCTAGTCTGTCTAAAAAACTACTCAAGAATTTTTAGTGTGTTGTTACTTGGGCTGCCATGCATAAAGTGCTTCACATAGTTTCCAGAAGCAGTCCTCAAACTATCGGGGGGTGAGGGGGGACGGTATTGACTCCTGCAATGAAAGGTTTCCTGTATAATCATAGAATCATGGAATTATCAAGACTGGAAGAGACCTATAAGATCATCCAGTCCAGCTGTCAGCCCATCACTGCCCCTGTCACACCTAAACCACTAAACCACATCACTCAGGACCACATTCAGATGCCTCTCCAGAGCACCTCCAGGGATGGTCATTCAATCACCTCTTTGGGCAAGCTATTCCAATGCCTGATTAACCTAACAATGAAATTTTTTTTCTAGTATCTAATCTGAATCTTCCTTGGTTCAGCTTGAGGCCCTTTCCTCTCGTCCTCTCAGTGGAGGCAGGGTGGCAGACACTGAGCCCCACCTCACTGCATGCTCCTGCCAGGGAGTTGTAGAGAGCAATGAGGTGTCCCCTCAGCCTCCTCGAGACTAAACAACCCCAGCTCCTTCCACTGTTTCTCATAGGAAACAGTTTTCTAGAGCTTTCACAAGCTTTGTTGCCCTTCTCTGGACAGGCACCAGCACCTCAATGCACTTTCTAAAGGGAGGGGCCCAGAACTGGACAGACCATTTGAGGTGTAGCCTCACCAATGCTGAATACAGGGGGATGATAATTTCCCTTTTCCTGCTGGCCCCAATATTGTTGGTGCAGCTCAGGTGCAGTTGGCCTACTTGGCTCATGTTCATCTGCTGCCAGCCAGCACCCCCAAGTCCCTTTCTACTGAACTGCTCTCAAGCCACCTCTCCCCCAGCCTGTAGCACTGCATGGGGTCTAGGTTTGTTTGGATTTTTTCTGTTTCAGGGCATGAAAATGGAAAATAGTTGAGATTGTGTGTGAAAAACAAACAGTATGTTTTTCCTGGGGTTTCCTGCATTACACTCAAACAGCACAGTGTTAAGTCATCTGCCTGCTATCCAGAAATGCTGTGTGAAAAAAATTGAGATTGCAGCAGTCAAGTACCAGAAGATTAAGCAGGTAAGATGGGCAAGAATTCAACCAATAGGTAGTAGTGCTAAGTATTTTGATTTTCTTTGTTTTCCCTTTGAACTTTTACATTGTGCATGCTGTGCTTAAGATGTACTTGATTTAAAGTAATTTAAAAGCATTTGTAAGTCAATTCAGAATCCTGCTGTTCTAAATTAATTGCTATAATGGGTACACTTGGAATGATACAGATGTGTGGAATGCACAACATTGTTAAATAACAGTTTCACTTACTAATGTGACTGAGCTTTATTCTTTTTTTTTTAATTCTTTGTTATGCATGGTTGTGTAGTGATTTTTGTCCCAGTCTGGTTTTTTTTGAGGCTTTTGTTTTTGTTCAGGGTTCTTGTAGCAGGTAAGATTGCTGGAGGCTGCATGCATTAACTGAGAAAACAATTTTGCTTTTTTCCTCTCCCCCTTTTAATTAAAAAACCAAACATAAAACTGCCTGGAACATCATGGGAACTTTTAACTAAAATTTCTGTAAAAATCACAAACCATAATGAACAGCTGCTGTGATCACTGTGTGAAGTATTTATGGAGATATCACCACTGGGCCAGAAAGCATATCTCATAATGGGATTGTTGATCTGTATGTTGAAGCCCTTAAGCTACAGAGCAACAGTTTGCTGGCAAGAAACTCTGACAGAAATCAGTGTGGACTGGATAGAATTTGATGTAGTAGAACATCTGTCCCAAATGCTGGAATTAAGATGTATTTGTGTCAGCTACATACAAAAGCTATATAAATAATGGAAAGTTGGAAACACATAGGTAAGCTTTAGCACATTGCTGCCTAATCAAAGTACTGAGTGTCCATGAAGACAGGAAGTATATTCCCATGCCAATAAAACTAAATAAAAAGGGGAAAAGTTATTTACACATTGCAGTTACATGTTTTTATATTCAACTAACTTTGTGCTAGTGGTGTTTCCTACTCAGCTAGAATATATTATTTGCTAATAAAGATTATTGTACCATGAAGTCAATTTCAAAAGAAGTCACAGAAAGAAGAAATGAAATTGGTGCTGGAATGATTCTGAAAAACATTTGTGTGATTGGTGGTCATTCTATATAGTATCTTGCATATGTATAATTACATGTTGATGAGTCTTTTGGAACTTAACTCTTCAATTTCAGTGTTTGGGGGAGCTTGCGTTTTGCACATTGTTTTGTGATGACATTTGAGACTAAAAGAAGTCTCAATTCAGCAAGATATCCCTTGTGTACATAAAGGGCAATATTAAAGCTGGTATGGGCACAGTGATAAAGTTTGCTTCCTTTTGAAAAATTATCCAGGTAAACCAGACTGACAGCAGTGGTCTGGTTAATTCTTCCATTTGTTGGTTTGTGTAGTAAGTTTATATATAGTCAGTCTCTGCCAGTACTGTGATTTTCAAAACATCAGCAGAACTGACCTGGGATCAATAGGGTTCAATGCTGTTCTGTGCTCTGTGGAAAAAGTGTGTCATTTTATACACACAATGAATGTCTGGTAGTGTCTCATTTATAAGAGTCTGTTCTTTGAACAGATTTAGACTTAGAAGGCATTTAATTCACCCTGAACTCCATAGTGGTTTGTGTGGATTTTCTGGTGCACTCACTGTGTATTTTGTTGTCCTTCACCTTCATATTGAAATGAATAAAGCAAAAGATGCTAGTTACTAGTCTTGTAACTTTTTCTTATTATGTATGTCAGGCAAAGTATTTTCCTTGCACTTCCATTTTATGATTTGATTTAGAAAGCTGTATGTGTGATGTGTTAAATTAGAAATAGGGAGCATTCATTATTTTTTTGTGGTGAAGAAGCAAAACCATTAGGAAAATGCACTGATTAGCTTCATTATTATTTGCCTGAACAATAATGTACTTTTAGAATAGTCCTCAGCATCACATGTAGGTGGTAAAATAACATTATTAGGAAATCAGCATAGTGCTTATTTTAACATAAACCGTGTGTTTCACTGTGGAGACTCTCCAGAGTGTCCAACTGAAGCTCTGCTGGAAGACTTGTGTCCTCAGCATTCTGAAAAATTAGATCATTTAAGGGAAACCTGAAGGGAGTAGCTACGTGTGTCTCCAGCTGAAGTACAATATAGAGGTACCTGAGCTCCATTTTAAATACTGAAGGTAGAAACTGCTGTGTATATCCTATATCTCATGCTTGTTCGGGCAACTTGATGTGAAAAGAAGTCTTCAGAGTAGACCTCCTCAGGGAATTCTGAGCTTTAACTTGCATTAAAAAGCAAAGTCCTCTGTGATTCCACTATCTGGCACTTGAAGTGTTTATTTATTATTATCACAGGGAGCCAGGTCCAGTTGCTCTTGGGTAAGTAATTTCTTTACAGAAGAGGTATTGTGAGAGTAAGAGTGATTGAGATAGACAAACTGGGGCACTGAGATCCTCTTCTTCCCTTCCCCCTGCATATACTTCTAAATTATTGAATTAACTACACTGTAGTGACTACGTGATCTAACAATACAGGAATATGCTGTTGCTGCTTGCTTAAAATTATGATCCTAATGGGAGCTTATTTCTTCAAGCAGTAAGTTCATTTGCTGAGATCAGCATATTGGTAGCAGAAAATTAAAATGGAAGTAAAATTGTAACTGTCAGCATCTGATGCAGAGCAATATGCCAGTAACCATTAAAACTTATTGTTCTCTCTGCAGAGGGAAAGGGATGATGAAGATGACTTTTTAGAATACTTCCAGTTCAACCCAGCTGCCTGTTTGTTTCAAAAAATCATGTGCTTGAACAAAATTCCCTTTTCCTTCTACAGGATTAGTCTTAGATTCTAGCCAGAAAAATCTTCTTGCAAAATTAGGTTTATTGTTTTCGCAGACTAAAAAGAAGTAAAATCTGAAACATGGCATGTCAGCATGGCTTTTTGCCTTGACAAATTAAAACATTGTAGTGGTGTACAGTTCACCAGTTCTAAAACTCCTGACAGGTTTTGTGCAGCACTTGTGTCCACATATCCAGCAGGGAGCTGAGCCTCTGTTGGGTGTGTGGTGGGTCCTGGTTAGTCTATTTTCAGGTCTTGCGACAAAAGATAGAAAACTTACTTTTTTTTTAATTGTAGCTCTTATTGAAATATGACTTTGCGCACTGGAAACACATGCAAATATTAAATCTGCTGGTGACAGGCTACAAACATCCTTTTATAGGCTACTGTATGTTTTATATTCAGAATTGCATACAATTAAAATTATTGTTGAGCTCTCAATAACAGGCCTTAAGTTGACAAGAAAATGCAAATCTGTATCTGATCTTGCCATGCTTAAAATAATAAGGCTGGTTTTTTTTCTCCCCTCACTTAGTTCTTCCCTCTTACAACTTTTATAATCTCATGGTTTTCTCTTAGGGATACCACAAATTTAATCAAATTTATGAAAGGCTAGAACAGCCTCTGGGTATTATGGAAGTATTTTTGCTTGGTCTTGGGTTTTTCTGTGGAACAACATGATTGCAGACTGGGGTTAAAGAAAAGCATTAGGATATGTATTACCGGGATGCCTGTTATTATAGCTTATCCCGGCTTATCAGCCGAAGACGCAGAAATAATGAGAGCTGGAGTCCGAGCTGTTCAGAGCAAAGGGCGGAAGGGGGAAAACCCACCTTCGTTTAATTCTTATATACACTTTTAGAAATCACAGATTATTGGAGAAAGTTAACACTTCCGTCTCTAACTATATTGGTTAAAAGAAGTGTCCGTCAAAAGGATCTGTGTCCATGGGAAAGGAATGTAAAAAGATAATTTTTACAACATAGCTATGTTTACAGAAATCGTCCTTGAAACTGTCTAACAGAGAAAGCTAGCTATTTTACAGTGAAAAATGGGCAACAGATATGGTCTTGGTTTTCATTTCATGGTGGGTTTTTTTTCTCACCAAGTTCATTGAGGACCACCTTCATTCCTGGGTGGTTTAAGTCATCCACTGAGGCATAATTTAATACCTTTACTGCAGACCAGTTTATAGTATCTACATTTTACAGTAGATAACACTGTGTTTCCATGTCACAAGATAAAGTTAGATGAGAGGTGTGTGTGTTTTGATTGGGGATTCTTTCCTTCATTCTTCAGTACAGCTCACACAGTCATCTTATGCTTTGCTTGTGGAAATATTACCTGGGCTTCCAACACCATTAGGGCAGCCCTGGGTTGATCTTTGTCTTGGTTCACAGTGATGGATCTGTTTTAATTTCATGCTTTCATGCCTGTTGTTCGTATCACATCTACAAGAAAGCTTGTTGATAGAGGTACTCACTTCCTCTTTAGTTTGGGGAACATAATAAAAACACTAGTGCAGTTTTCCTAAAGCCATAATGATTTTTAACTGTCAGTGTAATTCAGAAATATATTTTCCTATTTCATAAAGACGTTCACAACAGAGAGACAGCCACACTCACTGTGAGAGGATTGCAATGTCAGCACAAGGCTGATAACACTGAGACAGAGGTAGGACCTGCAGGAAGAAAGTTGTGTTTGGGACAGAAGTCCAGATTTTAGAACATGTAAATCCCCTATTGGTTGCTGTCTATCTCAGGAAATGTCAAGTCTAGGGTCACCTCAGTTTCTGTTTGTGAGCTTCTGCAGTTGCTTGAAGATGTGTCTTCACATAAATCTTACTTTTTGAACTAGTTATATATTTCTGTGCTAGTTGGAGTCAGAATACACATCCTACCTTCCAGCTAATTGTCATAACAAAAGCTTTAATGAATGCATTGTCATGGTGTGTTGCAAGCAGCTGGAAATCAGAGCTGCTCTTGTTCTGATTTAGCAAAAATACATCTGACATGAATCTGATAATAAGGCAAAATTGGCAAATACTTTACATGGCTGAAACAAAAGCCATGTGAATCCAAGCTCACCACCATGTCAACGTGATTGCATAGCTCAGGCACAAGAAACATCTGACACAGACAGCTCTGGTACCTGCCTTCTGTGTGAGCAGCAAATACTGAATGGTTCCACATGTAAGGTAATATGCTGAACAGAAATGTCTGAATATGCACTACCTGCTGCATATTTTCTTTCTTACATTTTTTTTTCTTCATATTTAACTGAGGAAATTACTCTACTATTAGGAAAAAATACAATATATACAATAACTCACAATAAGATAAGTAATAAACAAGAAACTAAAACATGGCTGTAAAACAGCTCTGTAAAGCATGGTTGGAGAAGTGTTTCTGTGAAAATGATGTCTGCAATCCATACTTATTTTCTGTTTAAGCTTTCAGATCAGATCAGAACAGACCACACAACATGCCCAGTGATTTATCTGAAATTCAGGCTATGTTATTCCAATTCCTGTTGTTATCACTGCTATGAGGAGTCTGGAGTTCATTGGCAATTCTTTTCATGCATTTTAACAAATGAAGTAGCTTTCTTTTCATTAATACATCACCATAAACTTGGTTTTGACACTGATGTAAACAGTTGTATCTGAGAAGGCAGAAAAAGACTATATATTTGCAAACAACAAGATTACTGTTTTTCAAAATGATTTCATCAGAACTATAAAAAACCCCACTGGTTTGGGGAGAGTAAGGATCTCGTTTCACAGATACCTAAAACTTCAGTGCCTATCCTAAATTTTGGTCTGTCCCTGTTGAAATTCAAACTGAAACTTTTACCTTACGGTTGGTGTAGAGAATGACCAAAATCTCAGAAATGTAGCCTATTATCTACTTCTAATTAGTGCTTGGGAGTAACGAGGATATTAGAAAATGAGAATATTTAAAAGGGTCATGGTTATTGTTATATATAAAGTAAATGTACACACCGTGTTTAAAACATGATACAATTCTATATTTATTATACTGCAGTAGTACTGAAAGAGCGAGCTACTGCAAGTGTACTGAGACTGAATCAAAATAGAGCAGCTTTTGTATGCAGAGAGATTCAGTCCGGTATTGAAGGACATATAGGACAGGACTACAGTTATGCAGTAACTTCAAGTTACAGCCATCCCATTCTTCAAAATTTTAACGGTCTCTCAGATGTAGATTTAACCTGGTCATCTTTCCAGATTGATTTCCTGACCAAAATGTTGTCAAAAAAGAAGTGGTTTTTGCAGGTCCAATAAAGGTGGTAGGCAAGGTGCATTAGTAGGAGAAGGATGAAGGGATGACCTTCTGGTGGTAATTGGTGGACTGAGTGTGAGCTCATTATTACACATTAGTGGAGTGATACCCACCCACCTTTGAGGGTGGGAAGTCTGGTCAGCATTAATGCTGTATTGCACTGAGTCAAGATGTAAACTTGCTCATTTATCATTTGCTTAATCATCATCTTTTTTTAATCCTTATTTCTTAACTGTGATTTGCATAGAATTATAGACTCACAGTTTCACAGAATATGCTGTGTTGGAAGGGACCAACAAGGATCATCGAGTCCAACTCCTGGGCCTGCAGAGGACATCCCAAGAATCACACCATGGGCCTGAGAGTGTTCTCCAAACACTTCTTGAGCTCTGTCAGGCTTGCTGCTGTGAGCACTTCCCTGGGGAGCCTGTTCCAGTGCCCAACCACCTTCTGGGTGAAAAACCATTTCCTAACATACAGCCTAACCCCTCCTTGACACAGCTTTGTGTCATTCCCTTGGTTCCAAAGCAAAGAGAGCTTTAAAAACCTCTGCTTTGTCTATGCCCCTGTTTATGAGGTGACCATCCTCATGATGTGATTGGTCAATGTTATTTCTGCACTGCCTTTAGCTATTAATGTATTTTAAAAAGCTCTTTTCCTTGTTCCCACAGTTCTGGACAGCTTCCAACTGAGCTTTGGCTGCACAGATTTTTCTCTACAGTAGTGAGCAGCATTGTGTATTCCTCCTCTATTACCCAACCTAGCTTCTACCCCCTTTTTTTCATCTTAACTCCCTGTTCAGCCAAGCCAGCCTTCTGTCTTGCCCACTTGACTTCCAGCATTTTGGAATGAGCTGCTCCTGTGCTTTTAGGAGGTGGTGCTTAAAAAGTGACCAGTGCTGATGGACTCCAGCACCTTCAAAAGCATTTTACCAAGGACCTTGCTAACTAGTTCCCTGAGTAACCTGCAGTCTGTGCTCCTCATATCCAAGAGGAAATCATGATCCTGAATATCTCCTAGAGAAAAAAAAGGTCTTGTAATTCAGTGTGGGAGTTGTTTGTATGCAGTCTGTTTTTCTTTTGTTTTTAATTTTTGTTTGGGTTTTTTTACTAAATGATCTGAACATAACCATTGGAATTATTTTGGTCTCCATTTTAATACTCTTTGAGGAAAGCCAGTTCCTGGCCAGTTCCTGGCTGGATATTTAGGAGCAGGCCTATGTGTCCTGTATGTATCAGAGTGGAAGTTTATTTTGGTGAGCAGCAAATGTTGACAGCTTAACGATGATGATTCTTTCTGGGTGGTGATTCTCCTTTAATTGAAGAAACAGAAAATGTAAATTTCTTGTGATTTAAAGTTTGGGTGTGGAGAATGTGACTTAGTATCCAAAGAGCTAAATGAAGGATTCTTAATCATGGTTGAATTCTTATTCTTTTGCCAGTTAATGACCAGTTGGGAGTAGTTAATGGTCCTCAGCTGCTTCTTGGATCATTAACCACTGAGGAAATTATTTCTTAGTAAGTGCCTGCTGTTAAAAATTTTACTTTTGCAAGCTGAATGTATTTTAATGTCTTCTGAAGGGCTTTTGGTATATTTTTTTCCCCCCAGAACTTGTTTTTTGTATGTGATATAATTGCATGGGCTTAACTTTTTATTTGATATCATGTAAATTGTCAATAAAGAAAGCACCAAAATGAACATTCCTTCCAGTTTAAAAACTGAAGTAGTCAATACTCTGAAGTATTTTCTGTTACTGGAATTGAATTATATTCTTTTTAATATATATGAGCAAGAAAGAAATATTGTATAAAATACCCAGTCAGTTTCTGTCCTTCATGGTGTGATTAAGGATGGCACGAGGACAAGGATGGTGATTACACATAATCTCCATAATTTGCATAGCGCTCTGGCTGTTGTATATTGGAATTGTGCAGTTTATAGGAGAACTCTTTGGGATATGCCAACTGCACATAAATTTACTCCATGTATTAATTTTCTCTTTACATTCACCTCTTATTACTTATTTGCAACAGCTGTAAAACTAATTTTGAGATGAACGATCATGAAATCTTTGTACTGTCTCAAGTTAATTGGTGTATGTAATGTTAGAAAGGATTGAAGTGGGGGAAAGTCCTACATTTATTAAAGAATTTATCCTGGAATACTTCCTTAAAGAGCAAGTATCTTCAATACCTTTAATATTTCTAGCTACTGACCCTGAAAATTGCAAGTGCTTGAGAAATTGCCCATGTTTTTTATCTTCCTTTTGTTTTTTTTTATAATTACAATTTTAAAATCCTAGACCCTTCTCTTCCTATTCTCTTCCTTCCTTTCTCTTCCTACCTAGAGGTAGTATTCCTGCCCCATAATATTACAGCATATCTGCTTGTAGCAAAATTCCTAATGAAAACAGCTTCCATATTTCAGACTTCCCATGTTCGAAAATTATATGGCAGGATGTGCATTCTTCTCATTGGTTTAATCTTCATAGGTGGCACAACCAAATTATGGTTCCTGACAAAAAAATACAATAAATGACAGCTGTGTACTGCGAGTTTTATGCTGAGCTTGATGTGTAAAAGAGGTAAAGATGTTTCTGACCACTTCTGACATGACCGGGGGTGGGAGGTATAGTGAAAGCAATTGATTTTCTTTTACCATAATATCTAGCAAGTTCTGATGAAGACTGATGTGGCGGCGTGTGTGGCAAAAGCCACAGCCCCACAGGCTCAAGACTGGTGGGCACAGCCTGAGGTTGCCACAGTCTGAGGCATCCCCCTGCTCAGGGAGAGGTTTTGGTTCACCCCCAGCGCCCCTTGTACCTTCATTTACATATTTCGGTTGGTTACTACTTTATGTTCTGGAAATTTCATAACAGTTCGGTTCCCTATTGGTTGTGTGTCAATCCTTGTACCCCATTGGTTACTTTCCCCGCTTGTATGCCCATAAAATCCCCTGCTTTCCCTAAAACCTCGCTCTTGGTAGCTGACCCTTCAGCTCTCCCGGACCCCTGCGCCGCCTTTCCTGGACCGTCACCCTCCTTCCCTGTTGCTTTTCCCGGGAAATAAAAGAGCTGGAAATCACTTCCAAGGCCCTTCCCTCGGGTCATTGTCTCTGCTGCGCCTGCACCATCAGCCCGGGGCTCTCTTTGTCACAAAGGAGCCAGCACCTAACGAGCTGTCGGACGACGCCCTGTCTCTGGGGAAGCTGCAAGCGGCAGCCCCCGGCACACCAGGGTCACTCCCAGTGTATCGCTGAGCGGCCTGAAGCAGGCCCCCGGAGCCAGCGATAGACTGTTGCTTCAAATTAGAGAAGGCCTCTTCAGTCTGGTCTGCTTCTACTTTATAGCTGATCACACAACGCTTCCCTAATGAAAAAGTATCTGCTATTTGGGATTGAAGCTGAACACTATATATTCAAGGAGTATTTGGAGTTCAAGTAGTAGGGATAAATCTAGAAAAAATGAGGTGGGAATTAGACTTTTCTGCTGAAAATTCACAGTTGGTGGGACTACTAAGCTAAGTATTGATGAAGAAAGGCACATTGTTGCTGAAGGACAGCATTTGAATAATAAAGTGAGTCAAGAGAGTTTGCTGCTGCCATAAATATAAATACAGAAATTTAGACAGTCACCAGAGATACTCTGGTGAAATTCCATTAAGTAGAAAACATTCAGAGGAAAAGAAGGCAGAAAGGTCACAGAATGAACCTGAAAGGTTGGAATGGGATACTTAGGGACTGACCAATGTGTTGTACTGGGATCCAGCTTGATGTTACTTCATCTCATTGTATCATAATGTACCATACTCTGCTATTTGAGGGAAAGAGTAAAGAATTTATCAAAAAGACACATTGGGTATTGCAACTCTTTTCAATGACATTTATTTCACTGCTATTATAAAGTAGTATTATTAATTTCCTTATTTTGTCTGCATCCAACAGAAAAGTAAAATGTTTTCTTAGAAAGCCCTTCTGGATCCAGTTGTGTTCCCTTTGCTCTCTTCTGTTATGGTTCAAGAGTGGAAATCTAGAGAGGATCAATAGAAATGGAAAAAGACAGTACAGTGAACAATAATGCTTCCTATCAATTATTCTGGGCTCTGGCGATTGTCTGACTGAGGGATTTAGTGAGTGATTTCTCTATCTGCACTCTGCATTATTAGCACATGGGGTTGCCATGAACTTGTCCATTCTTCCCCTAAGTTCTAGATTTGCATCTATAGCATCCTGTGTTAACGTAGATTAATGGAGTGTGTCTTTCAGGAAAAGGGATAATTTTTCTGTGAGTGGGCTTAATTATCAAAACTGAAAGCTTCTGCATTTGTTTAATTGGTTTCATGGTGTCTGTGTTATAAATTCTCACAAAACAAGAATGTTTTTCATTTTTGAAAGCTTTTCAAAATTTCTTTGGATTCACAAAGGTTTAGATTGGACATTAGGAGCAATTTCTTCATTGAAACAGTTGTCAAGCATTAGAATACTGTATCCAGGGAAGTGGTGAAGGGACCATCCCTGGAGATATTGAAGACGTGTGTAAATGTGGTGTCTAGGGTCATAGTTTAGTGGTGGACTTGTTACTGAAGGGTTAAGGGTGGGAGTTGGTTATCCCAGAGGTCTTTTCCAATCTAAATAATTCTATGATTCAGTATCAGTACCTACTTTATTTTGAATCTCACTGTGATTCCTTGGTTTTGGCAGTGAATTCTCAAATTACCACTTTTGAGTTTCAGGGAATATTGCTTTCTTCTCATGTTATGACTGATCCAACAGAATGCTTCACCTCATCTTCTTTTGTTTTGTTTTGTTTTCAATTCATTATTTCATATATGTGCCTCTAAGTACCTTTTTCTTCAATCTAGTGGTGTCATTTTATTTTGCTTCAGAAGAAGTTATTTTTGTGTCTGTTGTTACTTTGCATGTGTATCTCAAACAGTATAACTGTCATTCACTGAGGGGAATGGCCTGAATATTAGTTTGTTATTGAGTTATATAAAACATTTTCAATATTAGCATATATATATAAAGAGTTGTAGAATATCTTGCATTGGAAGGGACCAACAGGGCAGCTCCTCACAGGACTGCCTATAACTTAACCACATGACTAACACCATCATCCAGACACAGCTTTGATGCCCTGACCACTTTACTGGGGAACCTGTTCCATTGACCCACCACTAAATCAGTGAAGAGCCTTATTCTGAGGCCCAGTCTAAACTTCCTCTGATGCAGCTTCATTCCCTTTCCTTGTGTGCTCCCAGAGAGAGGATATCAGCATCTCTGCCTCTGCTTCCCCATCTGAGAAAGCTGCAGTCTGCAGTGGAGTCACCTCCACAACCTTACCTGACACTGAGGTCAGACTGACCTTTATATTCTTCTAAGGGATAAAACATTAATTATTGCCTGTCAGATTGCTGGACCTCAGTTCTAGTGTTAGTGTTTCCTGTTTAGATAGATTTTTACTTATTTTTGGAGTTAATTGTAATTAAAGCTAATGACTGTAATGTATTTCATATTTTACATATTTTAGAAACTTTGCTAGTTTCATGATCATACTGAATATACAAGATCCGTGGAGATAATACTTTAAAACCATATTGAAAAACCCAGCCATGCCAGTTAATTTTCTGAACCCACTTGTAATACAGTGCAGTTTATCCAACAGATCTGGTGCTTAATTTTATTGCATAGCATGAAATTTAATAAGTAAACACAAAAATGGTACTACCAGAGATCCCTCTGTAAAAGATGTCATTTGTGTATGCTATATAAGCACACAGTGTGGTACCCTGGGCTGTGCTGAAAAATATATTTTGTTTTCTGTAATGTGACCACTAATACATTTCAAATGTCCTTATGTGCTTGGAGCTTGGCTTTTTTACACTTCATGCATTAAGTAAATGGATGCATCTTGTACAAGGCTTTATACATCAAAACTTAAACTGTATCTTCCTCTCAGCATTCACTTTTTGCTATCAATAAAATTCTAAAGAATGATTTCCAGAATATTGGTATAAAATAGTTTGTGAAATACAAATACATTTCATTTTTTTTTGTAAGAAAATTTAGACCTGTTTTCACTTTCTTGGAGTAGATTATGACTACAACATTGGAATGCACACCTATTCAGACAGCCTGTCTTGCTGAGAATAGAGTGCATCAAGGAGACCTAATATGGTCTATGAGAAAGTAATAAATAGCATTTTAGGTGGAGGTTTAATGACAGAATATTATTACTTCATGCACAATTTCAACAGGCCAATAACTTGTGCTTTCTGTTTGCGTATATTTGTACACAGATATTAATATATATAAATGTCTCTTGCACAGCAGCTCTTGCTGGTATGGCATGTTTATCATCTGACCTGGAGGAGGACATACCCTGTGGTTAGGACAAACTATTGAGCACATTTTTGCAGGGTACTAATACCACTATATTTTTCACTTGGATGTCTTGAGGATTAATAAAACCAAGTTAAAATTCCTCCACGTGGGTTGGGGCAGCCCCTGGTGCCAGCCCAGGCTCTGGATGAACAGATGGAGAGCAGAAGGACCTGGGGGTGCTGTGAGGGAGAGGCTGGACATGAGCCAGCCATGGACACTCCCAGCCCAGAAAGCCAAGTGTGTCCTGGGCTGCACCTAAAGTTTCGTGGGCAGCAGGGGAGGGAGGGGATTCTGCTCCTCTGCCCTGCTCTGGTGAGACCCCACCTGCAGTGCTGCCTCCAGCTCTGGGTCCCAGTGCAGGAAGGACAGGGACGTGCCGGAGTGAGTCCAGAGGAGTCAACAAGATGATCAGAGGGCGGGAACATCTCTCCTATGAGTAAAAGCTGAGAGAATTGGTATTGTTCAACTTGGAGAAGGCTTCATGGAGACCTAATTGTGGCCTTCCAGTACCTGAAGGGAGCCCACAGGAAAGAGGGAGAGAGACTATTTACAGGAGCACGTTGTGACAGGACAAGGGGAAATGGATTCAAACTGAAAGAGGGCAGGTTTAGATTAGATATTAGGGAGAATTTTTTTCCTGTGAGGGTGGTGAGGCCTTGGCACAGGTTGATCAGAGCAACAGGAGCTGCCCCATCCCTGGAAGTGTTCAAGGCCAAGTTGGATGGAGCTTTGAGCAACCTGGTCTAATGGAAGGTGTCTCTGCCCAAGGCAGTGGGGTTGGAATGACATGACCTTTAAGGCCTCTTCCATACCAAAGCAGCCTATGATTCTGTGAACTTCTAGCAGGAGAAGGGTTTCCCTGCTCATTCTCTTCTCTGCCATGGAATGATTCAACTTGTATCATTATAACTACATTATATTAAATTATAATTAAACAAAATTAAGATGCAAAGTTTTGACAAAATTTTCATGTTTTATTACTGTTTTGGAAAGAATCAAGCTGTTACCTGAGGTGCCTATATCGGTAAAGTAATCTATCTTTAAAGTGTATTTGAAATTGTATTTTCAAATACAACAATTGAACTAGAATGACTTTTTGTCCTTTAGACTTTTGTTTCTTTCTTTGGCAATTTTAAATCTACAGTTTCTAGCTAGTGTTCACTCACTGGGAAAAGAAAACATTTTGGAGAAAATTGGTTCTGTTGACAGTAACACTGCATAAGCTACAAATTCTCACTTGCTTCAAAGCAAAGGTGAAATATCAGTATTTTTTATACCTTTGTTCATCTGCCTTTGGTTTTTATAAGAAAATCAGTTCCAGTTTTTAAACTCTTTATGCTTCCAGTGTTATAAGACTTCAGATGTTCACCTCTTACATAAGTAATCCAGTGATATCTGCATAGAAAACGGAAATAAAATTCCTTTATTAACTCCTAAATAATTGGAACTAAGTCTTTAATCCTTTTTTTTTTTTGAGGATAAAAATTGCAAAGTGGCCTGAATTTCCACTCTTCATTCAGTCAATAGCAGCAGCAACAGCAACTATATGTCTGTTTCGGAAAGAAAAGCTGGGCCACATTTCCTTGGATCCTTAAAAATGAAAATTTTATAATGAAGTTTTCATGTTCAGTCAATACCAGTAAAGAGTGAGTGTCCACAGTTATGTCTTGTCCATAATTTGGGTGCTGAAATAGTTTTTGCAGACTGTTGAGTGGGTTGCTTTTTAGAGTAACTAAGATTAGATTTATGGGCTGAAATCTTGTACAAATGCACAGAAGTAAATACCTTTTAAAAAGGCTAATCATGTATGGTTTGTATGTTTATAAGTGTGCAAATTCCCCAGAAAGAGTGTTCATACTATTATTATTGTTGTTGTGATATAAAAAAACCATTTTTATTATCAAATAATGCACTGAAAAACCTAACAAGCTGACATGTCCATCATGTCCAGCGATCATAAAACCACTGAATTGAAAACACTTAACTGCCCTTAAGATTTAATGATGCTGAAACAGAGCTTAAGCAGAGTCTGAGCACTCTTGTTAGCAATGGTTTCATCTATCAATCTGAAATGATCCTAAGAGTTTGTAATTAAAATGATATAGCAAATACTAGGAGAAATAGTAAGAGAAAACTATTGAAAGTTTGTCTTAACTTTTTAATTTTTTTTTTTTTTTTGATAAACATATGCCCATAATGGGCTGGATTTATGAACACACCAAGTAAATTTTTAAGCAACTGGTCTCGAGGGCATTCCAGGATGAGGAGAAATGACAGTAGGAAAAGTATGAAAAGTTTCTTCATGAAAAGGGCAGTAAGGAGTTAAGAGTAGGCTGCTTAGGAATTGGTGGAATCACCATCCTGGGAAGTGTTCAAAAAGCCTGTGTATGTGGCACTTGGGGATATGGTTCAGTACTGAACACAGTGGTACTGGGTTAACAATTTGACTCGATCGTCTTTGAGGTCCTGTGCCACTCAAAGGATTCTATTGCTCCATAAAAGTCTTATGCATTATCTTAAAGCACAGGGGGATCTCTTGAGAAGCTGGATTGTACAGGTAACTGAGTGAAGGTGTGGGTCTTGTAAATCGCTGTGCATTCTCTGCCGCTGCAGCAAAATGGAAACGTGGCAAGGAAATGAACTCTGATAGATGGCACTGAGAGCTGGCAGCTGGCTGGGCTCCAAGCAGTCCATTTGGGTCATCTCAAGATACAGCTGCTATTGTGCTCCTAATTGCAGCTTTACTGAACTCCTCCATAAACTTTACAGCATAAGTACTTAGCGCATTTTAAGAGCAGTTGACTATAACGTATGTCCAATAATACATAACTCGCTAGGTTGTAACATTAATTGGTTTTACATTTTATGGATTTTAAAGGCCCCACTGCCATTTAAAAATCCATTATAGCATCATTCGGGTTAGAACTCTGTAGGTTACAGATGTTGTGGCTGGCTGGTTGCAGTTATGAGTATAGGTTTCTTTTTAAAAACAGTAACAGGACCATAAGAACTGCTTTGTGCAAGTAATGGATTTCATGGCTGGATTCATGCACTGGATTCTCAGCTTCATTCAACACAGATTTTCTGAAGGATTTTGGGAAGAAATGGTGATGTCTTTTCACTGTAATTACTATGGAGCCAAGATCTGAAGTCAGCAGATCAACTGATATTGTCTTCTGTACAAGAAAACAGGTTATCTAGCTCTATGTCAGTTCCAACGTGGTGCCAGCTGAGGACCAGTGGCAGGCTTTATGTTTCTGCTCTGTGTTTTCCTCCTGCATGGGCATGTATCAGGAAATCATGAGGTCAGTGCCAGGAGTTATGAAATAGAGAAACAAAGCAAGACTCTTTTCCCTGCCAGCCACACACATTCTGTCACCAGGATTTGCTCTATTTAAGAAGCAAATGTGGGAGAATCTGGATACAGAATTTTTCTACACAATCATGGTGATTCATTGTTACAGAGTGTGGTGGTTTTTTTGTTTGGTTTGTTTGTTTGTTTTAATAAAGTGTCCTTAAATATCAAACGTAATTCTGATATGTGCTGGAAAGGGGGATGTGTATTCCCCTCCAGGGCAAAGCTCTGATAAATCCCTGATCACTTGGTGGCTCTTGAGTCTTGCCCTGTATCATATCCCTTTCATCACTAGGTATTTTCACATCCTTCCTGGGGATTGCTAGAGGTTGAGCCCTGAAGAGCTCAGGGTTTGTAGTGTGCACACCTCAGGAGCAGCTAGCAGAAGAAAATCCTGTGATTTGAAGTTCTGGTCTGCCAGGACTGTGTGTTGCTGGTGTTGATGCAGCCCATTCTGGACAAGTAAGATCATATTGTTTTAATTTGTGTCCAGACCTTCAGGATTGGTATTTGCTGGAAATGGAGCAAATGTCTAGTCTAGAGCTGAACCTCTGACTCATTATTCAAGCATTCCTGATATTGACAAAGGACCATTTAAGGGATATGAAAACATCCCTTGGAAAATATCTGTGGTGAGAAGATGCTGTTTTCAACTGCATTGATGGGTGTCCTCCCAATTCCTTGATCCAACTCTACAACTTATAACAATGTCTTGTTCTTCAGGGTAGTCCGCTGAAAAACTGGGATTCTTTAGGATTAAAATACTCATGTATGCATTTTTTTTCCCAGAGAAGGCATAACTGATGGTAGAACCAGTCATATAAAACTATGACAGCTTTAAGTTTCACTTACCTTTTCACTGGGACTGAGATACAACATTGTCTTCAAAAATGGATGTACTGTCAGAGCACATTGGAGATGAAAGTTGCCCTTTCAAATAAAATGTCTTAATGAGGAGCCTTGCCATGTTTTAATTAGCTCAAGTACGTTCTTTAGTAGTCTGACCCATTTTGTGAGGGAAAGTTGTCTATGATTTAGAGAATGCTTGTAAGTTTTTGCTGCCTCAAAGGGCTCCATTTTGCTGTCATTGTTTTTTCTGAGAGTCAACAGGTCTTTTGTCTAGACCTATTACCTTGATAAAAGATCAAGGCATAGTAAAAAAAAAAAAAGGATTCTTTTCCTTCTTAGCAACAAAATTAAGATTCAAGATGACAGTCTAAGATCTATTCCCAAAATTTTGATTTGCAAAAATTGTTCTCTAATTAGCCAGGGGAAGGACAGCAGAAAAAAGTTAAGGATCAGAACATTTCTTACCTAGTAACCTAAATTTGATACATATCTACCTCCCAACTTCAAAAAGTACCATGGAAATCTATCACATTTTTCATTCTGTGTTCTTATAACTAGGTAATATACCAATTTAGTACATAAATCAACTGTGCAATTAGCGTAAACTCTATATAAATTTGTCTCACACCGAGTTTCTGAAATTTCTCATTAACCTCTTGGTAATAGAGTTTATTATATTTGGAGTGTAAGCTTGTCCTTTTTGACTTTCACTGGTGCTCGGTGCTGTGGCAGCTGCAGCACACAAAGGATTGTTAGCCCTACTGTTTATAGTTTATGTTCCACAGATTCTATAGTTACAAAACTACTACAAGGAGTGGGAATTAATATTGTGCATCTTGTGATTTAAACTCCAACTATTTTTCATTATTTTCAAGAATAAAAGATGGATAGTCCATATAAATCGTAAGCAGTCATTTGTTATTCACCTTCCACATGCCATTTGTGGTTTTATGCAGCTGTCCTAACTGATACAGCAACACACAAAAGGAAGAGCTAGAGACACCTGTGTCCAGGTTCAGAGGAAAGGAAGGAAGGGGCACAAGACCCGCCTTCTTTATTTTTTATATCCATTTGGAAATCACTATTCATTGGAGGAAATCAGTTCTTCCTCCCTCAACCACAGTGGTCAAAGGACATGTCCATCCCAGTTCTGTGTCCATGAGAAAGGAATGTGAATGATAAGATACAGTTACAATAACATAGCTATGTTTACAGAAAAGAACCGTGTGAAACTAGCTACCAGGGAATAATAATATTCAGCTGCAAAGAGCAAGGCAACACCTAACCATTCTCAGTCATCTCTTTTCTAGGTTGATGGGGACGACTGCTTAGTCTTTCCCCTCAATGGATGTGATTGTCATCTGAACTTTCTCTGGGTACCCTGTCAGGGACTATCGATATCATATTTGCAAGTATCAATAGCAAGACAGAAAAAAAATACACCAGAAAGCAAGTACTCAGAAGTTTTTCTGAGATATCACAAACAAGGATGTTACAAATATGAATTTACTTTGTGTTACAGCAGAGAGATACTTTTATGTGTCAAAATCTCCTTCAAATACTAATAGGCTTATTGCCAAGGGCAAGATTCAATAAAATGTACTTCTTTGACTTCTGAATTTTTTTTTGGATAAACAAAACTTCATCTATTTGATGCTCTTCTGAGAAGTTTTCAAGAAATTATTTTTTTCTGACATAAGTTTTGTTCAGTGTCAATTCATTGCATGATATTTTCTTCCTGTTGCTGTAATATCTGTCCTGCAGTTAACCTAGTGTAGCCTTCAGAGAGTCACTGTCTGTGCATGCCTACACAGCACAGTATTTGTATGGAGACACAGAGTCTTCCTATCGTGCACCACATTGAATGAACCTGCATTCCAGTTTATTTTCTAGAGTTAATTTTTGCTTACTCAAGTCCCAGTTAAGTGCTTATAAGTATTCCAGACTGCCAGTCATAATATATAGGTTAACCTTGGCTCATTTCCTGACTATAAACAACTTACTTGTATGTACTGCACTTTATAATCGATCAAACAGGAGAAAGAAAAATCCAAAACCAATGAATGTAAAAATACCAAAAGGTATGGCTCTATAATTACAATAGCAAAGGCCTTTAGTTTATAGATGTTGACATCATAACATCAAGTACCATGTTTAAAACTATGAATATATTTATATTTTGAATTTTTATTCTGGGAGAAACTGAGACAAATTCCACTTTTTTTCTTTTCAATGACTTTACTAATCACAGAATCATAAAATCATAGAAAGGTTTGGGTCAGAATGGACTTTAAAGACCATCTTGTTCCAGCCCCACTACCATGGCATGGACACCTTTCCCTACACCAGATTGCTCAGAGCTCTATCCATCCTGGCCTTGAACACTCCCAGGGATGGGGCAGCCCCAGCTTCTCTGGACAAGCTGACCCAGTGCCTCACCACCCTCACAGGAAAAAATTTCTCCCTAATATCTAATCTAAACCTGCCCTCTTTCAGTTGGAATCCACTTCCCCTTGTCCTGTCATGAGATGCTCCTGTAAATAGTCTCTCTCCCTCTTTTCTGTGGGCTCCCTTCAGGTACTGGAAAGCCACAATTAGGTCACCTTGAAGCCTTCTCCAGGCTAAACAATCCCAATTCTCTCAGGCTTTCCGCATAGGAAAGGTGCTCCATCCCTCTGATTATTTTTGTGTCCCCTCTCTGGACTCACTCCAGCAGGTCCCTGTCCTTCCTGCACTGGGACCCAGAGCTGGAGGCAGCACTGCAGGTGGGGTCTCACCAGAGCAGGGCAGAGGGGCAGAATCCCCTCCCTCCCCTGCTGCCCACGGGGCTGTGGGTGCAGCCCAGGACACACTTGGCTTTCTGGGCTGGGAGTGTCCATGGCTGGCTCATCTCCAGCCTCTCCCCCACAGCACCCCCAGGTCCTTCCTACTAAAGTACATTTTCTTAAAATTGATTTAGGCTTTATTTGCAGATGTGGCATCACATATTGTGTATGTGCATTTTTTGTGACATATAACTTCTGCCATTTGAAAATATTGGTAACCAGATTTATAATAAATATCACTAATAGGAGTGCATGTTTTATTGAGGGGTTGTTCCAGATCTTTATTCTATGCTATTAACTTCTTGTAATGGTATGAGAAAAACAAGGCAATTTCATAAGGCAGCAAAATGAAATTGTTATGAGCTTGGAGGAAAAGCAGCCGTTTAGCCTTGCATCTGTGATCTCATGAGAGTACCTAGAATGAAAGTCAGTTACAGAAATGTTTGAGCTGGTTTGAATTTACAAGGTTTATGAGAAAGCAGAGAACAGCACCTCACAGAGGTAGTGGTAATACCTTCGGTGGACACCCATGAGGGTAAAGGAAGATATGAGCTCAGCTCTACCTACCTTAGGGCTGTGCAACCTCATGGCTTTGTGCCACCTGCTGTGTGGGACTGAAGGTGTCATCGAGGTCATGCCAGTAAAGGTGAGGGAATAAATCCCCCTTGTGAATCTCCATTACTTCACAAACTGGTGCAAACAGTTTACAGGGTGGACAGAGTCTATTCTGCGTGAATCTGCTGCACCTGATGGATTCTGTGTTTTTGGGTTCCCTGATGCTTTAGTGGTGTGAAATACCTGCAAATTTCAGTCCTCTGGTGTCAGAAATAGTCATCTTCCTTCTGCCCAGCTTCAGTATTAATCCTGACTTGTTCCTTCTGTTGGTCTTACAGAGCCTGTTTCAATATGGTCTGCTACTAGCCATTTCATTAACATGAAATGTATTTTATCTGGTGCATCTTGTTTGTCACAGTTAAACAACAGATGAGAGATGAAGGGTTAACCTCAATGATTTATATTTAATTTATTGATCAGGGTCAGGATTATCTCTCAGGGCTGAGAGTAGGTTGTTTTTGTTGGTAAGAGCAAAACTAATATTCAGGATGTTCAGATGGGTTTATCACAACTCACAGATTTCTTTTTTAAAAAGAAAAGACAATTATGTGTCACTCAGATCAGTTATTGTTAATGACTGATTAACTTTTAATGAGGAACTTACTATGATGCTTGGAATTTTTACTGTTATTTGAAACAACCATTTTAAAGTACTCTTAGACTTTTTCTTCCCTGTTACATTCTATGTTTCAAAATGTCTTACAGATGCAGAAATATTTTACAATGTGTAAGCATTAAACAGGCTGCAATTTTTGTTTGCTAATAGTTTGTTTTTTATTTTGGCTGTTATTGTTGACTGATCCAAATAAAAGATCAGTTCAAATGAACTTCAAATACCATGTTTATAGTGGGGTTATGATGAGAAAATGCATACATGTGGAATTCAGTTTGAACTATTCAGTTTGAGCTATTCGATTTCAGTGATAGAGGGTATATACCTCATGCTCTGTGTTGGAAGTATAATTTGTGAGTGACCACTGGGTGTCAGTGCTGCTGCTGTTATATAGACCTGTTCTCACCACTATCAAAAAAGTAGGCAGGAGGATTAATTTGGGGAAAAGAGTGTCTTGCATTGATTTAAAGATCTGCCTTTTTTTTTTTTTTTTCCCTTTTTTTGTAAAACGGAAAAGGGTCAGCCAGAAATCCTGTGACTGCTATCAGTAAAAGAGAAGAGACAGAGTAACTGAGATGAAGTTTCTACAGACATTCTGCAAGGTCTAATGTGTATAATTGGATGCAATTGCTCTGGGGTGATATTGATTAAAATATGATAAATTTGTTCATTAAGGTACAAATTTCCACTCAAGTGAAATCAAGCACACCTTTCTGTATTAAGGGAATAAAACACCCCCTGACTCATTGCTGTTCTTAAAACAAAGAGAGTTTTGGTAAAAAACAAGAAACAGTGAAAATCCTGAAACTGCAAAGCAGTTACAATTAGACTCAGAACTCTTCATATACTCACTGATGACTGAGTGCCTTTGTGGTGGCGTGTGTGGCAAAAGCCACAGCCCCACAGGCTCAAGACTGGTGGGCACAGCCTGAGGTTGCCACAGTCTGAGGCATTCTCCCTGCTCAGGGTGAGTTTTTGGTTCACCCCCAGCGTCCCTTGTACCTTAGTTTACATATTTCGGTTGGTTACTACATTACCTAATGTTCTGTATAAGGTTGTGTTCTGGAAATTTCATTACAGTTCGGTTCCCTATTGGTTATATATTAATCCTTGTACCCCCATAGGTTACTTTCCCCTGCTTGTATCCCCATAAATCCCCTGCTGTCCCTAAAACCTCGCCTTTGGTACCTGAACCTTCAGCTCTTCTGGACCCCTGCGCCGCCTCTCCTGGACCCCGGACCCTCTCCTATCTTCCCTGCTGCTTCTCCCGGGAAATAAAAGAGCTGGAAAGCACTCCAAGGCCCTTCCCTCGGGTCTTTGTCCCTGCCTGCGCCTGCACCATCAGCCCGGGGCTCTCTCTATCACAAAGGAGCCAGCACTAACGAGCTGCCGGACGATGCCCTGTGTCTGGGGAAGCTGCGAGCTGCAGCCCCTGGCAAACCAGGGTCACTCCCAGAATAACGCTGAGCGGCCTCGAGCACGCCCCCAGAGCTTGTTGGTGATGCCTTACATCACCAACAAGCACAGCAGGTGGCCTGTGGTTCTGGAAAGGCTGATATATTTCATACTGTTGTCAAAACCAAATGTGGTTTCATAGTGGATTGAAAATAAGGTTCTGATACTATATCATGGACACGTTGTTATCTTTAGGGTCTTAAGCATTGGAAGGTTCTGCATCTTCTCAGGAGCACACAGACTTTCACAAGACTCATTTCAGGGGCAGAAGTCTGTGTATACAGACTTGCTCTGTGCACAAATTACAGAGTTCAGATCAGGAAGAATGTATTGCTTTAACATCCTTTGTGTCTGAGAAATCAAATCAACTATATGCACCATAAATATCTGTAAAATACTTACAACGTGATTCTAAAAATGAGTGTGGTTAGACCATGTTTAGTGCAGTTTGTGCTTATGCATCTTTTTCTTTCAGTAATAAGGGTTTTATCTATGATCTCTTTTAGTGCTAGGAGTAAACTATTAGCAGAGAGGATCAACACTGCAATTTTGTCATACTCTTTTAGATCAAGGGCATGACTTTTTTTATATAGCTATAATATTATCAGTTTACGAGTTCTTAAGATGTATGTAGACTTCAGCAAAATAGCTATTTCTTAGCCATTTAAATGTTTAAGATTTTTCTCTTCCTTTTTTGAAGCCCTATAATTCTATGTAGGCATCCATGTCTTGCATTGATAATGTTAAGTTTAAATTAGCACAATATAGTCTATAAAACTTTTATAATGCCCTTATGGTATACTGTCAGTCAGGGTACTGCTACAATCCTTGTTTTTAAAGGAGAGGAATTAAATAAAAATGCACCAAACCTCTTAATTCTATTCACGAAAGATGTTTTAAGTGGAACAAGGAATGGACCCTAAGAGTATACAGTACAATGATTTTTAAATTGCTGGATATTCCCACAAATTATGTAAGCAACAAAGACATGGAAAACCCTCCATCAAACTTACTTCTGAAGTGGGGGTTTAGCTTTGGATGTAGAGAAGCATTGCAGACTTGTAGAATAAATTAGAATGGATGGGACCTCTGGGATTTCCCTGGTCTGACCACTAACCTAGACTATGGCTGCCAAAGCTGCTATAGATTGCATGGGATCATGTCCCTTTGATTTTTAAACATTTCTAAGAATGGGATAGCACAATTTCCCTTGGCCATATATTGCGGTGCTTGCATGCTGCCACAGCAATAAACTTTTGCCCTATCTCTGAACAGAATGTATCTCTGCTGGGCTGGAAGCACGAAATGCCATGAAAAGAAGCAGATGGGGGGGATAAACAGAAGTAACTGTTGTAGAGTGCAACAAATCCCACGAGCTCTAAATGCTGGAAAATATTTTTTTTTAAAGTGTTTTTCTTCTAAAATCTGATGCTTCATTGAAATTAATGCTCCACTCAGAGAACTCTTGGTCCCAGAACTTGTACAGTTTTCCAGCCTCAGGGTCATGATTGCTAAATTATTGTTACTAAAAGCTAAAATCAACTAAGAAAGAGTTCTTTCCCCCCCACACCCCCCCCCAAGTTTTCAGTTTGGCCTCTGTTACCACATCGGGTATCTCAGTTCCCCTTCATGGGGGTTTCTGAAGTTGCTATGCCCAAGGAGGTTTGAATGATGACTGACATCTTTCTGTAATTCAAAGACAGATAACAGGTGGCAATGATTTTCCTCTGTGATCATATGGGTATAAGAAGATAAACTAATGACAGATATATGTGTATATACTCAAGGGTGATTTAACAGTTGCAGGATTTAAAAGGGATTATAAAGAACTCATGATGTAAATGTTTCTAATGAGGTTGGAAGTTGTCTTACTTTCTGTACTTTAGAAAAGTCTGCATTCAAAGACTTCTTTGGCCTGATCTTGTTAAAAATCCAATAATAATTAACTTCCTTCTTATTACTAAGTTGTGAGCCCCCATGTCATCAAAATCTGGTAATAATTAAAATCCTTTTGCATTTTCATGCTTATTATGGAGATGATCTGTATTCCAGGGTGATTTAAATTTAAAAAAAATGAAATGGATCCATGGTTCAAATTAAAGTGTTCACAAGCCGACAAGTTATGATTAGTGTCTCTTCATAAGAAATAGGCTGTGGATACCTCAATTTTATTACTGCTGGCAGGGGGTCATGGCATCCTACTGCTTCCTTAACCATTTTGCTTCTGTTGTATTGCACTTTTTAGTTTAACTTGCAAAACTGACAAACTTGAAAAAATTTTCTATTGGTCACTCATTATGGGCCCTACTGGCGTATGATGCCACATCCAAGATGTTCAGGACGACATCCCAGAAGTTGATCCCTGGAAGAAGGAAGATGTGCCACCTACAGTTGAGATCTGTACATTTTGGTACCCACCTTGCGTGGGAACTCAGCTGTGCAGTATTACTTTCCTTTTCTTCCTTTATGATATGCTCCCCTACTCTGATCTGAAAATGTTTGGTTTCCAGGCCATTTAACATGATATATCACTTTAGAACCTTTGAATGTGTTACTATGTGATTCAAACAAGGTCTACTATGACATATTTTCAAGGAGTCTGTTTCAGTATTGTTTTGTTAGGAGAAGTATTTGCAGAATTTTCTTGCTAAATTGATTATCTTCCTCCCTCCTCTCTCACACACATGTTGTTCTGTACTGTTTCACTCCTTACTTTAGAAGCAGAAAAAGAAGTCACTTTTCCTCGCTGCTACTGTGTCCATAGAGACCAGGATAAGTACACTACATGAAAAATGTGGCTCCGAGCAAGGCCACTTCTACATGGCTGAGAAAAAAAGTCATTTCCTAAATGGCCACTCACAATAAGAAGGACTCCTTATTTACTTGTTTCAGTCTCAGAAAATCTTTTTCCTCAACAGCTCCATGCACAGTTGGAAAAATATACCATTAGGAGGTAGGCTAAAGCCAAGGAACAGAGATGTGAAAGCCCAAGGAAGGCAGGAGCCCTCAGGACGAGGCTGATGAGGAAAGATGTCTGAAGTCAGGAAGAATACATCCAGGAGCAGACAGTAATTACAGCAAAGAAAACGAGAACATAGGTATTGCCCAGGAAGATGGTGCAGACTCTGGAGCTGGATCACTGTGAGCAGCTTCCAGAAATGATGAAACGATACAAAATTCAGTAAAATGTTATATAAGAGATTGTGGAATTTAGCTTTTGGTTTTTCAGGATTAGATGTGAAGAATTTTTGAAAGTAGTGTCACTGAGGTTTTTGTTTTATACAGATCATCTTCATTAGGAGAAAGTTTGCTACAGCCTTGTTAAAGTGTCCCTGTGTCTCAAGAATTACAAACCTGAATGATATTAAACTGCAGGTGTGAGTTGTCATTGAAGTTACTGTCTCCTAATGGTGCCATGCACTATTTCCTCATGCTGCCCAGGAGAAAACCGGTTGTTTCTAAGGAGTTTTTTCAAATCCCGTGACAGATAATGAAGAAGTTATTTTATGTCTGTGCTTTGTCCCAAATGTTTTGAATCTTGTAACACTCGTGAGAAAATGCTTATTTTTGGAAGCAGCTGTTCTGTAAAACAGGTTTGCAGGAAAGTGGACTGTGATTCTGGAGATCATGAACTGTAGTAAACATTGTAAAAATCAGCAAGCTGGCAATTGAAAGAAAGGGAGTTTTTGTAGGAGGGTAAATATGAATTAGGTGGTTTCTTCAGTGGCATTTGGTTTGGTTAGAGTTTGGTTACAGTTTGTAGATTTCAGCTCCTGAAGGGAAGGGAAGGTACATAATATAAATATTTAAAACAAGGTGAAAGCACATCTGAAGATAGAAATGAAAGACAAAGATCTGTTAGTGACTGAAGTAGATGGCTGGTTGTAAGAGTCAGCCTGAAAATTCCTTATCTGCCTCATGATCATCGACAGAGACCAAAACCCTAAAAGAGGACTTTTGCACTAAAAAAATCCTGGCCTGGCTAAGGTGGGACGTTTGTCAGGTGTTGCCTACGAGCTGCGCCCNAGGGGACTCACCAACAATAGTGGCAGATTTCCTCCCCTCTTGGCCAGTTCCCCCCCCGCTTTCGAAAAGACTATAAAAGACCTTTCTGAATGAACCCTATGGAGCTCTCCCCACGGACGACGGCGAGCCTATTGGCAGGACCACGAGGGCTTTCGTCTCATCCGTTGGTAGCTATTCCCCTCTCTTCTCTCTCTCTTCCTCTACTTTGTTTCTTTATTTCTCTTTCTCTCCCCCCTCTATCGCATAATTGTGTTGTTGGCACTCAATAAAGGTGCACTATTTGATTAAAGTTGATATCCCCTTTGTGCCTTTTGCATTTTGAGATCGCTAAACGAACCATCACGAGCCCTGCTTGTGTTAGCGGATCGTGACACTGGTGAAGTTAATGAAAGGGTTGTATGTAATCTTTTGAGTCTGGTCATAAAAAAATTACAGAAATGCCTGGTTAGGATAGTAATCTTGGGAAGACCAGAGCTTTCCAACTGAAGTCAGGGGTACAGTGTTTATGATGCAATAGATTGCAAATATATAAGAATAGTACAGAAAGAAGGTTTTTTCTGCCAAAATTACTCAAAAAGTGTATGTTAAGATTTATTTTAAAAAATGTTAGGGTTGTGCCAGGTTTGGATATTGATCAAAATTCTGTCATTCTGCTATAGTTGCATGGGTTTAATAGCTATGAGTAAAATGGAATGATGTGATAATTAAATTTAGCATATAAAGATTTAAAAATAAATGTACTGTCAGGTGCATCTGGGTATATGAAAGATGGTTATAGTTTCAGATTTGTCTTTGATAAAAAATAAAAGTCACTGGTTCACTTTAAATAAAGAATAAACAGATGGAGGTCAATATGTCAGCTGCAAAATAATATCTCAGATGTTAGAGGTCGACTTCATGAAGTCGAATGAAGTTAAATACATTGGAAAACAATTAGATCAAATATGCAAAATAGCTAGAACTTTTGTATTAAACAGAAGAGAAAGCCTGAAGTATTTGCTGTAGCAAAGCCAGGGACTAGCCAAAGTCTGCAGAAATGCAGAAGATTTTCTCAGTTTTCTGGGCTTAATTTTTAACTCTTGGATACATGGAAGTTTTGGAACAAAGTAAGAATTGCTGAAAGTTTGGTCTAACTTTGCAAAAGAAGTAAACCAAAATTATCAATGTTCATCAAGTTCACCAATAAAAAAAAATAAGGGAGAGAAACAAAGGTACTGCCCTGTGGAACTAGAGATTTGGAGAAGTCTAGGCAGAGGTCTTAAACTGGCTTTTCAATTTTCATCTAGGGCAATAGAACTGATAATTGGAGGTAAACTAAACAGTGGTGGAGGAAAGAATATGAAAACTACTTCCACTAGGCTGGAAGTAAAACTCAAATGAATGTTTTCAAACCAGGTTATCGAACCTTTTCCCTCAAATAATAAAAGAAGTGCCCCATGTTCCTTCACTCCCTCTGCAGCAAATTTCATTCAAAGTGATAGAATTTTTTAAAAAAACAACCCACACCTCATGGATTAAACAAAGGTAATCAATCAGAAAATAACTAGAAATATTTATTTGAGAACATATTTTGCAAAGACTTTAAAGTGGTTAAAGAGGAAATTGCATTGTTCTGCTCTGAAAAAGAAATTACCAGGTTGAAGGAAAGTTACAGAAATCCAGAGATCAGTTTCTGGACCAACATAATTTAATATTTTCATTAAAGTCTTTGGCAGAAGAGAGCTAATGAGGCCTGCTGTTAAAACAAAGTTGTTCAGCATCATCAAAAAGAGGGATGAGAACTGGGTCACCTTGTGGAATGTCTGCAAGGTATGAGATGAAATTTAATAGTACAGCTACTTAGTCCTGTCCTTAGGGAGTGGTAATAAGAAGAAAATTCATTATTAACTGAAAGCTGTTTAGTTGGAGATGCCAAAAGATTAGAGGAATTTAGTGTAACAGTTGATAACAGAAAAAATAAAAGTCAAGAGTTATTAAAAAAAAGGGTTTCCAAGGAAAGGGCCAATGAGATCCCAAGATTCCTTGCTAGCATACTATATTCTTTTCCAGCATAAGAGTGTTTCTAATACAGTGTTTAGGAAAAAGGATAGAGGCAAGGGTCAATGTGCAGCCTGTTGTGAGCAAAAACGAAGTAAGCTATGGGTTGTTTGGCACAGCAAAATGAAAACATGACCTATAGCAAGGGATAAGGACAAGTTTTGCTATATAACAATAATGATAATTTATAAAATAAGTAACCACAGTAAAGTTTAGAAAACCAGGAAAAGTATTCAACTATCAGAAATAGTGGGAAGTTCTGAAAAAAAAAGCCAATAAGAGTAGTGGAACTTGACAGTCTAAGTATTTTTAGGGCACTATGAAGAGCTTGTCACCAAGCTGAATGTGCAAAAAGCTGATGAAATAGCACAAGCAATTTTTTTCAGGCTTTGCTTCTGTTAACTAATTTGAGCTTTATTGAAGACCTAAATATTCTCCTTAGAGTTTCACTGCAGTTATTCCTGTATTTATAAACATTTTCACGTATTTTCTTTAATGATAATTTACTTATTAGCTATTTAGGTGCTTGTGGATGAATTTTTTTTACTGCCTCAAGAAACTGAATTCAAAAAGTTGGCAAGTAAACCAAATCAGTGGATGTTGGGTTACCTTTATGACTGCTCTTGATTTCCTCTTTCCAATTTTTCCTATTTCCCTGCTCCTTTTCAGAGACATTCTTCTCACCTTTCCTTACACTCATCCAGTTACCATGCTGACACATTAACACTTCAATTTTCATCACCTCTTCCTAACAAATCAGGACTGAAGTTGTTAAAGCCTCAAGTTTTGCATGTTTCATGCTGAAAGGAAGCCAGGCACCTTGCATCTTAAAACAGTGTTTTTCAGCCTGTTTGTAGTCATAATCAGCCTATGCCAGCTCATACCTGGTTTAGATTAAATTTTTTTTTTTTAATGGGAAGATTAAGAATGTTATGTTGCAAGCAATCCTTCTATTTTCAAATATGCATCAACTCTCTATGAACTTGTGGCATTTTTTCTGACAAGAGGAATTGGAGATTCATTAACCTGCACTGCATGATACTCCTAGATCATACCTACACAAGTCAAGGGGAGTGAAGTTTTGAAACACCACTGAAGCTTACTATAAATCCATAAGGGATGGTTCTTGGCCTTTGTGGAAGTGGCATTCAGAACCTAAGAAATCTCAGAGTGGTGAACATTTTATGATATGAATAATCCTAACAGTCCTTAGGGAAGTCGCTATCTCCCCATCAGGCATTTTAAAAATTAATCTCCTTTTGATTGAACATAATTCTTTGCTTGTGTTTTTTTAGATTGTAGTACCAATCCAAGAAGGTCTTTGAAACACTCAGCAGAACACTGTTTTGGTCAGGAGAGATAGGGTTGCAGTGACTGACAAGAATTATATTTGAGTAGTGTTGTCTGTCTACCTTGACACGCTGGAGCTAATGAAAAAAGGTATGGACAAAGATTAAAGGGAGCAAAGTGGTGCACGCCAGTTTGGAGAGCACAAAAGATTTACACTGGCCATCCTCAAACAACTTGTTTGGAGCATAATTTTCAATTTTCATTCATATGGACAAGAATATCTCTCTCAAAAACTTGTGGTTTTCCCATTTTCTGCAGCGGCATCATAGAAGCAATAAATATGCTGACAGAGCTTCTGAGGCTTGGTGCTGGTGCTGAAGGCAGTGATTTAGGGAAACAATCAGCATTTAGAAAGGGGAAACTAGGAAGTAAAATAAACTGTTATTCCACTTTTTTTATTATATACTCCTGTAGCACAGATACGTGTGGCCATGATCTCATTTAAATTTGGATAATTTGAATATTTTGTTCTGCCTTAGCCATATGCAGGGATTTTTATCCTAGAAAGAGTACTTAAATGCATTTTGAGTTTTTCACAAGCACTTCCAACAGAGATTTTGCTAATAAAACACTGGCTTAAAGGTTATAAGAGTTACTATAAATCTCTGCTGACATGCCATACTAAGTTCTGTAAATTCATGGCCTCTAGGCAACAAATTTGTTAGGGAGACTAATGCTGAATGACAGCACATTCTAGTGCTATGCAGAATTTTGAATCAGGGTAGTATGTTGATACATGCCTGAGACCATAGAATAATTCAGAATTCTGCTGATGGATACCATTAATTCTGAAGAACTAAAATAGTTCCTGTGAATCTCACTTTCTGGTCTATTGCAACACCTGAAGATCCCAAGGAAGCATCTACTTCACATTGAAATTTGCAAGGTTTTCTCTTGTCCCAGATCAGCCTGTATTAACTGCAGCTCTGATCCTCATCTGTAAGTGGATGAGAATTTTGCTATTGGTTTCTGTCATCAAAATACAGAACACAGAGAAGAAAACTCTAGGAATGCCTTACTCTGATGCATGTCCTCCTAGTGGTTTTTGATTTAAAGGGGCCAGCTTTTCAGAGCTTGGATCTTTTTGGGAATTGCAGAAGTGAAACCTAGGGGATTTTAAGAGTTTGTAGAATTGTGCTCAGCCTCAGTAGTACTCAGTAACTCAATTGAATTTTGGGATAAAACTTTTCTGTGAGTGAAGTTAGTGCAGGTTTGGTTTTTTTTTAAATAAAGCATATGGTTGACTAGCCTATTCTTGCACATTCCACAGCTGTTTATGATGATGTAGTGATAGCTAACTAGCTATTAAAAAAAAATCCATTACTGTTTTCTATAAAATATATTCCAAAGTATATTCTTTATTTCAGTTGGTATTCTTTCAATAGAAACACCAACAGAAAAAAGTCAGGTTGGTTTTTTTTAAGGAGCAGAAATATAAATAAATCCTTTGTTTAGTTTGGAATTTGCTCTCCTCCTGAATCATAAAATTCATAAAACATTTGAAAACATCGATTAAGTTGTTCAGGCTGCAAAAACTGTAACTCTAAAATTAAATTGTTTTTTTTTTTACCCTCTTTATTTCCAGTTTGTCTTTAAACTGAAACTTGATGTGTTGGCTCCTCTAGAGAAAAAGCAAGATCTGCTTTTTCTTTTCAGCAATTTTTTTCCCCCTGAAATCTATTGAAAGTTTTCTTGGCCTTCGTTACGTTGTTGGGAAAGGGAGGTTACCTTTCTTTAAGCTGATTGATAGCTTGTTCCAAAGTAAGAAGAGTGTAGTGCTATTTGCAGTGGTGCATATGAAGACCAATTGCATAAGATTACTGTTATTACTACCTCATACTTAGAAATTGTGTTCACAAAAGTGAACCTAAACAATTAGTAAATAAAGAAACAGGCAACAAATATTTCAGCTTGAAGGGTGGTGCATCAAAATTAACAGCTGCGTTTGGACAAGAAGACATACAATAACATAGCAGACATGCTGATCTTGTGATTTTTTCTGATCTAATGACCATTAACCAAGTCCATGAAGGCTTCTTGAGTGTTTTGTCCATTAGTGTTCATTAACATTAATTTTAAAAGGGAGCAGGAAAAGAAGTTAGTTTGGGTTCTTACTTAAGGAGAAGTAATTGGACAGTTACAGGTGATAACGTGGTTCTAGGCACTGTCTTTTTTCCCTTGGTTTCTTATCTTTCAGTAGAGAGTGAAGATATATTTAGAAATAAATACAAGTGTCACCTTATTAGTTTGATTCTCAATGCTCTTCCAATCTTGGTTCAAAAGGAAAAGTATGGTTAGACGTTGACTGAAATTTAGTGATACATATGCATACATGTTTATTAATTTTACATTGCTGTTATTGTTTGAGATAACAGCAGGAGGACGCCCCCCCCCCCNCCCACTCTGGTCCAGTAAGAAATTTCTCGGAAGAAAGTGAAAAAAACCCCTGTTTTTCCACACACAATATGCATGCAGACACAGCAAAGACAAAAAACAAATGAATAATATCAGATAATAAATCCCCAAAAAGGGAAAACCTCAGTAGAAAAGTCCCAAAGCGTCCCTTCTGTCTGGTAGCCTCCCGAAGCAGGGGGGTCCCAGCACAGGCTGCACCAGGCCTCCCTAGGCCCGGGAGGGAGAATGTCTCTCCGATGTTGATCCCCTCCTCAGTTCCAGGTGATGGCACATTTCCAAAGAAACTAAGAAAAAGGCAAAAAAAAAGAAGGGAAAAAAAAAAACTGGCTGAAAAGGCAAGGGGAAGAAAAAAAACAGAGGAGAAAAAAAAACCCTCTCCTTCTCTCCGCTGTGCCGACCTTGTCCACCGCAGCTGGGAGGAAGGACAGATCCCGGGGAGTCACCTTATTCATGTACAGTCTATTAGGAGGAAATCCGCTCTCCTCCATGCAGGAACATAATCCAGCACTGGAAGGTCTGCTGATGATAGGAATACAGCACTGTGGAGATATGATACAGTCACCCCAGGACAATTGCCTTGTTTGAAGATGACATAGGAGAATATCCTTAGCCAGTAAATTTTAGTTTTCCTTCAAGACTTCAGCTTCTGTGAGTGTTTGAGGGAAAGAAATAAGGTGGAATTTAGGACTATGACTTGACGTTTTAAGCTTGTGCTCTGTGAGGCTTTCTGCATTTTTACTGCTTGGCCTTTACTTAGGTTTTGTGTTCATAGTTTTGTTAAATAAAAGATTTGTTTCTCTGCTCCTTTATCAGCCACTCCACGTAGCCACTGATTTTTTTTAAAACAATTTTTTCTTTGTGCTTTGCTCGATTCTTGTTTAGGAGGGGCAATAAACAGCAGATCAACCCCAGGGACTGGTGAATGATTTAAAATCTTCATGAAATAAAAGAATAATACCTGTTTAAGTAGAGCTTTTGGGGTTTTGAGAAAATCTGTTAGTTAACATTGTATATGAGAAGAAATCAATACACCAAACCATGAAGAGTTCAGCTTTGTTGAATAGAAAGAGGGCATTGCTATTTTAATGAGCGATATCCTGGTTAAGAAATTAGTAGCCACATAACACTCTTCGAGTTGTGTGTCTGCATGTTTTAAAATCCAGTTCTTAAAGAGGTTTGTCAGCATTCATTTTGATAGAACTATGCGCAGGAATAAATTTTATGCATATGAATAATGCTCTAAGAGGCATTTTGAACATAGAATCATGACTAGGTTTTAACTTGTGGTGGAGAGTAAAGCCTTTCACAAGCCTTGTAGCTAGCTCTGTAATTGCACTCAAAATCATGCTTTGGTCAGTCTGTATTTCTGACTGGCATTATATGCAATGCACATATTATGGGTTTGCATTATGTATTACTTCTGTGCATCCAGTAGTAATTTCATAAAAGGTGCTTCACCAAGGACAAGTCCTGCCCGACCAAACTAGTGGCCTTCTATGATGGAGTGTTTACATCAGTGGACAAGGGAAGAGTTATGGGTAGCATGTTCCTGGACTTCCTTAAGGTCTTTGACATGGTGCCTTGCAATGCCCTTCTCTCTAAAATGGAGAGATATGGATTTGATGGATAGACCATTTGGTGGATAAGGAATTGGCTGGATGGTTTTAACATAAAGCATTTAAACCATATTTGACAGTTTATGTGGTCAAAGCATTTATTTAAGTAATTTCTGTGTGACTGGAGGGGAAAAATTGGGCTGTGTAGTCATAGATCCTTTTGGATTGGCTTGTCAGGCCAAATAGCTCACTGCTACTCAGTATTCCTTACTTCTTCAATTGGAAGGTCTAATTTTACCGAGCAAGCAGTCTCCTGATTCCTGACAGTTTAATAACCAGTCTAATTATTAATAATTAGTCTTTGAGATTTCCTTCCTTGATTGGCAGGCAAGATGCTCCTTTTATTGCCTGCTTCTGTATTGCTGCAAAGATTTTGCCATGGTCTAGAACTAGAGATTAGTGAAATTACAGGCAGAAAAGCAATTTGATTGCCAGAAGCTCCAGAGAAAAGAGCTATTCACTCCTGTTCCATGTCTGCTCAATGAAAGTACTGTTGTAATTCTATAGGAAGTCTTTATGAATTAGGGGATATTTTGGGTATTTTTTTCTGCACTGATTTTTGTGCTCTTTACAATTAACCACAAGCACTCAAAGTAGAAACTCTTTTCCCTTGTTCCAGGAACCACTAATACTGTGACTGAAAGTTGTTCTTACAGACACATTCTCTTTATATGAAATAAAGAACATTGCACTTACCTCTCATTTGTGCAGCATTTTTCATGGTTTATAAACATTGTGCTGACTTGTTGCATGGGAAGGTTTCATTGCATTTGAGGAAAGGAACTGCATGCTAGAGAATTAATTATGTGATAGATCGGCAAAGTACTTCCTTGTTTTTAATTTCAAGGCTTTGATCACTAGAAGTTTACTATGTGCCCTGTATGTCCTCTCACCACTTATTTTCAATTCGAAGCAGTTACACTTTTCTGTATGTGAGGAATATGTCTTACCTTAGACATCCTTCTTTAAACAAGAAGCTGTGTTCCCAATCCTCAGGGTTGTAGGGATAAACTGCAAAAGGCTGCCAAAGTTATTAGAGCCCCTAGGGGTCCTGCTGTAATAATCTCGAGAGTTGGTTAGGTCATTCGCCTGCCTTCCAGGAGGTTTTAATGCCTTCCTAATAAAGCTATGTACCTCAAGGTACATAAAGACAAGTGAAATGGAGAGGGAAGTAAGGAGTTTTCACTATTGCTGTTGCGAAGGAATAACCTCAGGGCAGAAGTGTAAGTCCACAGGGTCTGTACCATGGAAACCCAATGGTATGCTAGTTCTACTTCTGAAGATTTTCTTATTCAGTCCTGTGCAAACTCTCAGTGATCCAGGTATAGAAGCTGTTTGGAATATTTGCTGTTCACATCAGCCATGACTGGAAAATTTTCTTGTGCAGTGATAGCAATTGAACTCTTTAATAGCTTCTGCAGTCTTCATTTAAGGTGCAGGTAAGAAGAAAAATAAGTATGGTTTTTAGCTTTATAATTTTTTTTAATGACATGACTTATTTAGCACTTAGAGGAAGAGAAGTTATCATGTGGCTGGGTTCCTGACAGTCTCTCATAGCACAAACTCTGGTAAGTCAATATCAGCATTCCATAGTTTGTCTCTGAAAGAGAGATAATAAACATTTCATGCATATGGAGCTGTTCTAATGAATTAGTCAATGACTATGAGACCATAGGTTCTTGTATTTTGATACAGGATGACGTTGTGTCTCAACCAGTACTTTGTCTAAGGCAACAGTGGATTGTGTGGGCAAAATGTAAAAAAAAAATTGATAGTGCATTGTTATAACTAGAAATTACTATAGTTACCACTTGGGAAGTTAGTATTGTGTTGTTTTCTCTGGTAAGTTGTTTTCAGAGTGTTTCCTTCCTTTCTTCAGATGCATGTTTGTAAAGGCAGTACACGTCTCTGGCAGTGCTTAGTGCATGGTCTTTAGGGAAAATATAATTGTCTTGTCTACCCATAAAGTGCAACTCAACACCACAACAAGGCTTGCACTCATTTCTTTTAAATTTGCATTATCCTTACCAATATTACCCATATCTCTTATGAAGTATAATGTAGGAAATTTGATTAAAAGTTTGGCTAGATATCTTTTGTGAAGTTAAGAAAAGTCTCAGAAATACAATCTCAGCACTGTACAAATGCCACATGTTTTGGCCAAATGCATTAAGTCGTTTACACAGTAAAACAAAAAATCCCAGCAATTCTCGTATGAGTTTCTTTGTGCTTGTATCAAGAAAATGACAAGTAATTCTTCATAGGACAATTTAAAAAAATAATCTGTAGGAGCAGTAAAATACTGAACAAGAAGCTGGAAAAAGTGTGGGCCACGAAGATGTTATAGATGGTGTTTTGATCATATTATGTTTATGTTATTCAGTGAATGCTTTAAATATGAACTTGAAATGTATAGCTGCCCAGAATTTCCTAATGAAATATAAATGTCTCAATTTCAAAACTCTTGGATGAAAGGGATCCCTTTAGCATTTTTTGAAACAGGAAAGAAACAGAAGCCCAAATAATAATAATTGTATATTTAAATTTAACAGTTTAAAAATAACCTTTTATTTCTTAATTTGAAGAGTACTTTCATTTTCACCTTTATTTGCTTACATTCATATTGATAACAATTTAAAATGAATTAT
This sequence comes from Climacteris rufus, assembly GCA_013398175.1. Classification (NCBI taxonomy): domain Eukaryota; kingdom Metazoa; phylum Chordata; class Aves; order Passeriformes; family Climacteridae; genus Climacteris; species Climacteris rufus. The sequence continues at coordinate 779,303 of VZRZ01006021.1, read as the reverse complement.
TTCAAATTAGAATCTTTAAATGAAATTCTTGTTTATTTTGGTTCTCATGAAGTTTTAAAAGCTTTAAATTAAATGTGTTTCTTTTAAGAAGAATTGGAGTTTATTAGAGATAAAAAGTATTTAGAAGAATGGTGAACCTGCTTCCTTAACAGATCTAATCAGTTATTTTCTATTCTGACACTCTGTGCTGGGTACTGGTGAGGCCACACCACAATTCCTGTGTTCAGTTTTTAAGCCACTCACAACAAGAAAGATATTGAGGTGCTGGAGCAAGTCCAAAGAAGGGCAGTGGAGCTGGGATGGGTCTGGAGCACAAGTCTGATGAGGAGGAGCTGAGGGAGCTGGGGATGTTGAGCCTGGAGAAAAGGAGACTCAGGGATAATCTGGTTACTCTCTTCAACTCCTTGAAAGGAGGCTGTGGCTGGGTGGGGATTGGTCTCTTCTCCGAAGTCACAAGCCACAGGACAATAGGAAACAGCCTCAAGTTGCACCAGGGGAGATTTAGATTGGATATTAGGAAATACTTCACTGAAAAGATTGCAGAGCCCTGGAACAGGCTGTCCAGAGAAGTGGTAGAATCACTATCCTGGAGCTGTTGAACAAATGCTTAGGTGTAAGCTCAGGGACATGGTTAGTGATGGGCTTGGCAGTGCTGGGTTAATGCTTGGACTTGGTGACCCTACAGGTCTTTTCCCACCTAAATGATTCTGTGATGTAAAAGTACACACAGCAATAGATGGTTGTCAGAACTTCATGCCATCTTAATTTCATTACCTTATATGCATTTCCTCTTATCACCACAGTAGGAATGTGGAATGAGAGGCCTATGAAAGTTGAGCTCTTGAAAATTGTTGTGAGAGACTACTGCAGGTCATGTCTTTCATAATGATATAACACCATCATGAGGGCAGTTATTTTTAACCTATAGTTTTAACCTATATGTTTTATTAAATGTGTTTTGTTAAAGTATTTTTCATTCCTTCCATAGAAGTGTATGGCAACAGTTTTGAGACTCAGGTACTACTGCATCAGCATAGTTTAATCTAGAAGGCCAGAATAGATAGAATGGATATAAAATTACAAGATGTTTTTCAAGGAGGTGGCTATGCCATGGCTGTGGGTGCTGCCAGCAGTGTCCAGTTTCCAGCCCTTTCTAAGTTCTTCCTCAAGTAATAGAGAAGTTTCTTTGCTCTGACACAGTACCTTCCCTAGTAGTGCCCAGCTCAGAAGCTCAAGAAGGAGATGTGTTCATATACTCAGATGGTATTGACTAGGGATAGATGCCTCAGTATTCCCCTCAGCTCTGCTCCTCTGTGTAATACCATCAAGGAGCTATTTCTGTACTGTACATTTATCAGAGGAGCTTCCCTGCCTAATCAGTCATACCAGATGCTGCTAGTGAGAGGCTCACAGCCGACAAGAACCTGGCTGTAACAAATTATCTTTCAGGATATCCACTGTCCCAAAAGGCAGGCTTTTTCCTTACCAAATAGAAGTGCTTTTGTTGCTTCACTTCTGCTGGCTAAGCAATCCTCAGCTTTGGAGTAGCAGTGGTGTTTTCCACCATGTTAGCAAAGGAGTTTTACATAGAAAGCANTTTGTTGCTTCACTTCTGCTGGCTAAGCAATCCTCAGCTTTGGAGTAGCAGTGATGTTTTCCACCATGTTTCTTTTACATAGAAAGCTAATACAAATTGTAGTTTCATAATTTCCACCAATCCAAGCAATTGGAGGATGTAATTTTTGCTCTCTGTAAAGAGACCCCTCACTAAGACTTATATGTTTAGGACCTTGGAACTTTAAGGGCTATCATTTAAGGGACATTATTATATCAAATGGTTGCTTATTATCTAATTTATTGTTTTACATAATAAGTGAAAGCAAATTAAGGAAAGGTTTGTTTTAAAGCCTTGATGATTTAATATGCTGTTATTAACATACATACATGTTGATATGGATCTTATTTATATATTCATCGTTAGTTAAGCATCTCAATATTAGGAGAGTAGGAAATGTTTTTGTGAAAATGCTGATTACAAGGGGAAATTATTTTATGCTTGCTTTATGTAAATAACGTATAGATAACTGACAATTACAGGATTTTCTGAATGTCCTGTGATTGCCAGTGACAGCATCCTTGGCTGTCTGATTTAATATCATTTGATAAATATCTTGAAAGTTTAATTTAGATTAATTTTCTAAGTTGAATAAATAGCTTAGTAAAACTCTTTTATGAAATTCAAAGTCGATTGGATTAATACACATTCCTTTTCACAGTTTTGCAATACAGTAAGTGATACATACAGAATATAAACAGAGTACGAGAGATCATCAAAAGGAAAAATAGTTTTACCTCACAAAACTAAAATGGGTTTGTGGTGCAACAACACTTCTACATTTCTGCAAAGTATTTTTAGTAGTTTTCAGCTCAGCTTTTTTTAGGAATCCTTCTGGAAAATCATGTTTTTGATAGCAACTTGGGGTCAGATATGGCCAGGGGATGTAATGTCAAGTGTCACATCGAAAGAATGGATACAGTGAGAATAAGGGAACTTAGAGATGCAAGAAAAATAGGAGAAACTAAACCAAACACTCATTATAGCCTATTATGCTGCTATCCAGTGAAAAGAAGGCAATAGCCTATTTGCTTCAGTTTATATTAATCTTATTTTTAATGTATTTCTCTAAGCTTCACAGAGATGGAGATTATGTCATAATTTTACATTAAAATTAATCTGAAGACATTTTAAATTGGAGTGAGAAACTGCAAGAGAGAGTTCCTGAGATTATCCCCCATGTCAAAGAAACAGAACAAGAATGTAACTCTTACTATCTAAGAAAAAAAAAAAGAATAAGCAAGGAAAGGCTTTCCTCATGACATGTGTTCTTCTTGTACTTTCTACTGTTGGAACAATTTTTGTAGGTTCCATGTCTCTTTGTAGATCTTAATTTTTCTTCAGTTTTGAACATGCAAATTCCATAGGCATAATAAAGTCATGCTGAAGCTCATCTTTCCTAAACCTTTGGCAATAGTAGGATTAAGTATTAACATTAATACTTCAATACCTTATTAGCATTAATTATCTAGTAACCATTTAGTCTTCTAGCAAACATGAAAGACAAGAACCAATTGTCTTCATTTTTTCCTACTAAAAAGAAATTCAGTACTGATGGAGCACAAAGTCTCCAAGAATGTTCTCTCTTCTGACGTAGTTTGGAATAGTCCTTGTTTTTTTGCACATGTTGTTTTCAAATATGGATTAAGCTTCATTTGACATATTGCATCAGTTCTTGAACATATATGTAGAATGAATAGTAACTATAAGAGTTTACTTTGATTATTTCTAAAACAGGGGTGTCATCTTTGGAACAGTTGTACATTACTGTCAGAGAACATTGGTGCCCTGGTGGTTCTCTAGAAGCCCGAGTGAGGCTTTGCCCACAGAGGAAAGGGCAGGGCAGGGCAGGTCGTTGCCAGGCAGAGCTCATCCCACTGTCAGATGCCATCAACACAGGAAGTTGCTCAACACAGGAGCCAAACTGTGCCATTCATTTCCCTGCTGTCTGATGTCATCTGAGGAAGACTGGAATTTCAGTGCTCACTGGAGGAGCTGTGGTTACATCCACTGGACAGTTTTCGTGATTGTATTGCATCCTAAACTGTATCAAGAGTTCAGTTTTGAGGAAAAGGAAGGGAAAGGGAAAGGGGAAGAGTAGAATTAAGGAAGGGGAAGGGTGGAAGGGTGGAAGAAAGGGTGGAAGGGTGGAAGAAAGGGTGGAAGGGTGGAAGAAAGGGGGGAAGGAAGGAAGGAAGGACAGCCCCGTCCGGGCTGCGGNGAAGGAAGGAAGGAAGGGGAAGGAAAGAAGGAAGAAAAGAGAAGAAAGAGAAGGAAAGATAAATAACTCCTCTAACTGTTCATGACTCGGACATGTTTTTTTGTACTATCATAGCAGTGTTTAAGATAAAATAATCATCATTATCAAGTGTCACATGAATCATATTGACTCTCCTGCTGGAAGCTGCAGGACCAGGGAGTTTGGATATCTTATCTGAACTGTTGCCTCCTGCTGTTTCTGCAATTTATTTCTTAGAAGTGCGGGGTTTTTTAGAGTCCCAATCTATTGTTTGTTACTGCAATTGCGCTTTGTTTTCTCTCACCTGTTTTTTTACCCAGGTTAAAGACAGTGAGACAGGGGTAGGATTGGTTCAGCTGATCCATGACTCTGAGAGGAATCCTTTTCCTAATGCTACTTCCTTAGTCAAATCTGTAGAAGGGAAAATCTTAAATTGGTATCAGTGTGGTTTCTTATTTTATGAACAATTAACTGACAATCATTGAATTGTAATTCAGGTTCAGTATCAGATACATAACAAATAAGCTGTAATAATTATTACAAGTTTTCATCCTTCTTTTATATTTTTCAAAATTCTTTCTGAGATTCCTCAGTTACTGTATAAATCCTATGGCCATCCTCTTCTTAAACATAACTTTTTACTAGTATCATTTTGAGAACTTTTGGGTATTTGATCCACACATATTAGCTATACTCACATTCCTAATTTAACACCTGATGCTGTCTGGGGCTATTTTGCCAAGGATAGGAAAGCAAACATCCCTGTAGAGACTATTAATAAAAAACAAAAAAAAAAAAAAAAAAAAAAAAACAAAAAAAAAACCAAAAAAAAAAACAAGCAATGAGATGTGACCTGGCATCAAGTAAACATTTCTGATGAGAACTGGGGTAGAGCTGACAAGAGGAGTGAATAAAAGTATTCATTACATTATGAAAAGATTTGTGTTCAGATGAGAAATATTGGCATGCAGAAAAAGAAGCAACAGAAGGACGGAACCATGTGGGCCCATATTAATAAGATAAAGAGCTGTGTAGGGGCTGTGCATTGCAGACTGCCAGAGTTGTGCATGAGCCATCACGTGATGCTCATATCTGTCTTCCTTTCTGTATGGGACTTCAGGGAAAATAGAAGAAGGTCAGAAATGTGGCAGCAGCATCCCCAGCACTCACCTTCAGCACTGTTGCAGTTTGCATTTGAGATGGCAGAGGACTTGCCCTGGCAATCTGACAGTTTCTGCTTATTGAAAATATGCACTTGGCTCCTTTTCTTTGGTTCCTTTTCTCCACCAACAACGCTTTGATCTTCCTCCCTCTCTGGGTTCTGTGACACCTAGTTCCAGATGATGTGATGCCTCAGAAAACTCTCCCATTTTGACATTGTAAGCAGCAGCAGGAGCAGCATTCCCTCTGTAGGCCACTTCTAAGACCTCCCTCCTAATTCTGTAAATTAGACACACGTTTTTGGCAGCTGCTCTGTGAGATCTGCAGGCTAAATTGTTTTCACTGCTGAAGAGGCTTTTATACTGCCTGGGGCCAAACCCAACTTTCAGCCTGACCCTTTTTAAAGGTGTGTTTTCTGGAAAAGCGCCTTCTTTTGAGAATAGAAAATTGCTCCTGATGCTCCTGATGACTAGTTTGATTTCTGAAGGTGTGTCTGATGCCAGGTCACTGCAGAGCTGTCATCTTTCTTAGGGGTTATGTTTCCTTCTTAAAACTGTATGTAGAATCTTGGTCACCTTACACTTAATGCTGCAATTTTAGGTGTGAGAAAAGGAATCTATCCCCAGCTCTACTAAAATAAGAAGCTAAAATATTGTAATAATAGCTATCCGAGGTAGAAATATATAGTGCATATGCACCCTTGTGTGATGAGGTAAGTGTCTAGATGGCAAGGAGGTGTTAAAGAATGCTGAGGCAAAGCTAGGCAAAAATTTTATAAATGAAGAGTTATTTGCTTTTAGGAATCTACCACTTGCAATTAATTTAAAAGTATGGTGGTCATAGTACAAGACAACAGGGGAAATACATCATTTGGACTCAAAATTATGTTAAACTTTGGGATGATTATGTCTGTCTGTCTGTCTGTATTTATTTATTAATTTATTTATTTATTTTGTTTTGCATATAAGAATATTGAAAAGTCAGATGGAAATAACGGTGAAAACCCATGCAAACTAGAACTGAAGAAAAAACTTCCCACAAATATTTTCAAGTGGCAACCAGTCAGTTCCCATAAAATAATTTCCATGTGACAAGCTATGGGGATCTCTTTCATCTTCACTTGCTGATCTGCTGGGATATACCTTTATCTCCACATTGACTGGTGTAGAACTATGCTCTGATCTATTTTTTCTTGTTCTGCCAAAAATGGAGATTCTGAACTAGAAAAACAAAGTCTGTAAAGGGAAGGCTTCACAAACTAAATGACTTTAACAATAGCATAAATAATTCTGCAAGATACAGTGGTACAGGTACAGGGTACAGGTACATTGGGCGTGATTTCATTACAGTGATCTACCTGGTGTGTTGGATTTTAGTGATGGCTCATGTGAACACTGTGTGTTATAGTTTATAGAATTTTTAAGATTTGTTTTGGTAACTAGGTAATTTAGTATTTTGGTTTTGATCAATTCCAAGACAAGCCAGAAAATAACTGCCTGACGCCAAATACATTATAAAAACTAATACAGCTTTCATATTAGTAAACATAGGTACTGCACTGACTATTTAACTTCTTTCTAGTCGACTGAGCTATAACAAAAATAACCACATAGAAATGTTATAAGGTATGCTGGTAGCACCAATTTTTAAAGACTATCTTGTGGAACAGATTGTAGCTATAGTTCTCATATAACAGTCCTTCCTGATCTGCACCCTATGAAAACCCTAAGAATTAGTTACATGCATCTATTAAAATTATTTTCCTTTGGTACCTTTCTAGTGAATTTCAAATGAAGAATTTTATGACCATATTTTATATAGTTTATATTTTTAAATTGCTAGAATAAGGAAAGCAGGTATTACTTCTTATTTCTCTCTTTCTCTCTAACACAGGAAATATATTATTTCTGAAGAGAATGATTCACCTAACACTCAGTGTAGGAGAAAAATCAAAGGTGGTGAAAAGGAAACTGCAATGGTGTATTGCAGAACATGTAGAAATGACAGTGAAACTACTGGCAGAACCCTGCATTTTAAGAAGACCAGAGATGTGGCTAATCACAAATTGTTTTTTCTTTTTACTGAACTATAACTATTATGGCACAGTGATGGAAAAAAATGACAGGTTAGCAATCTATAGTAAGAAGATTCTTCAGAAACCTGTATTTGCAGTGTATTTCCACGATCAAAACAGATCTTTGCTGCTGGAGAACAATGCTATGAAGGTTGGCATCATCACCTGAACAGGTAGGCTAGCCCTAAACAAGCTTGAGGTGCATCTTGAGCTCCATGCATCAAAACTTCCTTTGTACAAACAAACTTTAGGGAGATTTTTAGGAGTTCCAGCTTTGGTCGGCCTCCTGAGGTCCTCTGCCATACCACACAAGTCCTGTATGATAGCCTGGGATCTCAGAGTAATTCTGTGTGACCAAAGGCAGACCTGCAGGCATGTAGAAGAAGGTAACTGATTAGAAAGAGGTGATTAACAGGTAGAGGCAGGATCACAGTTTTGGACTGAATGATAGCAACTAGGCACCAAGTCCTGGTGTGAACCCAGCTCTCAGCCATTCAAGTAGCTCAAGAGCTGTTCGATGTAATAAATTTTTATGTGATAAATAACAGGTTATTTGTATGCAATGTAGAAGAAAACCCCAACAACTCACCCTCTAAGAGGAACACATGCCCTCAATTTCCAAAAACCTAAGCACATATATACAGGGCAATGCTTTACCTCCAAGGGCTGTAGGCAGCAGACAATCCACATAGAAATCTAGCATACTTAAATGAATGAATCACAGTAAATTACTGAAGATTAGTCTCTGCATTATTTCTCCATGATGTAAGAGAAATTTTGAAAAAAGCTGTTGGAAAGAACCACTTGAAATAGTTTCAGTTGTGATGGAAATGAGCTGTGGTGATAGAGGCCTTGTGTCTTGCAGGAAGCATTCAAAACCCTGGGGATTGATTTCTACTTCCTTTTTTATCAGAAGAACAAGTGCCCTGAGTCCTTCTGTGCCTCAAGAAAAAAGGAGTCTTTCTCTGCTTTTTCAGACTGTGTTTTACAGTTCCAACTTTTTAGCATATCTCGGCTACTTCAAGTCCTCTCCTGCACCGATTTTGACTTGTCAAGCCGTGGAATAAGTAAAACAGAAAACATGGCATCCATACATTTCAAAAAGCACTCTATGCTACCTTCAGGAGGCATTCCATCGCATGGTTTTGTACCCTAATCAGGAAATATTAATGCCTGGCCACATTTATTACTGCAATTAGTGCCCCTGCAGTAATGAAGATTAAAAACAGACAAAGGACAACAATTTCCATTCGCATTTGCATTTGTACTTGTATTTGCACTTCAGTTTTTATTTTATGTGGTTTTTTTTTTTATTATTTACAACATTTATATTAGGCATGCATAGAAGATTCAAAACCTCCTGCTGTGGGTTTAGAAACCTATGTAACACCCAAAAGGCAAAGCCACGAGATGGCTTGTTTCCTCAAATGTGTGCTGCTAAGCTCCCATTCATGTAGCACCACACATTAAATGCTTAGCACACTGCTTCTCACATACAGACAAAACTGGCACTTTCTCTGTTGCAGCATTCCCTGTAATATAGTGATATTTTTCTCATGCATTTACAAGCTGTAGTTGTTTTTGTTTAACAAGATATTTCCTGAGCAAACATTGGAAGCCACAGTTTAGCTTTCTAGAGAAAAAATATTAAGGTTGCAAGCAACTAAAGTTATTCCAGATCATAAATTCAGCCATAGGTGTATATATATGCGAAGTGTTTTCTATTTCGATACCCAGATTCTTTGATGACTTCCTCCATAATCTGTGGGGTGTTGGGCTGAGAAACAGGAGACTCCATGATATTAGAAAACCAGAATTTATGGGGAGCTTTACTTTGAGAGTTGCTAAAGACTGTCAACTCAACCCATAAATAATGTTCAGAAGAAAAGGCATGGAAAGATCTCATGCATGCTGCCTGAGTATTCTTGGACTGAGAAAACAGGCTGTCATGGCTAGGAACTTTAGTTACAGCTATATATGTGCATCTTCTAGCTTGCAGGTACCTGATTTAAAACCTGAAAGCTTTTCTAATGCCATTAAGGCTCTCCTCCGGACACCCAACTCATCATAGGCTGGATTTTGTTTACAGCTCTTGGAAGCTCTTGTGTTGGAAGCCTGAGCAGGTGTAGGATGGAAGGAAACCTTTGAGCAAACACAGTTGAAATTGGACATTGAAATTAGGAGATTTTCTGAGACTAGAAAACGTGACTCCATCAGAAGAACAGGTTAAACACTACTTTTGAGCGTGTGGAGCACCATTTATACTGTGTGCCTGAGTCTGGATTTGGGGCTTGAATATATCCAAAGTGGAGTAATAACTTCTTGAGAAAAGAGAAGGACCTGTCTTCTGCAGCAATATTTAGGAATAGAGAACTCTACTGAACTGTAACTGACTCAGCTGAACCCATTATTGCTACTTACTTTTAGCAGAATGCTCTTGTCTCTATCCCTTATTTCCTGCCTTTATCCAGAGTTGCAAGTTACATGAGCTATGACTCTGTGCCATCCTTACCTCAGAAATTTCTGTATGATGAGAATCTTCACAACAGTTGTACCTTATCCTTGAGCATTCTTACTGCATGATGAGTGAGTTTTCCTTCACCCTTCCCTCTTTCCATGAGTCTTCTTTCTCCAACTTTGTATTCTCACATTGAGCAGCTGAAATTCAGCTTTCAAGCTGCAGTTATTTTATTTTTCAAGATAGACAGATGAGCAGCAAGAAGCCTGGGCAGGCAGCCAAGCTTCCTTATCACTGGAAAGAAACAAGAGCACCAGGTTCAAAGGAAGGAAGAAGATTGGAGGAAAGGAGAAGAGACAACAAAGTATGTCATCAGTCAAAAGCCCTGTGGATAGGCAAATTAAGTGCTACCAGATTAAAAACATCCCAGGAGCAGTTAAACATGTGCAGATTTAGAAGCTGCTGCAAATAATTTAGCAACTACGCTGATGACCTGGTGTCATCAACATGTTGGCTTATGTTGCTGAATCTACATTCTGTCATAAAATTTGGTCTTGCTAAATATACATTTTGCATAGACGAGCAGTGTCTGACTTTGGTAGCTGTTGACATTTGATGGAAAATGGTAGAATTCATGTCTAAGTAAGATATCTTCTCACAAAGCTAAAGGAGTATCTGAAAGAAGCACACAGTACCCGTTCTGATTAACTCTTAGAGGGTGATGGAAAGAATAAGCAATGGAGCAAACGGGTGTCAGATCTAACCTGGAAAAATTAGAGAATGGAAAAAAAAAAAAAAAAAGAAAACACTTAAAGTCCTAAAAATAGAATCACTCAGAACGAGGCTCTTTCAGAATCAGACTTCACAACCTCTCTGGGTAATTTTTTCCAGTTCACAGTCATACACCCACCCAGTAAAAAATTTTTTCCTCATAATCATTTTGATGAACTCAATTTTATGTACTGCAGCTAAAATGAAAACTTTTTTTTTTAATTTATCAACAACCAGCTAGCTTTTTTTTTTTTTTTTTGCCTATGTTATGGTTTTATCGATTTTTAATAACAGAATTTGTGGATAGCTTGATCTTTAATGATACACTTATTGTCAGTGTCTATGTTAATTTTATTACTTGGACTTTCAAACCAGAAGAGGGCGATGTTAGTCTTATTACCAAGACCTAAAGTTGTGTTTAATTTCATGTAAAGAGCTCTTTTCTTTCCCTTAAACATTATGTGAGTCAAGTACCTTTGGACCCAGCCCCGCTTTTATGTAAACGTGTGACAGATTTACTTAAGTGTGAAGATTTACACATCAAAATGTGAGCACTGTGCTCATGCACTGGATTTAACTGTGCACAAGATTTGGATTGCAACAGAATCTTGCAATGACTTTAATATTAAAGATTGTAACTTGCAATGCCCGTGAGTTTTGTACAAATGAAACACTGCTCCTCAGGAAACACACAAGTCGGGTGTGCTTACAAACCTAGGCTATGAGGCTTTCAAACCTAACAGTGAAACAGTAGCCTTATTAAATGAAAAACAGAGATAAGCCACTGATTTTGGTGGAATTAGGCTTCTACCTAAGTTCTATGTCCAAAATTAGACCTTTAGTGGCATTAATTTTATTTTTAGCTGTCTGGTTAATGTACATGCAAACATAGGACCACAGTAATCCAGCCCACTCTATTCTCCTCAGGTGGTTGCCCAAGATTCATCTACACAGTTTTGCTTTCATTTTTTTCCTCATTCTGATGCAAAGAATGTTGGGTATTCTCTTAAAAATGTGATTTATGCCAACAGGACCTCACTCATCTTATCCTCCGAGGCTGTAAATGCCTCCAGTTAAGTGAGCAGAAAGCACCGGATGAATGCTTGCAAATATCTGTATGCTCATGGAATTCAGGGAGCCCAGGCCTGTGTGGGATGATCACTTTAGTAGTTGTCTGTGTTTCTAGCTTTTTCCTGGTAAAGTAAGAGAAGAGACCTGACCAGTCTGAGAGACTTTCTGTTCATATGCAGAGATACAGATGATGCCAAAGGGAGAGAAAGGAATACTGCTCTGGAAGGTAAAAGTGTGAGCCTATGCTGTCAGACAATTTGCGCTACAGTGTTCTGGATCACAGCTATGGATTTAGGTACTTCACAGCAGGCTCAGAGCAGCTCTGCATGTTAAGTACTCTCAGACTTAAGAATGTGAAGGCACATTACAGAGAGGGTGTCAAAACAGCTCAGAGTTTGTGCCTTCACAAAAGTTACATCTTTAGAGCTTCTCTAGCTTTGGTAGTAAGCACTACCCCAGCCTTTAATAATGAGACGCTGCCTGGCTGATTGAGCTGATATATCTGACAATAAAGTTAATATTTGCCTTTCTGAGTCTAGACTGTGATGAAAAGAAAGGGTTCACTACACCCTTTAAAATTACAGATGAATTACTGAAAATGTAGCTGGTTCAGCCATCTGTTTGTAACAATTGCATTATCTTGCTTATGTTAATTTAAATCTTACTTTTCTGTAAACACTTTGCTTGTGTTAATAGGTCTCTCTGTAAGCAATGAGCATATTTCTGTCCCAGTACAACTTTTAGAATGTCAGGACACAATCTCAATACATTTAAATAAAATACACTGTGCAGGATGTGTAGTTGCACCAAATTTAGTATGTGACAGGAACATAGAGCATGTAAGTAGTGTTCTCTGAGTGCTTTCAAGGGCCAGACCCATCAAGACCCTCCTAAATGATAGAGCTATACCTTTTGAAAAACAGAAATCAAAGCTGACCTTTTGTAGAAGAAACCAGAAATTTTCACTAGTTAACTCAGCATACTCAAAGATTCTTCCTTTTCAGTCTCAGTCTTTTTTTCCTATCAGATTTAGGTTGACACTAAAAAAAGCCATACTATATGGTTAATAGTCTAATTCCTGCCATCAACCTTCTCATTTTTCTCATGGATCTTTGTCGTTCCATGACCCTCCTACTTCTCAATGCTCTTTAATTCCTGCTGCATATTATCTCTTCACTGAGAGGGTTGTCACCAAGAACTTAAATCCTTGAGAACACGTGATAGAGACCTAACCCCACCATGCAATGATGTATAAGGTATTAAAATCTTATAACTCAAATCAGACTTTGGTTAAGTGACACAGAAACTTTTGACAGAGTTAAGCAAACAAAATGCTTTTTTCATTTGCATATAATGGAGTTGAAGCAATCTTCAATAAAGCCATTTAATATGATATAGAATTATTTTATAAATTACAAACAAATGGTGAAGTACAATATGATGAAAATTTCTACAAGGTGTCTCCTTCAAGACAAATTTGAACAATTATATGGGCATGAAAGAGTGTAATTTATACAGACAAATCTTTCCTCTCACTGAGATTATATGTTATTTGATGACTTCTGTGGGAATCTGTGGGAATACCCCATTTGGTTAGAAGGATTTAATCTTTCATGTTCCATTCATTTTTTCACTGATCAATGGCTCCATAATTGATTTATAACTTAGCTGGTGTAAAATTGGGACTCACACTTCAGCAAAACAGTTGGATTTTTTTATTAATAATCTCAAGCATCTGTAATAGGGGCATTTGAAAGTTCTTCATCCTTTTGTGTGATGAAAAAGGCCCTCAAAGAATCTTAGGGAGAACTTTTCCTCATGCAAGCAAACTTGTCAAGGTAGTGGAGGAGCTCTGTCAATTTCAGTTCCAGTACTTGTTCTAAGGTGCAAATTTTAATTACAGCTTCCATGTTTGATGTTCCTACAAGCAGAAGGATACTGTGGTTAGTTTTGCTCAGAACCTACAATCAAGCATTGTAGCTTTTGCCAGTTCTTACTCTCCTAAAGCTACTCGACTTTTTTTTTT
>VZRZ01006021.1:750465-765829 GCA_013398175.1 Climacteris rufus | reverse complement strand
TTTTTTTTTTTTTTTTTTGTTCTGGGTTATGGACAGTACAATTAACATTGTTTTTTCTGTGAAGATATTTCTAAGCATATACAGACCGAAAAGTCTTTTGAGAAAATAAACATGATAAAGATGGGAAAACCCAGAAAGATACTGAAACTTTTTTAAAGTGTGTCAGCTTGAGTCATAGTGACCTCTGGTTAAGATATCTTTTCAAGGTGATAAGCTTGTACTGCTGTCTTGTCTTCAACTAAAGACACGGTGTACAAAGATTAGCTTGGAAGTCATTACAAATACCTGGAAATCCTCTTCAGTTGGTGTAATACAGATATATTGACACTTCAGTTTGCTCCTAGTATATCTGTAGCTTTGTGTGACACAAATACTCAATTTGTGCTCTTCCTAGATCATTCCTCTGCTGGAGGTGCACAGCAGAGCAAAGGCTTCTGTGGCTTATTCATAGTAGCATCCCAGTGGCTGTCACTGTTGGGAAAATGAGGGATAATCATGGATCTTGCATCACAAATACTAATGTGGCAAAACCATTATAATGTCTTTTACAGTACTTGGACAAATCAGGAGATACTGCTTGTGCACTGCAGTGTAACCATTGTTCGTACGAAATTGTTGAATTCCCTGAAGGAAAGGGAAAAATTATGCCGTCATTTAGGGAGAATCAGGGATTTAAATGAGCATTTAAATGACACAGTTTTAAAATATTTCTGCAACAGTTTAGCAGAAAAGTTAGCTGCAGCACAGAAATTGTCTACTCTTGCCAGTAGTGATGGCAACAGTCACACAGTTTTGTGATGAATCAAAGGATTGATACCATGGAAAACTCCATTCCATTGCAACACAAATTTCTTTTCATGTGTGTACCATTTTGAAGGACTTTCAGTGGAAACACTTGGAATTTTTAGTCAAACTAAAGTGCAATGGATGCTACAAAAGAAACAGTAGTGCAGGTACACACAGTTAAATCTTTGTTTTGTCTAATTCAGAGCAGGGAACTGTACCTTCTTATACTGCTATTGACAGTGAGCACTTTGACCATTGGATTGTTACTGCACTTGTGGTGAATATGCATTTGTGTTTCAGCAGATTCCTGAAGGTGCTGCTTCTGTTACTGTAAATAACATTACTGTTTTTGTCATGATAAACGTATTTTCTTGATAAGGGATTTTTTTTTCATTTTGCTCTGAAGTAGACATGCATATCAAACGTAGGTGCTCCCCATGGAGAGGACTGAGTCAAAAAGTTGGTTAAATGCATGTATCCTCTTGCTGAGGAGTGGGACCAGGGCCCTGACGGAGACTTCAGCCCTTGGAAAGTCCATGATGGAACAGAATCCTGGCAGGTACTGTTTCCTGTGTAGACAAGTCCACACAGAAACAGAATTTCTGGTAGTAACTGTGGCTGGTCAGGGACCCACACTGGAGCAGTCGGTTCCTGATGTACCCCATGAAGATGATCCACATTGCAGCAGATCATGGGAAGAACCCATAGGGAGCAGTTAGTGAAGGACGGTATTCCATGGGTGGCATCCCATTCTGGAGTTGGGTGGGTCTTCTCTGGGAAGGATTAGGGAGAGCGTGTGGCAGCATGTGTGGCAAAAGCCACAGCCCCGCAGGCTCAAGACTGGTGGGCACAGTCTGAGGTTGCCACAGTCTGAGGCATTCCCCCTGCTCAGGGAGAGGTTTTGGTTCACCCCCAGCGCCCCTTGTACCTTCATTTACATATTTCAGTTGGTTACTACCTTATGTTCTGGAAACTTCATAACAGTTCGGTTCCCTATTGGTTATATGTCAAGCCTTGTACCCCCACTGGTTACTTTCCCTGCTTGTATCCCCATAAAATCCCCCGCTGTCCCTAAAACCTCGCTCTTGGTAGCTGAACCTTCAGCTCTCCTGGACCCCTGCGCCGCCTCTCCTGGACCCTCACCCTCCTTCCCTGCTGCTTCTCCCAGGGAAATAAAGAGCTGGAAATCACTTCCAAGGCCCTTCCCTCGGGTCTTTGTCTCTGCTGCGCCTGCACCATCAGCCCAGGGCTCTCTTTGTCACAAAGGAGCCAGCACCTAACGAGCTGTTGGAAGACGCCCTGTCTCTGGGGAAGCTGCAAGCAGCAGCCCCCGGCAAACTAGGGTCACTCCCAGATTAACGCTGAGCGGCCTTCAGCAGGCCCCCGGAGCTAGCGATAAGAGCGGGCAGAAATGCAGAGTTATTCTTGTCCTTGTGAGGAACCTGTGAGTTTGCTGTAATGGGTACATAAGGCCTGGATTTTGGGTTTTCCGCTTGAATTAATGGGGCCCCAGCAAAGTTCTCTTTCCCATCTGCAAACTGGTTGACTTGATTTAGCAGTGGACCTAATTTAATCTGTTGGGAGTCCTCTTCTGTCTTTCAGTCCTCCACTATGAACTCAAAGGTCAAGAGGTTCCTGGACTAAGCAAATGCTTAAAACCAGCAAATGCTATGCCCACCATATTTCTTGGACACCTTGAAGAGGTGCCAGATAGCATGCACAGGAAGATGTACATTATAATCTAAATCACATAATAAAGGTATTTGGTTGTGTTTAGACTGCCTGGAATTATGCCCTGGAAGTGGCAAATGTTTTTCTGTACAGTGAAATCCTTTCTGAAAGGACTCAGCCTCTTCCTGCTGCAGAATCAATGAATGTACTTATTCATAAACACTCGAGTCTTATCAGAGTTAGGGTACATGTTAATGTTTGGCAAGGGTCCTTTCTAGGAGGTGGCCTGGAGGTACAGTTAGCCTCAGGATTTTCAATGTTTGAATAAATATGACATCTGAATTCAAAAGGCAGTAATGTGTATTGTGGTCTGAAACCATATGTTGAAAAGTATTATGATCATTGCTTAGCAAATAAAGTTCTAGCAATATGTCCATTGCGGATGTAGTCTTCACACCAGTGTTAAATCCTTAACATTGTCTTTCCCATATTTCAGTTGGATAGCTCATCTAAAAACATGAAAATGTTCTACCTCATACCAGCATTCATAAGTCTGATTGTTGTGATGCGTGGCTTGTGACAGGGCCCGGCCCCACCGGGCTGGGACCATTGGTTCCTTCCCCGCCACGCGCGGTGTTGGTCTTTTCCCCACCCCCGTGCGGCAGCTGGGATGGCACAGCCCGGCTGGCAGGGGCTGTCTGGGCCAGGGTGGCAGGGGCTGTCCCTGCCCAGGGGAACAGCTCATTGGTTCCCATGCTGAGTCCAGACAGCCAACTCATTGGCCCGTGCCCCTGTCAATCATTGTGGTCCTCCGCAGTGATTGGCTCTCCCGGCTTGCCTTCCCTCGCCTCCGTTTTATAACACGCCCTGAGCACCATTTTGGCCGTCTTCTCTGCACCATGGTCCAGTAATAAAACCTCACTGGCGATAAGCGGAAAAGAACCCTTTCTAGTCTCTTTATTTCCCTGCATAAATTAGACTGCTGTGCGTGAGCTAAGCCAAGATCTGCGGGAGTCTCGATGCCCGGCTCGCCTCTGACCAGAGACTAGATAAGGCCTGATTTGCGTTATCTAGGCAAACGGGACTGATGCAAGAGACTCCGAGTTACTCGCGCTTTCTACCCGCCACATCTGATGATACCAGCAGAAGACCTTTGAAATTTCTCTTGTGCTGCATATGGGGCAATGCAATTTTGAGTATGACACAAAATATCTGAGTGAAACTTTGGGTGTCTAATTGAAGTTAGATCAAAGCAGACAGTGAGACACAGTGGGGTCAAGCTTAATATCGTGTGTTAATATCATCTTTCCAAATAATGATCATATTTACAGCTTCTACGTTTGCAGTTGCAATATGCACAAGAGAATTCCCATTTTCAAGCACAGTGGGAATGGTGGGGGAGTTGAGCTTTCTTTCTAGGAGGGACTGTCTACAGGTTTCACAACCCCGAGCTCGTGGCACATACACATCTAAAGTTCTTTTTCCTGGTCTTATGAGGATGTGCATGAGCTAACACACCCAGACACATTTTGTCACTGTAGAAGCAAGTGGCAAGTAAGAAAGATTATGGCTACAGTGCTTCAGAGAAAAAGAAATTTGCTTTTTGCCTGTTCTCTTAAAAGACCTTGGGGAAACATTGGAGATTGTGGGGTGTTTTTAGTTAGTGTTCATTAGCTTAATATTCTAAGTTGACTCAAACTAAATTTCTGTGAGTCTCTGTCTCTACATCACCTGTCATTTGTGTAATCTTTGTCTGACTGGATCTCTCAGGTACTGGGTTATAGTAGCAATGATATGAACAATGAAAATGCCATGTCAACAGTGTTAAACTGTTAATGTTTACTCTTTTTAGAAGAAATGAAACATGGAAGAAAGTCAGTCCACATGTCTTTTCTGAAGTAGTTAATTGTGAAGCATATATTTCCTTTTCTTTCCCAAACCCTGCTGTCTGCTACAAGGCATTTTGTATTTAATTCAGCTTGGATCTATGAGATAGTTTTCTGAATTTTAGATTACTGCTTTTGGACAGTTTTATGACTTGGCTTCCTTTTCCCTTTTGAAACTATAACTATGTATCATATTGTGTGTTGTTTTAAAATGAATTTTAAAAGAAATATTTTCCAGATGGGACCCTGGGATAAAAAGCAATAGATAAAGCTTGTACTGAACAAAACAATGTGAAATTCTATAACTTTCCCTGTTCCCACAACAAATGATAATACCCAACATTAGAGGGATGAAAGATAACCCAGAAGTCCTATTTGTTTTCCTGTTGATAATTGATCCTTAATACTCAGTGGTCCACTGTAGAATCTGTAAGGAAAATTACAGAGTGGAAAGCAGAACTGTTTTAAATACTCACAGCACACTGTCTGAAAGCATGTTAGGCCATTTGGGATTATTAAATCCCTTTGTGGGCTAGAAGTCCTGCTGTGCCTACCTGCTTATTTTTAATCATAAGCACTTTTATGGTACAGCTGGACATGAAGATGGAAAAAGACTTTTGAGTTTTAAACAACCTAACATTTCCAGCTCGTGATTTTATGAATTTTTTTTTGTCTGTGTGTGAAGCTGCAATACTTGAAAAAGCATGAATGGGCTTGCTAGTAACTTTTCTTCCACTACTGGGATTATAAATATTTTATGAAAGAACAGTATTGTAGCTGATTAAATTATGCTAGGGATCATACTGAGGATAGAAAGGACATATTTCAAATTTTCACAGATTTTATTCTGTGAAGGGTACATAATGACTAGCTCCTGGGTGATGAAGTTACATCTTTGTACCAAGTTTGTCACTATGCTACAGGGCTTTGGACAAGTAGACTGTCCCATTGAGACAACTCTTAGTTATTGGTGAGCTTCTTTTTTGTTCACCAAGTAGAATTAATAGTCTGAGAAGGAGGCATTGATTTCAGTATATTTTGGTTTTCACTGTGACTCTTTAGGTATGAGGGTGTAAGTCTCTAATATCATCCAGAGTAATTAGAAAAACAACTTTAGTCATTAAGTATATCAGATCTTTAGATTTTTTTCTGAAAAAGGTGTGCTTGCACACAAACATATGTTGGTAGCAGTGCTGTCATAGCCTGACCAGTCTAGAATTTCAGCACAATCCTTGCTGCTTTCTTTTTTTACCCCTTTTAAACCTCTTCTGACTAATTTCTTTAAGCAACAGCGTCTCTATCTATGTATTCTCACAGTGCTGTACCTGTGAAAAGTCATTTCTTCCTGGAAATGACTAGAATTAATAATTCAATCATGCAACATACCTTTGCTTCTTGCCTCTTATGTCACTGCCCAGAAGACATCAACTCATCCAATTCCATTAATGCACAAATAACTGTATGAATGTGAACTGTACTATGTATGTTTGTTCTAGAGTATATACAGAATATATTCCATCTTCCTATGTAGCCCTTCTGTAATTCTAGAAATATGTTATCCTTTCTATCTCAAAAACACAGAATGTTGCTCAGTGTTCACCTACTCAGAATAGTCCTGATGCCAGAAATGGAGACAAAGTAGAATATTTTAATAATAATATAATAATTTAATAATTTCTTGTTATTGGGACCCTGGGGGGCAGCTGAGGAAGTGATGGTTGTTTAGTCTGGGGAAAAGGAGGCTCAGGGGAGACCTTACTGCTCTCTATAACTACCTGAAAGGAGTTTGTAGCAAGGTGAGGATTGGTCTCTGATCCCAGGTAAAAACCAGTAGCACAAGAGGACATGGACTCAGGTTGTGCCAGGTAGGTTTATAATGGGCATTATGAAAATTTTCTTCACTGAAAAGGCTTGAAATATCCTGGATCAAGCTGCCCAGGGAAGTAGTGGAGCCAGCATCCCTGGAGATATTTAAAAGACGTATAAACGTGGCACTTAGGGACAGGGTCTAGTGTTGCACTTGGCACTACTGGGTTAACAACTGGAGTTTGTGACCTGGGAGATCTTTTCCAACTTAGATGAATCTAAGACTAGGACTCTTTGGTTTTCATCAGTGTGAAGAGATCTGGTTATTACATGTTCTCTATGATTTTTGATGTCAGTACTGACTGTATTCCAAACTTTGGACCCTATAGTTCCAAAGATCTGCCTCAGCCAGATCCTCCCCATTATCAGGTCTGTGGGATGGGGTGTGGTGTAAGCACTCAACGCTTGCTTTTCTTTAGTTCCAATAAATGTAACTCTTCATGGCCCAAATTTTTCTGTCTATTTGTCTATTATCTGTGCCTGAAGATCAACTCTCAGAACTCTTACTGGCAAGCTCTGATGAAAAAACAATCTCTTGGGAATTCTTGTACTTTTTTTTCTTAGCAGGGATGGAGAAAGTATCAGGAAAAAATTACTCCTTCTAACTCTAATAAATAATGCAACAATGCAGTCATAGAAGCACAACTTGGGGCAGTTAATAAGGGACGAAAAATTGATTACTAACTATTCATCATACAGCAAGAGGGGTAGTTTTCAGTGGTAAATTAAAAACAAGTGGTTTGTTTGGGATTCCTTTTGGGGGAAAATTGTCTTCTTGGTAGAAGAATAGGTATATGGGTAGAAAAGCTATTTCTAGAATTCATAAATCTTGAAATTTCTTAGAAATTGCCAAAAATATTGTGAGGAAGTAACAGGAAATTAAAGCTAGTTTTAAATAGGGAGCTTAGAAAAGAACATATTCATTCAGCCGGTAGGTATAAAACACTGGTTCAGCTTATCAGGGGTTTGGAAATCTTTCTAACCTCAGGAAAGCTTCCAGTTTCATAAAAATCACAGAAATCAGAAAGAGAAAAGTCATTTAGTTGCCTCCTGCCAATACTCCCTAATGTATTCCTGATCTTGACTGCTTTCTCACATCTAATTGGAAAAGATTCAAGTGACAAAACTGTCATAGCTTCCCTTGGGGTGAGGGGGTTTAATTGAGCTCATGGTGAGAAAATTACTTCTTAGGGTGCAGGAAGTAGTTCTTAAGGATGTGCCCTGGTAACCAGCAGAGATTTGCATAAAATCTCATTGAGAAGGCAAAGCTGCTTAATGTACTTCTTGAGGATTCCGTACCCATTTTACCCCTTGGTTTCATACTCACCAGGAGCTGAAAGCTGGCATGTGAACTGATCTCTTGTGCAGTCTCTAAAATGAGCTGTCTTGCCCTCCAATTATGACATTCACTTTTGCAGAAGGGCAGCAGCACCATGTTATCCAGGTGCAGAGGTGTATGTCTTTCCATTTAGATTTCCAGGAGGGGCTAGCCAGCTGAAGGCTGTTAGATTTAGAATTTAACTATAGACTCCTGTAAGAGTCTATAAATTAAAACCTGTATCCCACATCTGACACCGTGACATCAGATTCAATCCTTTATATAAGGCACCTATGGAATTTCATGAGGATGAGACCACAGGAGCTAACCAGTTTTAACTGAGATTTTTACTAAATGCAATGTGTTGCAGTTTTTGACAAAAACTTCTAATCATTGTTTAGAAAATCACTGTTTTGAGGGAAAAAAAGAAAAAAACCAATAAAGAACATTTAAAAAGACACTTAGAGATAAAGTTTTCCTCTCTCTTTCCCAGGCTCATCTTCAGCCACAGCTCCTCTCTTCCCTTCTTTAGTATCACCTTCCACTGTTTTTTTCACTTCACATTACATTCAGCCATCCCCATCACTTTGGTTCAATGATGAGCAGCCTGGGGAGCTGGTGACATGCCTAGTGGTGTGCCTGACACTCCTCACTTTCTAATCATTTTCCTCTTCTTCAGAAAGGGTCTTCCATGAGCTGCAGTTCCTCTGTGGGTGTCCGTGTCCTGGCATGAGCTGCCCTGGGCTCAAACTTTCAGTCTGAATATCCCTGAGTAACGATCCTGTCCTGGAGTGTCTCCTTTCAAATGCATCTCCAGTTCTGACCCCAGCAACATTTCCTTTTGTGTGCCTCCTCCCCTGTTTCCCTGCCTTCCTCCTTATGTGGAGCAGGGTCTCCCTTGCCTGGATGTGGTTTGTTTCTTTGCTTGGTTTTTTGTTTGCTTGTTTGTTTTCACAGGCAATGGAGTTTTGACAGTGGTCTCACAGGTATCTGGAAACATCTGTGATTGGCACTGGACATTTCCTAGGCACTTCCCAGGTAGAGTACCCTGCAGTTCCTTGCTAGGGAGCTCCGTGCAGAAGGCAGTAGAATTTTGTAGAAAGTGATGACAAGACTGATGTAGTAACAGTTTTACAGAGTTTTCAGTGTTATAAACCAGTTTGAAAATTATGAAGAAAAATGTATTCTGTGCTAAAGATCCTGGTTAGCTATTTCCTACACACACACACTTTTAGACACATGGGAAGACACATGCCCACACATGAGGAAGCTGGAAAAATTGAGGAACCGTGCTTCTGTTTCTCCTCCTCTCCCTTTGCATATCAGTGCTTTGGTCTGAAGAGAAATACCTTGATGCAGGCATAGAACACAGTATTGGGATTCCCATGGTAGTTGCTTCCTCTATAGAGCAGCACTGTCTCTAGGATATTGATTGCCATCTGAGGAACTGTGTGAGGCTGCAGAGATTGAGCAGTGCTTTCCTTTCCTAAGGGTTGTATTCAGAACTCTGGCAGAACTTTTGAGTACTTCTGTATGGGAAGCGCAGCATATGTATATAGAAATAATATGTTTAATACACACCCGTGTGTACCTTTCTCAGGAATACCACAGGCACTTAATGTAGAAGCTCTGGCTCCACTGGAGATAAAACACTGCATATTCTGTACTTTTGCATTATGAGACTTGAAATTCCAGCTTGTATTTGTAGTTGAGGTCTTAGAGGGTCAATGTTGTTTGCTGCTGATGAATTAATTTACTCTAATTACATGAGTGACTTCCAAAACCTGATCTCTCCTTAGGTTTCAAACTTTCTCCTCTCTTCCTATCTGACTGATTCAGAGAATTATTTTGTGCTCTAAAGATCTGGCAGTTGAAGAAGGAACTCTTCCCTTAAACTGATGCCCATGGCAGTAGGATCCTTAAGCTTGTACTTTGTCTTAGTTTCTCAGAGACTGGCTCACACATTAGGACTTATGTGTGGTTAGTGGAATTTCAGTCTGCTAAGTAAAAAGCAGTCACTATGATTTTTTTTTTTTTTGAATGGCATTAAGAAATTTGTCATTTAAGAGCAAAATAGGATCTATTTTATTTTCTTAAAAAGGTAATGATTTTACAGTTGAAATTTAAAAAAATCCCTAAGCTGTCTGGGTCTTTGAAGTCTCACCGGCCCTCTTGATAAGCAGCACACAACTTTATAGACCTGTTTGCCAGAATCACTTTATATGCACTCGAACAGTAGTTCAGATACTGTGGATAAATATGACAATTAGGATCAGAGTATATGAAAAACTTAATTACCCTCCCATCCAGAGGACAATTAGCTAATTTGTGTCACCAAGATGCTTGTAGGACTTAGCAGGGTGTAAGCTGTAGGGGGACAGAGTGCTGATCTCGAGGGAGACCATTTGATTTCCTGTTCCCTTTAGACAGTTTAATCACTACCAGAAGTTGGGAGACTTTGACTGTGCTGGCATCAAGCAGGACCAGACCACAGGTTTCCAGCCAAGGCACAGAATTTATTAAACAGACTAAGAATGGGATGTGGGCAAAAAAACCCTGCAGTCTCACAAGTGATTAATTTAATAGTTCTGTCTGCCCTGTCTGTCTGTTCCAGGGTAATTGGAAATTAGTTTATTTTCTTTGTGTTCCCTTTCTTGCAAAAGCTTGAGAAATGCTACTGCCTTGTGTTCATTAACTTGAAACCTGTATTTGTAGCTGGACACATGCTTTATTTTTTTATCCCTTTAACTACTTTCTCAGTGATCTATCAGATTTTGTTGAATTGCTGGAATGCATCACATCTCAAAAGCTGCAACAACCTAAACAAGGAGCCTGAACTGTCAAACTAAATTTTCATTTCCTTGTTTCACACTTCAGCATGAAAAGTGACAAAAAATACCCATACCACAACCTTACTGTGTACATATATGGAGAGCTTTGCAAGCTTTCAAAAAAAAAAATAAGAATCTCTTCTGGCTGTTCAAACAACTTGGCTTATCATTTAATGTAAAGTAAAAGCATGCCGTGATGTTCATGTTCATATTTCATTGAAAATACTGTGTAATCAAAATAAGTAATTTCCATTGATCCAAAGAGACTCCCTGGTGGGTGGCTAAAATCATATAAGGAGATGGCTGACAGGTGATGTTTCAGTCCTAGAGATTCATATTCAGGTAAAACAAACCTGAAAAGGTATTGAGAGAATCTGTATGGTCGGGGATCATAGGAAGAAGAGCAAAGAAAGAGAATCTCTCCTATCAAGAATGGCAATATTGTCATTGACTGATCTATACTTCAACTTTCTTCTTTCCACTTTTAATACTAAAAATATAGATCAGAAGATGCATGACAGCAAATGATTAAAATGATTAAAAGCTTTAAAAATTATTGTTTATTATCTCTTTGGTCTTTTTTGTGTTTTGCCGATTCATAACATTATTTTTCTTCTTTAGAAATGCTTGAAAGGGTACTGGTAATGGCTGCCAGCAAGAACAAGAAATTCTACTGGAAGATCTTTACTTTAGTTGCAGTTAAATTAAACATATTGAAAGCATAAGAACTTCCTCTCCCCTGTAATCACTTCAGCAATTGTGCAGATGCAACCATTTGTGAGGTTTCAGCAGCATGATTTGAATGAAAAGTAATCTCTTTTCTTTGTTTGTGTGTAGGAAACATTTTTCTATCCAGGTAATTTCAATGACACAGTTGAGTATACAATTTTACAGTCCAACTCGGTGACTGGTGAAGTGAAGTCCTGGTAAACTCAAGGAAATTTCTTGAGTGAGCTGTGCTGTTAAAAGTAGGATTCCTTGAAAATAGTCTCCCTGGCTCTTCATTTCAATCCTGTCTGTCCAAGTACGTTATGAACAGTCACCTCTTCCAGCAGCCCTGGCCTGGGGGTTCCTCTGGCCAAGCTGATGGAGCCAATGGAGCCCACCCCAGTGTCCCCTGTGGGCACAAAAAAAGACAGACACACACAGAGGACACCAACATAACTGGTCACTCGTGCTGGCACAGAGGGGGCTTTGCCTCTAGCAGCACCCATGGAAGGGTTCGGGCCACAGGGGCAGACAGTCCAGCCCCTTTCTCCTCCTGGGCTGGCAGGCAGAAGGTCCCTGGTGCAGCACTCTGGGGACACTCTCCAGGTTCACTAGCACTGAGAACACCCTAATCACCTCAGCACAGGCCAGGAGTTCCCAAATCCCGACTCTGACTCAAGCATCTGGTACCCAGTCCACTTATGTCAGTGCTCCCTGTAGCTGGCACTCATTAGACTCCAGGGACGATTACAAGCTCACTTTAGAGCAAGGTTTTAGACAGCTCTATCAAGAAAGCCAAGAAGCTTACACTAATTTAATGTTATTTTCAGTCACTTTTGAGTCAAATATGTGTCTGGTATAGGTGCATGGGTCTCTAAACTGAGGTATATAAGAAACTGTCTTGGACCACTCATTTCTCCTTATGATGGGAAGCACGTAACAGAACTTATCTCCCTTTTTATTATAACAGGAATGTATTTAATGTTTCAAATCACCTTTCCTTGCTTATATGTTATTATACTTGCTAAGAACTTTTCTTGCATGATTATATTCCCAGTGCAATATGAACTTGGCTGTAGAGATGAGTGGAACAGCGCTCCTGACTACATACAACAGTGCACTACTCATTGTGTTCATTCGTCGTAATTGTCAAAGGAGAAAAATTTTGAATAAAAATTAAAAGGAACCATGGAAACCACAAGCAAGTCAGACTTGGATTTGTAATAGCATGTCATTCATGATAGGGTTACCTGTGATTGCATGCTGAAGTTACAGGATGTTCAGTCTGGTTTTATATCCTTGTAATATCCTTGGCAATTTACTTCTTTCTTGTGTTGTACATTTTACTGTAAATATTTGATTTATTGTTTTTTTCCCAAAATTCTCTGAAGGGGTTCTTCGTACATATTGTGAGTGCAAGTATTGCACATTTATGTTTCACAGTACAAGTGTGTGTTTCTTTTTTCACATTATACCTGGTAATCAAGTATGACAGAATGACACTTCCAAATCTTTGCTGCATTGTCTGTAAATTTCGCAGTCTAGACCAGCTGTTATTCAGGATAGAGGGGTGAGATTTGCCATATTTTCTTCCTTCACTTGTGCAAACTTTCTTGTCCAAACCCTTTCTTCACTCTTTGGGAAAACGGTGTATGTTTCAGTTAGTTTTTCAGTTTTGTTCACAGCAGTTCTATTTTTTAAAAGATTAGTTCATGTTTTACTACAAGGCCATAGAACCTTTATCCAGAGTCTGGGGATTCTTTATCCAGAACGGAGGTTGAGTGCGGAACTAGTGTTTGACCTGCTTTTTGTGGTATCCATTTAGTATCTGGCTATCACATGACATATTTTCTGCTGTATCAAGACAGAGTTTCAATCCAAGCTTCCATTTGATCCCAGTTGTTGTGTTGTTCAGCACCAAAAAGTACTGTCCTCATGTGGTAATAACTAATGTCTCAAACTTTGGTGCCTTACCTACATTTTGCATACAATGCACCAGTCAGGTGAATCTAACTCACTTGGAGCCAAATATCTCACTAAAAAAAAAAAAGTAAAATGACCTTAGCTAGCCTGCAGTAACACAGTATATATATAAAAAAAAAATCTAAAATTAAGATTTGGATATACAGTTCAAATAATTCTTCTTTATCTGTTTATTGGCAAACCCAAGATAAATGAATATTAATGCCTCAATAAAACACTCATATAATGTGTAGTGCTGACCATATGCTGTTGCCAAAGGAAATGATAGATCTCTGAGTTTTCAGCTGAGGAGGATCAGAGCGAGTTTGCTGCTTTCCAAAAGAGTGCTAACTTGCATCTTTGTCTGAAAGATGAAACACAGCTCTGTGGGTCATCTGAGATCCTACACAATTCTAAATATGTAGCAAAAAGAAAGGAAGCAGTAGGGAGGAAAGAGGAAAATTGCTTGTGTAGTCTGCTTCTCTCACACCTTAGGGATGAAACAAAGCTTAAGCAAATAGTGACTGTCCTGGTGACTTGAGTGAAGTTTGATCTAGCCCATGGACTGCAGTAGTGCAGGTGTCACATGAAACTGTGCAAAGTCAGGTTTGGCCATTTCAGAGGACTGTTTCACAAGCAATAAAAACAAATTAAAATTGAAATGATAATTACCTATGGAATAGATTAACTATGGTATTGGTTTTGCTAACATGAAGGAAGAGTGACTATTTAAGTATATTTTCTATTGACATATTTGTTATAAATTATTATTTTCTTAGAACAGATTATATGCAAACTAATAAAAGGGAAACTTTTCTACAAATGTCCTTCCTGAAAAAGCTTTAAACAAAAGTTCTAAATGGCACATGATAAAATAGTAAGGCAAAAAGCAGTTATTCCAAAAACATTTATACACCTTCAAAAATAAAATTAAATTCTTTACATGCTATGATATACAGCACAAGACTAAAATTTTTGAATGAAATTACAAAACTTGGGACCAAAATAAATGCATCAATATTCAGATGTATGAAAGTGAAATAAAGAAGAGAATGTATTTAAAGAAAGTTAAAATACCAGCCTTGAGCACAGAAACTAGGTTTGAGTGAGAGGTCCAGTTCTAATTCCTCTGAAAGGAAAGGCAGAGAGGAGGAAATAAAGTTTTAATTTCTATGGTACAATGTGCTCAGATATTTGCATATAACCTTGCTCTTGGGGTATGATAATGCAAATTTTCCTTGGGGAGATCTAAACCCTCCTTTCAATAGCTGTTCATTGTTCTGTTTTATTTTAAATCCAAGTAAATTGTGGAACCTCTGTGCTTCTTATGCTCCTCCCAGTACTGGATAAACAAAACCTCATTGTATCCAGAACAACTCCTGTGTTTGGCTAATTCTGGCTGAGAACACACATCTAGCTTGTGATGTGTTGAGGGCTCCTTTTGAACACAGAGTCTTAAAAATCTGTAAGAATGAGCATTACTTGGAAACTTTTTTGAGGTAAAGTGATAAAAAGAATATACAGTTGTTTTAATTTTCTTATATATATATATATTTCTGCTAAATAATTTTTCAGTCTTTTTATTTCTCCTAAATATGTTTTTTTCAGTCTTTAGGAGATTTATGATATGGATAAGAACTGGTATTTTCCTTCTTTTGCCCTATCTTGCAGAAGACTCAACAAAAACCAAAAACAAAACCAAAACCAAACAAAAAACAACAACAACAAAAAAAAAGCCAAAAAACAAAACAAAAAAAAGTTAAGAGGCAATAACATTAATTTAATCAATTTTACCTTATAGTATTTTCCAGTGTCACAGAAACAACTTCTGCTCTTGAGATACCACAGCTGCATAGACAGTGCTGGAAGGTCTTGCTTACAGCTGGCTACATTAATCTATGGTTAAATACAAAACCTTACATGTGGGAATATAGATTTGTGTAACCTTCCTAGTGGTCTTTTATTTCATAAATCATAGCAAGTTTTTGCTGAATATGTGTTCATCTTTTCTAATTGTACTTTCTGTTGCTTTGGAACAATTTGCCAGTCAGAGTGTCTGAAACTTCTAAGGATAAGTACTTTTAAGTATGAATCGCCTAAAATAGGAGGTTTGGTTGACATTACCATCTGGAGTTCACTACTTTGGGATGAGAGGGGGCTATATGAGCTCATTTTTCTATTTTTTCTTTACAAGATAAAATATAGGTGCTGAAAATATATTGGTGGTCTGTGTGCCAGGTGAGCCAGAAATTCACAGTAAGACAGGGAGGATCAGTTTTCCTTCCTTCCTTCCTTCCTTCCTTCCTTCCTTCCTTCCTTCCTTCCTTCCTTCCTTC
>VZRZ01006021.1:624119-742142 GCA_013398175.1 Climacteris rufus | reverse complement strand
GCCCCCGTACCACCAGGGCAAGCCAGTGCAGGACGCCGTGCGCCCTCGGGTCTGTCTCCAGCCCTCGGCAGAGCGCGTCCAGCAGCGCGGCTACAAATTCTTTAAGAAATATGTTGGATCATTACCAAACCAGGTTTTTCTTGTGAATGGAATGAATTTGGATTCCATTACTCCATCCCCTATACATTACCCTATAAAGCCATTAGCCTACCAATGTACCTCCTGTTCAGGTATATGCAACACCAAACTGATAAGTCAGCTAACCATTTTGCACATAAAGATTTAATGATCCTTTGCAGATGAGTATTTTTATTGCTGATCTTGTGAGAATCAAATGAGCAAATGTCTGTCTAGCAAGTAATGTCTTATAGAGGAGTAGAGCTCTAACTGCAGATTTCTCTTTTACGTTTTGTCTGGTAAAGAGAACCACCTTTATGATTCCATTTGGACAGATTCTGAACCTGTACTTTTTATTGTTTTCACTGGCTTGAAGAAGCAGACTTTAAGATAACCTGAATATCTGTCATTGTCCTGTAGTCACACTTGGAGCTGCACTGCAGAAACAATGAAAGAAGATGGGTGATACAAATCCTTCTGCATAGCAAAAAAATTTATAATGTTAGCATCAAGTCAAAATAGAAGACCAAAGTGACACATCCTCTCCCTCCATACCCTCTGTATTAGCCCTTTGAGGACAAGAAAATGTCTTTCAGCTTACCCTGTATCTCCTAGATATTCTGTTAATATTTGGTCTGGTAATACTACCAAAAGGTATTCTCAGTTTTCTATTTTGTCTTTGATTCCTTGATAAGTTTTCTTTCAAGATGTCTAGGAGGTTTTTCTATGCTTTCTGGATCATCTTTATAGCCTGCAGAAGGGACAGGACTTTGTACATCTTTGTGGATATAAAATAATACCTGAGGTTCTACACTAAACTGAAGGTCTTCCCAGCAGGCAAAATTTGCTGACCCGAAAAGAAGGACCAGGGAAAAGGGACAAACTGATAAGAGGACCTTGGAATATCTTGGTTTCTTTCAGCTACTGGCTGGAAAGGTGAGGCAAGTGCTGGTGACAGAAAAAGTCAGAGAAGATGCTCAATATACCAGCAATAACAAAGTAGCACATGGTTAAAGGCAAAGTGTGAGGTCATGGCAGCTTCCTATTTTCCTGCAGCCTACTTCCCTGGTTAGGGTCTAGGTTCAGGTCTGACAAGATGCTGGTTCAAACGGAGAGAAGGGCCTTCAGTTGCTATAGTTTAAATTTGTATAATTCACTGATTACTGGGCTGTCTTTGAGTTTGCTCAATAATCTGTCTGCCTGCTGTTGGCAAGCTGAAAGCTCGTGGTTGGCAGGAACATATACACGCACATGTACTTTCTATGTGCACATCCAGGCTATCATGATTAAAAGGCCAGCATTTTGTTTTGTTCTGGGAGGACCTTTTTAATGTCTAACCATTGAACCTTCCTTCTTCTCTACAGATGGGTTCTACTCATCTGTGATTTGAAAGAAAATCTCCAGCTTCATATTTGAGTCCTGGTTTGACACCCATCACACTCAGAGTAGTGAATACTTCCCTTGTAAGAATCCACTTGAATATACAGGTGATGATAATGGCATTCCAAATCAAGTATCCTTTATATAAGACACTGCCTGTTACTGATGAGTCATTGTGCATGGATTGTGCCACACACTGACTCACTCACAATGAGCCAAAAGGAAAGCTACTGGAACAGCCATTAAAGAAGATTGTAGACTAGCTAAGTAACATTCTTTTCTCCCCCCATGTGCTTCCTAAGACTTTTCTCCAGCCTATTTTATTCTTAAAATAGTGATTTCACTGTCTGCTGTTGGCTGAGCATGTGATACTGCTTCAAATGGGATAACTGAATTGGAAGCTGACCATGGGTTTTTTTTGTAAGTTATTTGTAAGCCAGGTACAATGGACTCTTCTGCATACAACAGTTAGTAACTTTGGGGAATTTAGATCAAACTTTTAGTATTTTACTAAAATCCTTCAATGGTATGATTTGGGGAGGGGGGCAAAGAGGAACTTCTGAGTCAAAACACATGACATAGAAGTATTTCTCTGAAACAGCCTAAGCAGACAGCAGTTAAAACTGGAAAGGTATATTTGTTAAACAACCTGTAACAAATATTCTGTATGCTTTATCAACTACCTTTATCAGGTAAATTAGCTATTTGTAATATGAAAAAGTGAAAAGAAATGTATTTTCCAGAGAGCTTTAATTTTTAGAATTCAAGTTGCCTATAAATTAAATAGTTACATATTTTTTTAAGATGAAGAACATTATACCAATGCTATTTATTTCCAAGAAGTGAAGATTTAATTGCATTTGTCCAGACGTTTCACATCTATTCCCCAATTACGCTCAATAGTCACTATAGTTGGGCCTTCCCTTTTTAGTATCTTGGCATTGTTATAAGGAATAATTAGTTTGACATCCACAAGTTAATTCTAATGCAACTTACATTAGGAAACTGACATAGCGGAAATTATTAGAGAGGTTGTTCTTTACAGAAAGATGTTTGCTTAAGTATTCAGATCGGTTATGTATTTACACTCCTGAACCTAGATTCACGATTGCAAAATTGGTAATGCAAAAACATTGTGACAAAATGAAGCAAATAAATGACTGTATTTCCTGGTATAACTGAGGATGAGCAATGGATCAAAGATTAAAGCTATACTACATCACAGACCCAAGGTAATCTTATCAGTTTCTATGGTTTAATTCTTTGCAGTGAGCAGTTATTGTCTAGTGTGAAGCACCTGACTTTTAACATTTTGATAACAAGATTTTTCTCACTTGCACCAGAAAATTCTAAACTTTATTTTCCAGTCTGCTTTCCTTCCTGAGAGGATTCTACTGTTCTCACATAAACATTCAGTAGAAGAGGACACACCTGCAGTTCTGGTAATGAAAGTTACCTCAGCGATTTTACAGAAATGATAGTAAATGATGAAAACTAGGATACTAGTAGGAGAAAAGCAGTAGTGATTGAGCCATAAGAATTATAAAATATATAGATGAGAATGGTTTAGGAGGTTAGAGATCATCAGAACCAGCCCATAACAAGAGATAAAGAAATAAGATTTTAAGGCTCTAGTCAGCAATTGTTCAAAGAGGCAGAAGCATGGCTGCTAGCCAGTTTTATTAGCTCTCCTTGTAATACACCAAGGCCAGCTCTAGACAATATTTACAAACCAGTCTCCTCTCCTCCTTTCCACACCCAGTGCATTCATCTGACTAGCCTGAGGGGCATGGAATACCCATACTTTAGCTGACACATGCACCTCTGACACTGGCTCCCAGGAAAAGTCCTCCAGGCTGTGCCCTGTCCAATCAACAATATCCTGTAGGATATCTGGCTTTCCAAGATAACCAGGAAGAGTTTGTCTCTGGACCATATGGCCTGGACCATAACCAGAGCTGGAGGGTGATGGTGGAAGGGATCTGGGTGAAGAGGTTTTAAGAGGAAAACATGAACAGTATGAATCAGGGAGCACACAGAAGCTCCCCACACCCAGTGCAATGAGGGGCTGTGGAAGCCGTATCTGCACCTCCAGAGGACCCTGATGGATGTCTCCTCCATGGCAAATACAGAGCAACTCTGCATCACCAGAGGAGTCCTTCTCTGAAAATGTTGTGTAGAGAGTCTTTTACAGTTTTTGGTGTAGACTGAGAAGAGGCAAAACAGGAGAAACTGAAGTATCTCCCCAAAACACCCCCATCCTCACAAGAGAGGAGGCGTGTTCATCCCAAACCCTGTCTCCTCAAGTCCTCAGGGACTGAACCAGCTGCAAGGACTTGACCCCTAATGGGACAAAGAAAGCTGACTTTAATGTGACCATTGAGAAAAGATCTATACAAACCTTACAAGAAGACATTCATGAACGATGAAGAAATAGAGGGGTCACTATTCCCAATAAACCATGGAGGGAGGGACTAAAAAGTTTAAGAGAAAACCCTCACCAGAGGATAAAAAAGAGCAGTAGTAGGAGACTGGAGAGGAAGAGAAATGCAGTCCCTTGCTGGACTCTCTGCCCCATGTTAGAGATGTTCTACCACGGCTTGAGTCTTCTCTAAGGTCTCACAGAGCTCCTGCAGCTCAGGCTGCTCTGCGCATCCCCTGTAGAGCTTCTGAAGCATCCTCTGTGGACACAGGCTCAGGGCTGTGGGGACCAGGCACATTCAGCCAGAGTTTCCAGAATGGGGACTGTTTGGGAGAGTTGTCAAGGCAGGCCCAAAGCAAGAGACAAGGACATTCAGACACAAAGCATGAAGCAGGCTGTAACTCAAAGAGGCAGAGGTCTGCCTGCTAGTCAGTTTTGTTAGCTCTGCTAACAGCACATGGGGGCAGCCACTGGGACCATATTCACAATTAAGTCTCCTTTAAGCACAGAACTACACAACCCTGACAGAGCTCATGGGCAAAATGTGAAGAGGTTAAGGAAGTTTAGGAACAAGAAGAAAACTTCAGAGTCTGGTAGGTACCATTCATCATGTTATTACAGATAGAGGCCAGGCCTATCAGTACTTTCAATTTATTCAAACTAACATAAATGCAAGATTATAAGCATTCAGACAGCTAGGCTGAAACTTTAGCAACATGTATTTGATTTCTTTTTGATAAATTTTTGCTTTTTTGTCCTTCAGCAAGTAATTTAAGGATGGACTCACAATAGAAATAACACCTGAAATGATTTTTTCAAAATTTTATATCTGCATCTGCTTGCTTCTATCAGGACTCAGTCTTTCTGTACTGATATTTTCACTTCAGAATACTTATGTGACTTTAAGAAAAAAACGTTAGGAGTAGACCTGTTTGTCCCTAACTGTTGTGGGGATCAATAGTAAGGATTGCCTACATCCAAATGAACATTTAAGTGTTTTCTTTGTTTAGAGTTTTTCTTGGGGAATGGGGTCTAAAGGGATGATGACAGTTCCTCTTTACTCTGAAGATGCCCCTAACCACTTGACTACTATCTTTCATAGAAGTCTTGCTGTCTTATTGGAGCTTGTCTGCTTTTGAAGTGATCCCTTATAATAAGAGTTGAACTGGATTCTCACGTGTTTAAGCCTGAAATTATTCCCCAGGTACTGTTGTCTGCAAAATATTGGATTTGTTACCAGGTGTACAACAAGGCAAAAATTACACACTCAGGAAAGACATTGATTATTTATTTCAGAGTTGCACAGGCCTTGGTGCTCTGTGGTATTCCACAAATAAAGCACACCAACTATCAAAACTTGTTAGTATGTATACATTTTAGCAAAAAGAAGAACTAGTGTTCATTGACTGCAAGTTACATGGTTCTCTTAGTAATAATTATTTTCTCTCCTATTGGTTAACAATTCTCTCACTTCTCATGCTAGTTAGTCCACGTGTCCAGTCCTTCTCTTCTTTTTAGTCAGTGGGCCTCTTGGGTCGGTGGTTATGATGTGCCCCTGCCAGATTTACCTTTTACCCAGTTGGAGCTGGTTCACCACAGCTGGTGAGTTATCCTTATTAGCTTTTCCTTATCTTGGGAGTTCTGCCACATGTCTTTTTGGCCCATAAATTCTGCATTCTTTTTGTCCACTATCAGTGGGCATCCTTTTTTCCAAGCTTTGTTAACCTCCCCCTGGGCCTGAGATCATTAAAGCATGTCAAGACCTAAACTTTAACAAGGAATTTGTTTATCTAACACATGGACTTCACTCAGAGCTTGTTAGATGCTCTCTGTTTCACAAATTAAATCTCACTTCTTGTTGGTTACGCTGGAAAGTATAGAAAGATCAAACATCAAAAAGCATCCTTTCTTAAGAAAAGTTTTACATATTCAATGTTTCTCAACAGTACTAGGAATTAAACATATTTCTCTCCTACTGTCTGTTTTGAGAAAAGACTTCGCTGACTTTGGATGTCAAGGACAAAGGATGGGGACAGAAGGTGCCTCTCTCTACAGCTGTTACCAGTGCCGCATACTGCCCACGGTGTGCTGAGAGCATTGATTCAGCACATGACACATAGTCAAATGCTTATGTCAGTGCTGTGGGTTACAGTATGCAGAATAATTGGTAGTTTTAGCACTGAATAACAAAGAAACTTAATATCTAGCGATTAAACCTCTTGGGACCTTCACTATCTTTTAACAAAATGGCACTGCCTTACCTTGTGATTTAAAAAGAGGCACATGTGAATGCCTTATAGAAATAAGTGTGATTTCTGTGTGCATACATATAGCAATGTAAGTTATAATATACTGGAAAACAAGTGGTGGTATGGTGATTTCAGAGAAGGTACCTAAAACAGCAGTAATGTAAAGGTGATGTAGCAATATTTTAGAAGTATTGGGATGCTGAATAATCCTTGAGGAAATTATTACTTAGACTTACTGCAATAGGACCGAACAGCTTGAATCACCTGAGGGAGACAGTTGGAAGATGCCTGCTGAGAGAAATATTGGGAACAGGAAAAATCTGGTGTAATTACCTGCACTCTCAGCAGTTAAGCAGAAAGCTGACTGTCACACAAAACGCCATTGAAAAAGAGTCTAACCCTATGAGACCATTGACTGTGAAGGAGTTATGAATTAATAACTTGCCTATTTTGCAGTATAGATCTGAGGATATCAAGTAATACAACAATAAGATGATGAGTTCTGAATTTTTGGGCAGTGCAATAATGTAGGCCTATTGAGAGCCTTTTTGAGGAGGTTTTCTTTACAGTATTGAACTCTTGATGAGAAAGATTATTCAGGCTAATTTTGTAATTGATGGTCTTAGAGATTGAAGAGAAAGTGAAAGTTTGTTACTTGTAACATCTATATTTATTCTTTTGCAGAATATATATCCCCTCCAGCAGAAGACTATCCTGCTATTTTTTTAATGCAATTAAAACCAGTATTAAGAGAGTAAAGCCAAAAAGAGAGGTAAAACCAACTAATTTCATTAGCATTTGATAGGACTTTGCATTTCTCAGTCTACGTATATCAAGCAGAATTTATGACCTCAATTGCTTTTCACTTTCGAGAGTGAACACAGTTCATCACAAAACATGTATTGAAATGAAGATGTACCCTGTATCCTTTAAATCTTAGTCTTAGTGCAGAACATTTTATATGAAAAGGAATTATATATACAGGATGTGTACCTTATAAATTACCATAAGTCCACACAGTCAGTCTTAATTCTTGGGGTAATGATGGGCTATCTTAACTGTTTCTTGAACCATTACATCATCAACAATGTTTTGTGTTCCCCAAATCCCCAAACATCAACCCCAGAAAGCAAACACAGACCGAGACAAGAAATCAGAAAGTTCACCTACACAGAGGTTGTAAGTGATAAAAGTGTGACAGTGCTTTTATTGGGCAAGAACACCAATTTTAACTGACTCAGACACACATAATTAGGCTTCTAAAAACTAATTCAGTGAAGATGAAATATTTAACTTTTTAAATTATTTAAATGAACCATCAGTGTCACTAAAATAAGTTATTAACTGGGTAGAGGTAACTGTCTGAAATGGTTTTACTCCCCTTGGGACTTTTTCTTGATGAAAATCAAACTATTATTGTAAAGGCAGAACACAGAAATATTAATTAAAATAATCCTTCAATATAACCAATGAAATCAGACATGTTCTGAGATTATCTACCTAGTCTGTTAATTTATCCTTGAGTTGTACTATAGTATGGTAAAATTTGGTGTTAAAAAGCATAATTGACATTAAAAGGCTTTATGGCTCTCTGGTATAATAGGAAAGTATTAAAAGTTATAAAGTAACATCAGTAATCATGTTTAAGAACAGGGAGTTAAATGTATTTTCTTCATTTTATTGCAGGGAACAGCCACCACAGAACATCCTCTTGAACAGGTTTGAGTTTGACATCCTTGTACTACAAAACAAAACAAAACAAAAAACAAAACAAAACAAAGCAAATTAGTGTATAGGCAAAAAGTAGAGTATATTAGTGTTTTCAGTATGATTCTCAGGGTTGTTTTGCTGCTGTTTTTTTTGATAGAAAAAGAACAAGGCTCAATGTGATTCAGCTCAGCATGAGCTATTGAATGCAGGAAGCATTCCAGAAGCGAAATTTCAGTTTTCCTGTAGAATTACTAAACTGGTAGGAACAGTGAAATGCACAAATTTTCAACTCACAATATGAAAAACGGCTTAAAAGCACTCCTAGCTTTGTCAGAATGGGTAATTTTTAGTCTTTTTTTGGCTGTTGCTTAGAGTCCTTGTGGTGACTGTGAATATAGTGATGATAACCTATTTAAACATTAAATAGGAGTCATAGGATTGCAAAAATTATTTAGTAATTTGAACAGAAAGCTATTACTTGCCTATAGAAAGAGGGTATTCAGTGCTTTTGACATTATTTTAAAGGAATGACAAATGTAATGGTTTTAATCAAATTATATTGTATTTTTAATAAAGGCAAAGCCAGATTAGAACTCCATATGGAGGCATTGAAAGCTGAAAAGTCTGGTCCTGGTTGTAAAATACTTTTTAGTTTTCTTAGACTCTTATTAGTTGGTGAAATATTTACTCAAATAAGGATGTCAGGACTGTGATCCCATCACACTCTGCATCAAAGGAGGATAGTAGATTATGCGTTAAAAAGCATATTAGATTACTGAATGTGAGTGGAATGTTTTCCAAAGTGGCAGGTTTGCCAGTATGGCATTGTGCCCACATTTTGCAGCTACAGAGCATCTGGAATAGTCCTTATAGACCTACTCCAATCATGGCACAAAATGCTTGAAATACAAAATGTCAACTGTGTGTGCCTGCTGTGTTTTCTTGTGTGGCTTGTATTAGTGTTGTTGAAGTCAGAGTTGTTTCTTCTGAATACACAAATCTATTTATCTTAAAACACTTGATGGTCTTGAAATACTGCTCACTAGCAAATCAAACACAAACCAGTCACTTTAGGACACTGCCTTTCTTTGGATGAAAAATAACAGCTGTTTGTATCATGGGTCAAGGGTACCTAAGGCAGCCAAGGAATTTGACAAAGAGATCTTGTTTTTATTTTAAACATTTGTTGTTCTCCTAACTTGTATAAGGAAGACCTCTTGAGAAGGGCGGCAAAGATAAAATCAATGAGGCATATTGAGAATATGGAAAATTAAGTAATAAGGGTAATAAAATCCATGGCTACATTTATAGCTTGGATTGTATAGAGCTCCTGACTGTGGTCTATGCTCCTACTCTGATTGGCCACACGGTGTGAGTCCTGAAACAATTCTGGTTTCAGAGTCTTCTCTCTTCAGGGCTTCTCCAAACTGAGGAACAACGCTTGTGCAACCAGACACATTTGGCAAGGCTCATGCCTGAGAGTACATTACACTGTCGTCCTTGTACTGATGCAAATTGGTGATGCTGGATAAGCCACTTGGCTTCACCCATTGCAGGTCTATGCTTTTGTGTATATAAGTTCTAATATTATCTTTGCTTGGTTAGAAGTTGTGGTTTATGTTTTATTATATACATGGGTTTTTTGACGTGCAGACATACATTGGCCTGCTGTTCACTGAAAGACTAATGCACATCTTTGGCATACCTGACTTAAACATCTGATGCTTTCCAGGTGCCTAGACACTAACAGGAGCATGACACATATTTTTCTTTAAACAGTGAGGAAATTCTTGCTCCATAAATGTTACACAAAATGAGAACAAAAAAATGTATGATCAGATTTTATGAAAGAAATATCTTTGCAAGGTGACGAAATACAAACTGCGTTTAATGGATTGTTGGGTGATATTTGTGCTGCACAGGCTTGTATATTAGATTTTCCATGCAATATAACTGCTAAAGGAACTCCTCTCCATGTTGGTCTGAAGTCTCAAGTAAATGGCCATACAGACAAAGCTACATTAAAATATTTAAGAAACCTATTCTGCTGAGATTTATTAATCAAACATTCAAGTTAATACTTTCTGGTGATTTAGAAATCTTGTCTGCTGTGTAAATTCAGAAGCTAATACTCTCATTTTGCTTTGTAAAGGGAAGCAGGAGGCTGTAGCTGCTGCACATCTGCATTGCCTGGGAGCAGGTGTTTGGTAGAGTAAGTGCTGCAGAGCTGGAGCTCTGACTTTGACAGGGACCAGGTAAGGGCTGTTTCCCACTCTGCAGGCAAGAAGTGCTAACAAACATCCAGCCACCTCAAGAGGGATGAGGCTGAAAGAATCAGAATAGGAGTGAGGAAGGCTGAGATGAAGCTGGAGCTGAACTTGGCAAAGGACTCAAAGATTGACAGAAAAGGCTTCTGCAGGTAGATTAACCAAAGAAAGAAGGTCAAAGAATGCGTACCCCAAATGATAAACTGTGCTGGAGACGCAGTAACAATAGAGGAGGAGGAAGCTGAGGTACTCATCAACATTTTTGCCTCACTCTTCAGAGGCAAACTCCCTGGTAGGAGTATATGGATATTCAGATAGTTACTCCAACTTTTAAATAGAAATTGCCCTTGCTGTTTGTCGACACAGAAATAAAGAATCCCTATGTTTCAGCTTACACAGAAGAGCATATTTCAACTGTGAGTGATTAAAGTATCATATGTATTTTATACAATTCTGTATATGGAGTAGTAAACATTGAGATTAAAGGCATCACAACAAAATTTATTTAATTCTTTCTCCAAATTTAAGATGTAGGTACCATTGGGCTTTAGTTGTCTTTAGATTGTACATGACTTACTTGATCTGTTGTAATAAAAGTCCCAAGAATATAACTGTTCAGGAAGAGCACTGTCAACCTGACAAGAAAATTGATGTTAAGACATTCTTTTATATTGAAAACATAGCTAATTTGCCAGCAGTTGGGCTGTGGTAATTGAGTTTTCAGCCTGACTTCTGTTTTTCAATGGTGACCTAAGAACAGAGAAAATAATGCACCTGAAGAAAAAAAAAGTCTTTTATGCATTGAATCAGTAACTGTTGTAGAATCCATGGAACAATATATGCTGGAAGGGAACCTGGCTGGAAAGAAGCCTGACAGGAAGGAACCTGGGGACCTGGTGGACACCATGTTCAACAGGAGCCAGCAGTGAGGTCTTCACAGCATGGTCCAGTGCCGGACTTCTTACCAGTGCAAGGAATACAAGGATGATGAAGGGACTGGAGTCACATATGAGGAAAGGCTGAGAGCTTGAACTGTTAGCCTGTACAAGAAAAGGCTCATGAGGATATTATCAGTAGATAAAACACCTGCAGAGTGGGTCCGAAGAGGAAGGAGACCCAGGCTCTTTCCAGTGGATTCTAACAATACCAGAAGTGGTGAGAATGATTTGAAACACAGAAGCTTCCATCTGAACACAAGGAAACACATTTTTTTCCCCAATGAGAATGACTGAGCAGCAAGACGTTGGCCAGGATGATCACGGAGTCTCCATCCCTGAAGATACTAAAAAAAAACCCAAAAAAACCACCTAAACGTGGTTCTGTGTGACTAGCATTATGTGGCTTTGCTTAAGGAGGTGGATTGGACAAGATGACCTCCAAGGATCCCTTCCCACCTCAACCATTTATTGATGCTTTGATTAAAAAAAGGGTGAGTATCACCATCATTGACGTATTAATACCCACCTCCTCTCATCATTGTCAGACTTTTCTTTATGTAATGTGACATCATTAAAAGAGAAGAGACTCTGCACATAAATACTGTGGAGATGCTGCTTGCATTAGATATCACTGAGTTGCAGTCAATCAGGGATGTGGACTGAATGATTTGGAGTCAATGACATACAGGTTTACTTGATGTTGAATCACAAATCTTCTAAATAAAAACCTTATCTCTTGAATTCTGATAAGATTCTGAAACCAGTAAAAATTGAAGCTCAGATATGGCTATTTGACCCATTGATCTGTTCCATGTTGTCAAATCAAATTTTTTTTTATTTGGAAATTTAAAAAGGAAAGTGTTAGGAAGGGAATTATTTTTCTCTGTGTAACCTCAGTGTCTGAGACGTCTCACAGATGAGATGTGTTGTGTAGCTACCTGAAGACTCCAAGATTATCTTTTGTTGATTCTTTTACTTTTTCACTTAGAAAAATGACTGCTTATCCTCACTTTTAAAACCTGGCACATTGTTTGAAGTATGCATCAACTCCTGAATTCTTTTGGATTTTATCCTGGGAAATTATATCAGCTCTGGTATTTCTAACTGGCACATTGGCTGAAATGAAGACTTAATTTGGTCTTTGTGGAAATCCTCATTTTAGCAACGGATTTATTTGGGACTGTTAGAATGCCTGCC
Source organism: Climacteris rufus (assembly GCA_013398175.1). Taxonomy (NCBI): domain Eukaryota; kingdom Metazoa; phylum Chordata; class Aves; order Passeriformes; family Climacteridae; genus Climacteris; species Climacteris rufus. The sequence goes on along the minus strand of VZRZ01006021.1, from coordinate 729,862 downwards.
TCATTCCACACCTGTCACCCCCCCGGCGTAAGAGGTGAAGAAGGAACAAAATATTCTAAAAAGATCCAACTCTTTTTGCTAAAGTAGCTAAGAAATACACATATATAGAATATATATCTCCATAACTTCAATGAAATTAGAATACAAATGTAGTTACAAATTGCTATAATTGTTTGCTGTTAAATGTTGGAAAAAGAAATTTTCCTTTTTTGAGTGGTTTTGCAAAATCTTATTTCAGTACACATGTAGAATTCTCTGCTTTGTAATTTGAGAATTATTGAATAGGACTTATTTTGACATTATCTAGAAGCTTTACCACTGAGGTCAGTCAGTTTGGCAGAAAACAGAGCATATCTGAAAGCTGGGATATCAAAGGTTTCTAAAATTGTTTATTAGCATACAGTACATTTGAATTTAATTATTTTTTTAATGGCTTGTATGATATTTGTTGTTTTGTAGTCTAGTGGTGTTTTATCCTGCCACTGCAAAAGCATTAACTGCTTTGCTGGTTGATGTTGCCTCAGACAGCACTCAGGGCTTGTACTGGTTATTCACAATGTCCTGACTTCTGTGGACAAAGTATCATATGGTCACTCCTAAAGTATTTTGTTGTCATATGGTGGTTCCTTTCTAGAGGTTTTGCATCTTTCATTATCTCATTTTGTCCAGAGATCCACCAAGAAGCCTGGGGTGAAGAGGGACCAACACAGCCCTGCTGGATCCACAGGTGGTGATTATTTTCTGCTTAATCTGTCTCTCTGTCTCTTTTTCCCATCTCTTTTCGATTTCTTTCTATCCTTATACCTCACATTTTAGTGTTAAATAAAATCCATATTACTCACTTTGGCATATAGTTTCGTTTGCATCACAGGTAGAGGCACCACTCAGTGATCAGATCTTAGCAAACACTTGGAAATGAAAAAAAACAGCTCATAGGTTAGTTACTTTTATCAGATCAATACACAGCTGTAGATACTGATTTTGCACTTGCACTCATCTTGTAAATGAATTGTGATTAGGTGATTTACTTTGTTCAGCCTATCCACCCTATCAAAATGCTACTTGCTGCTTTGCCGTATTTTATAATTTTCATATGAATTTGTTTTATCGGGAAACCTCTTTCAGTTTCTTATATTGGGTAGATATGCTTTCTCGGGCACTGTTTTTCTGGACTATTTCTCTGGATGATGCTAGTAAATATATTTTACACTAAGGATTCTTGCTTGAAAGCTACATTCACTTTTAATGTCACTCATATTTTGATGCCCCTAGCTATAGTATATGTGTATTTTTAATAGATTTGGGCTTCTTTCTGGTTATTACCTCTTCCGTTTTCCACAGCAAATGAACACGGCTCTGAAGGAATTCGCATATAAATAGCACAGATCCTACCATGCATAAATGAATGCTGTAAGCGTTTACATAGTTACAATGTGTTTCATATTTCTGCATTCAATATTTCTTTTCTGCAATAGAAAGAAAATCAGCCTTTAGGCTTTGATATTTATCTTTCCTCCCAGTCGACCTGCTTTACAGGTTCTGAACTTTACCTTTAAATATTTGTCCTTTACCACCTTCAAGTGAAATTTTGCCTGTAATAAATGTAGTAAGTGATTATGCCTTCCACTGTATTAAAAAGCTTCACCAAGTATTTCAGGAAAGTTTGCAATATTTGACTGAAAGAAAAAATAAAGAAACTTTGCTTAATATTATGGAAGTAACCTTACTGTTAGTTCAACAAAGAGAAATTTATGATGACTTTTTGTCATGGATTAAACCCAGCTGGAAATTAAGCATCACACAGCTCCTCACTCAGCTCTTGTCTCTCTACCCTCACTGCAGTGGAATGAGGAGAAGAATCAACATAAAATTTGTAGGTTGAGATAAGAACAGTTTAATAATCAAAACTAAAGTAAAATGATAATAATAATAAAAAGGGAAAAATAAGTGATGCACAAAGCAGTTGCTCACCACCCACTGACCGATGCCAGGCCCCCCTTCCTGAACCCAAACTGGCTGTGCTTCTGGGAAACTCCTCCCTGTTTGTTTACTTGGCATGATGTTCTGTGGTCTTGGAGCATCCCTTTGGTCAGTTCATGTCACCTGTCCCAGCCATGCTCCCTCCCAGTTTCCTCTGTGTGCCTCCTCACTGGCAGAGCCAAAGCAAGAAAAAGGTCCTTAACTTCGGATAAACACAGCTTAGCAAAACCCAAAACATCCATGTGTTATTACCATTCTCATTCTGAATCCAAACCAAAGCACTTGAGAAGAAAGTAATTCCATCCTAGCTGAAACCAGGACATTTTGCCACTATGGACTGTATGCTGTTTTGTGGAATTAGAACCATTATATTGGCTATTGAAGTGACCAGGAAACAGTGTGTTTATCTAGCTTATTTATTTGCAATCAGTGATGACAAACATGCATAAGCCTAGTTTTAAGCACACAAACAACACCATGTACCCAGGAAGCATTTGTCTGCCCTACCTAAAGGCTGTTTATATTTGCAACCAGCATGTTCAGAGAAATATTTGTATACAGGGAGAAGGTCAAACGTGAGTAAACTACAGACAAAGTACCTGATGCAAAACCAAGCACAGCTGTTTTGATGCTTTATCTGACAAAAGCACGGTTCAAACTTAACTCCCATGTTATTATTTTCCATTTAGTTGACTTTGAGGAGTAAAAGGTATTGAACCACTAGCCCTAGGACAAAATTGCTTTTTTATTGTTTTATTTAGATTTTTTTCCAAGATATATTGGTGCTTAGGGTTTGTTAAATAAACATGTGTGTTTGTCCTGAATGGTTTACAGAGCTTGAAAAGTCCCACAATCTTTGTAATGGGCTCCTTGGGCATGTGTTTGACAAGTATATGAAACTAGCACTGAACATTCTCTACACTTGACATCATCTCTTAATAGCAATCCTCTGAAGCTTAGCTGCTGAAATGCCATCCACTACAGGAAACATGAAATGCATTAATTCTTGATAGAATCTTAAATGAAGCCTTTAATAATGAAGCCTGACTTAGTTCAGTTATTATTGAATATTGCATTAGCTGTACTAAAACTTAGTTTCATAATTTATTCTTATTACTGTGGGCAGCTGGTTTCCAAAAAATTACTTGGTGCTTATTTTCACTGGACAGCCTGAAGTCCAAAATGGCAAAGTCTGCCTGCTATGTCAGTGCCTGTCAAGGGTGACTCCATCAGCACTGCCATAACTGAACTGGTTTCAACCATTGCATTTTATACAGCCACAGCCTTTGCTCTGCATATGCCTCTGTTCATGGTTTACACCTGAAAACCTCAACGTGTTATTGAGTCTTTATGAACATGTTATTCTGAAGGTCCTCGCATATGACGCTCTCCTAGAAATGCATTTCCTAATTTTGTGTCAATTCATGGCTCTGGAATTAACAGCCTGAAGTTACCCTAAGCGGCCCAAGTGGGCTTGACTTTTCTCTCCTTTTGTCTTTTTTTGTTTTGACTAGAATTCACGATAGCAGAGGTACTTAAGATAGCAAAAAAGTTTTTTTCTTTTATTATTTACTTGAAATACTTTTGATATAAAAGTAAAATGACCACAAATTTTGTCCTGGCCCATAGGAAAAAAAAAATCACTAAATGGAAAACCTATGCATATGATCCAAGACGTGCTGGTTGCTTGATCTCAAGCTCAATTTTTTTTTTTTTGGTAAGTCTAAACATTCTTTAGCTGAAATCTGTGGTTAAAAATTATTTACCTGTATTATGTTTGATAGGTATTTTACAAAGTATAATTTTAATGATTCATAAATTCATTAATTATTTCTGGAATTCATTCTTCCTTTTCTTCCAAACTTTGCTTTACTTTCAAACTAGGAAATAATATACCACTGACTTCATCATATATAAAATACAGGTGCTTTAGCTTTATTACAAGGATATTTATTTCTTTATTTGATGCATTGCTTGGATCTAATGTCACTATTAATTCATTCTATAGCCAAAAGTGCGTCTGCCCTTTTTAATTATGAACGATGTAATAAATATATTTATCCCAATTCTGATAATACAGATTTTAGCAACTATTTTTGAAAACAGTTGAACATTCTGATAAGCCGTATTTTCCCATGTAACACTGCTTTCATAAATAGATCTTTTAAATACTTTTGTATTGATGAGAGAATTTAGCCAATGCAATGCAAATGTAGATGTAATTACATTGTTCAAATTCAGTTAAATTTTTGATTTAATTTGGGTGCATCCAAAGAGGGTAACAAAGGAACAAACCTCCCTAGTCCCCAACCAAAATACTCTAACCATAGAATAACAGAGAAGCACCCCAGTCCCCAACAAAAGTACTCTATCCACAGAATAATAACAAGGAAGCAAATGGTGTTTGTAATACTCACAGTTGTAAGAGTTAAATGCCTATTTAATATAGAAGGAAGTTTCTGAAATCCAGACTGTTACAATTTTGTGGGAAGCCCAACACTGGAATTGTCCTTGGACATGTTGCATGAATAGTGTCTTTCAAAAGATAACTGTATTAGTGCCTTACCTTTGAGGAGACAGAATGTAAATTTCCTGAACCTCTTCTATGCTTATATTACTCACTAACTTGACTGCAAGACAGTTATCAAAACAACTTCTACCAATTTCATATATTACTTTCATTGCAACAGCTCTTGTGTCATGGCTGTTTAACTTCACTGCCACAAGAAATAGTCAAGAATGCAGGAGCTTTGTGCTCATTTGTTCAAAGCTTTCTTTTATTTTCTTAAGGTAATCAGATTAAATAGCTGTTGACAGCTGTTTTTTTATTGTTTAGTGTTTATTGGTGCCTAAAGAGCCAAAGTTAGACAAAATATGTCATTCAGTGTTCTGGCAAGCAGTACAGTTAACCTGGAAAATCTATTTAGCACCATAGCTTCATTTTCTGTGCTATACTTGAAAGAAAATCAGGTTTACTTCAAGGAAATATGAGCTGTGGATCTGCTGAAAGAATGAATGACATGACTAACCATGACATATAAGAAATATGGCAAATATGAAAGTGTTACAGGAAGGCTCAGAATCCCTATGGAGATTTGATTTGACAGCAACTCAGTTGCTGGTTTCATGATATAAAGTTCCAAGATGTTACAAGGTTAATTACTTCACACAGAATCATGTTCTGGTTGGAGAACTGCTTACGTTATATCTGCAGTCATTTTCCTATAACAGCTATGCTTAAGGTTGTTTTCTCTCACCAAATACCGTGTATAGCTTGTAAGGATATTTTAGGTCCAGAAAGAACAATTTTGATAGCTTAGAAAGTGAAAGTCAAGTGCAATGTCAATGTATCTGCCATGAATAACCTGAAGTTCTAATTGTATAAAAGTTGATAAAATAAGATGTCTGTTCAGACAAAACTATGTAGTACAAAACTTTGGAATTATTATTTGGTGTTAGTAGGAGCATGTGAAAACAAATCAAGAGAGGTTCTGCATTCAAATGTAGAAAACAAAAAAGAGAATCTGGTAATGCAGGTCTGATTTATCTGACTACCAATCATGTAAGCTCACTAAATTTGTATAAGCATATAATACTTTTATTAATGTCTTTGTTTTTATCTGCTGTGTTCACACCTGTGTTGGATAGAGTGGGGCATAGCCTCTCTGTAGATAGAGAGCAAAATTCTAATGGGTCTGCTGGGTTCTCCTAATACATGTTCCTCACTCAGTTGCACCAGGTTTGATGCATAATGGCATCAATGGATGTATATATTTGAACAGCTTCTTGTCAGACCACCCAGAGACATCATTTATGTAATCTATAGGATAAAGAGTATTATACAAGCATGCTTTTCAAAAGCAGGCATGTTGCAATGATACTTTTTTTGAAACATAGATAGTTTCCTGCCATTTCTGAATACTAAAACTATTCATTTCATTCTAGGCCAAAATGCTTGATGATTTATGATCTCAAGTGGATAACTTCATGTGCAGAATTACTATATTACTTTAAAATTTTCACATTAAATCCTGTAATAATTCCCTGAAACACCATATGGCTGTCAAAATGCCTCTAAAGGAGCAATACATCATTAGGTAAAAAGCACTTGAACATTTTTAATCTTGATGGATACATACATCTTGTAGTATTTTTAACTACAGACTCCATTAACATAGCATGAGACTGATATAATACTGACTGCTAAAGAAACTCTAAAAGCCACATTCATTTAATAGCAATTTATAAACATCTGTCACTTGATATTTAGGAAACAGGCATATTTATGGGTGGTATTTAATAACTCTGGTGTTTTGTTGACTGCAGAGTGGAAAGGAAAAAGCATCATAGAAATTGAAAACAATTTTAATCTTTGTGACTGGCATTTTTCATGGTAACTTTTGTGACACCAAACATTCCACGAGGTTTTGACAGCTACGGAGTTAAAGAAAGGACAAATAAGCACAAAACAGACATAAAATCACATCCCAGCAATATAGGAATGAGCAACAGAAACAATCAGGTTCACACAGAAATGAAATTGTCCTCCAAAATTTCATAAAGTAAAAACTCCAGCTGTAGGATGGGAAAAAACTTCCCATTTAAGTGGGATGATTTTATGGGGAAAACCATACAATTTACTGCTTAATGAAACACATCAGCATCTGTATCTAGTCATTACAATCTTTCCTTGTTTCATCCATCAAACAGAGCCATGTCTGTCTGAACCTTTTTGAACCAGTCTTCAAAGAGTCTTCAAAGCCTATTTTGTGCCTGTACTAACACAACATAGAACAAACACAGTACAAGTCTGCAGAGAAAGAGTAGCAGAAAAGAACATCCTTGGTTTTAAGGAATCGATATATGCCATTGGCAGATTTTATACAGCATATTTTATGTGTTGGATTAAAAAAAAAATCAAAAGAAAATCAGAATAGATTTGAATGGGAACCTTAAGTAACCAATTATTATGACAAATAACAAGGTGACATGCATGTCCACTTCTGTAGAATGTTAGCAACAGTATTTTACCATGACTATGACTTCATTTTTAAGGAGTTTTGACCTCCTGACAGGCTGTTCAGAACAGACCTTTCCAAGCACTCTGCTGCAGCCAGTACTGACAGTTAGTGTGAGGTCTTTGAGTGAACACTGATTGTCAATGTACCTTGTGTTGACTGTGTCTGAAATATTAAGGTAATCATCTTGACCTCTTGTTAAAATTCATCCCAGAAGGTGAGGGTAACCCAGGTTCTTCTTAATAAAACCCTTGGGACAGATTAGAGTGAAATGACACTGAATGATTGGTGTTTATATATGTGTGTGTGTGTGTATGGGTTCATTTTATAACAGTTTGGTTGAAATGGAAAGCAGGTCTGTAGCCATTTTGGTAATTATTATCTATAGTAATATAGCAATATAAAAATCATTAAAATGTCACTTAAGAAAATATATGAGGTAAAGAAAGAAAGAGAAAGAAAGTGTAACAGTAGAAAGATATCACCACATGTGTTTCCAGCGTGATATCAAGTGGAAGATCTCAGCACCTCCTTCTCCACTTCCCCTCCTCAGGAAGCTGCAGAGAGCAGCTCTCAGCCTCCTTTTACTCCAAACTTGACAAACCCAGAGTCCACAGCCACTCCTCACAGGCCATGTCTTCCAGCAGTTCCACCAGTTGGTTTGCTCTCCTGTGGATGCATTCGAGTGCTTTAGCACTGTTTTTAAATTGGGTTCAGGCTCTAACATTTTGGTCCAAATATCAAGAAAACTGAAATATATAATAGCTTGTGACTGGTTTCATTTAGGATTTTGTTTCATGAGAAAACTGAACCCACATATATAGTCTGCTACTGCAAGTGGGAGTTTCCTCCCTGTATCCCCATTTTTTGATCTGAAGATCTGATCTTTCCCTTGAGATGACTCAGATTTCTCAGATGGTGAATATTCATCCTAACTGGAAACACAGTGATCCAACCGAAACAGCAGAAAGCTAATCTACCCTCAGAAAGTGAATGTTGTTTGTGCTGGGCTGGAAAGTTGGACTTGATTGCCTTGTGATTGTGGGATCTGCTGTAAAGAAGAAAAGTTAACCAACCCTGATGAGGGAGGAAGGCAGCACAAGTGGGGATGGAGGAGGCAGGAGATGTGGGGAATGGAAAGGATAATGTGGCAGAGCAATATCTTTCTCATAGTTGAAATTGTAAGTACTTTTTCAAATTAATTTTGTGTTTGAATAGCTGGGAGGGGTGAGGTGAAGCAAACAAAGGAAAAGTGATAGTGACATTTCTGTCACTAGTGAATTTTTCAGCCTAAACAACTTGGTAGTGTAAACTGCAGTATATGCAACCTTCTAATGACAGGATGAAGATTCCTTTTAAGTAAAAATGTATGTGGGAAGGTGTTTCAGGATGAATTCTCAGTTTCCACAGTGATGTTATGATCCTTAGCAGTATCTGTGCATTATTAATTTTAGGTGTGTACATATCATTATTTTTTCTATAAGTTCCTCTTCTACTTTGATATCAGTCTGCTTTTATTTCTCTCTGAAATGATCAGAAATAATCACTGCATTGATGTTGGTTGATGGCCAAAAATAAAGATTTCTGAGCTTCTAATTTAGGAGAAGTAAGAAAGGAATTACTGCCCAGGTTCTTAGTCAAGCATCATGTCCCTTATTTTCCCAGGTATAAGAAACCTGCTGTCTTCAGGCTGTTCTGCTTCTCTAGGGATCCCCTCTCTCATGAATCCTGTCCAACAATGTTATTAATCTTGAGTTTAGAAAATTAAGTATCCTGAACAAGAAAAGAACATTTGCTCAATTTTCTTACCAGGCACTGCTCATGGGGACTCAGCTTTTGTTCTGTGAGGACAAGGGTGTTTAAACCATATTACTTGCTAACAGGACTGTTTCCAAATGGCTCTGTGCAAGCCACAATTATCATCTCATGTTGCAGCCTTATAGTTTGGTTTTAAAAAAAAATCAGATCAATAAATGAAGATCAATAGGACAGAGGTAACTCTTTACAAAATACAGAAGTGGGGTATGTTAGTCCAGTTTCTGAAGTGAAGAAAAGTTTTCTTTCAATTCCCAGAGTAAAGATATTAAAAGAGTTTAACCAGGAGTTCTAGAAAATATGATACATGAAAATATTTATCTCTGAAATTTAAATAAATTCAACTCTAAGATCTTTGAAATACATTGCCAATAAAGCAAAATAGTACTTTCTGTAGGATGGGAAATCTTTTTCTTCTTGCAAGTCAGAGAAATACACAGGTTGTAGTATTTTTTTTTAATTGTTCTGTGGAACAATTTCCATAGATTTCTACTTGTCCTTTAAATGGCACTGGATATTTCTTTTCTGATCTGTTCTTTAATTTTAGTGGAGATGCCTTGAAATTGTCCTGGTCTAATAATAATCCTAGAATTTGGATTATTGAATGTTGGAACACGTAATAATGCAATGCACCTAGAGTGCTGGAAAGTACAATGAATACTTGCATGTTTTCTGCAGCACTGAGAGAAGAAAGAAATATGATCCACTGGGAAGAGCAGCAGCAACTACTAGGTGAGTTACGGTGAGTTGATAACTCCAAGACTTTCAAAGATATGTGAAAAGTCTGACCTCCACAGACTGATTGAATATACAGATACTCTCTTCCTCTTTTTCAAAATAAGCTTAATAATGAAAGAAACTCTCTGTAGCTGTTTATTTCTATTGATAAAGATAAATATATATGATTTTTGGCTTAGTCAGCTATTATGATTATATATTTATCAAAAGTGTTCAAGCCTTAATCCTCCATTCTAGGCCAAATGACACAGGTAATCATCTTCCATTATATTTCCCTTTACCAAATTTTATTCCACACAAAAATGTTCCTAAGTCAATTTCAACAAATTTTGAGTGAGTTTCATAGGATGTGATCTCAAATATTTCTCTGTCTATATCAAAGAATACAATCATACTCAACAAGATGAACTCTTTTCAACATTTGTTCTACTTTCTTATTGGAATCTCTTTACCTTTTCTTCTGGGGAAAATTTGAGTGATTCAAAGTCTTCATTTGTATCCCAAAAATAAAGATAAGGAGTTGGTTTTTTTCTTGGCTTCACCTGAGCTACAACTGTCACAGAAACTCAGTATGCAAAAAAAGTGGCATTTGCTTGATTCTAACTTATGCTCCTGCATCTATGCTCAGCTTTGTCAGCTCGGAAGAATTGGAAATTAGATGTAAATAGGCTATAATGTCAAGGTATGCCTGTATTTTTCTGTTGACCCAGGACTGTGGGGGAAAAAAAAGGATGACTGTACTACAACTTGGAATAAAGAAACACTGTAATTGTAGCCAATACAGAACAACAACAACAACAACAACAACAACAACAACAACAAAAAAAATCTGCCTTCAAATATAACAAAAGAGAGAAGCAAATGATAATAGAAAATTATTTCCTTTGTATAGAAGAGAGAATCTCTCTGGAAAATAGGAGCAAATGGGTATTTGGGTTTCGGCTCAGAGTCAAGTCAATATTTTGATTGAAATCTCAATGTCTAAGGAATTTGATTTCAATCTAGAGACACTTCTTCATAATTTTTTGAATTCATAGTATTTTTGAGTAGCTAAGGTTGCTGAGTACTGCATTTCTTTATCAGGATTTTTTGACTGACAAAACAAATTGGTAATTTTTAAGAGTCAAGTTTGGAGAAATATCTTCCTGGTAAGCACCTTCATTGTGTTTAGAGTTTCTGCTACAGCTAAGCAGAGACAATGCAAATGTCAAGGAAAAAAAACCAAACAAACAGGTACATTTGTAGAGTGAATGTTTCTTTACTGTACTTAATCTGAGAATTTTTTGCTTCTTTCGGAGAAAATGCAAAGTAGTATCTGAGTGGAAGTGTCAGGATTTTACTTTGTAATTCAAGTGTGATCTTTAGACCAGGTGCTGTGAGTTGATGATGTCACAACCAATTCATTTGTGCCAAGGCAACTTATAGGCATTAAATGCCAGTATTTACACTCTTTTAGGGACCATTCAACCTCTAATTGCTAACTTCTGAAGCTGCCTGTATTTAGGTATTGTGTACTATTTACTATATCTTTTTTCTTATTTAAGACAAAATTTACAGAGGCTGTAGCCTTTGTCCAGAAGAAATGGGTTCAGAAGTCTGTTTAGCACCTGGGAACTCAGATGTAAAAAGCCAAAATGTTCCAGTTACATGCACTCTGAGATAGTAACCAACTACACTAACTTGTAAGCAAATATTATTCTAATTATTGTAGGTATTGAAAAAAGGTTCTTCCAACATTACAATAAATATTTTAAAAGGTTTTGTTGAATATTTAGCCCCAAATGTGGTCCTTCTTCTGCTGAGTTTTTCTTTACTATTTAATATGTTGCGATGCAACGTGCATATCTTGATGTTTTGTACTTTATTCTATTTTCTAAATTTTACTCAAGCAAAACTCTTTTGCAGGCAAAGAAAACCAAGTGATGATAGTAGGTTTTTGATTAACAGCAAGAATGTTTCATCAGCTGGGAAAGAGCACACACTATAACTTAAGCTTCTACTGCTGGAGATTTGTGAGCAGTGGGAATGGAAGAGACCCCCTGTCCTTTCATATGCACAAGAAAAGAAATACAGCTACCAGTAAAACTGGATCTACTTTGCAGGATAACATTTTATTGAACAGCAAAATGTGAAATTCCATTTTCATGGATTTCACAGAATATTAAGATAGTGAATATATAAATAATGAAAGCAGAAAAAACTCTACTCGTTTTACTAATAAGGTGCAGTAGTTGCTTCAACTAGATTAACACTGTGACTTGAGTCTTTTGTCTTCATAGAAAAAGGTAAACAATTAGAAATAATCAGATATTGAGACATACAGTTTCTAGTTTTCTTGGATGTAGCTGAGTTTTTTAGAATATAGTTGTAGAAATCCATATGTTTAAGCCCTCTACTGTTCCTATTTCCTTGTATGTTAGAAAATTCCCCTTTTGTTCTCCCTGGTGAGCCCCTTGGTTATCTACTTACTAATATTAGACTTCAAGAGCATGTTGTAGCATACATCGATTCTAGCTACTGGATCAAATTACTTTTTCCAAGAGCACAGGGGATGAAGGGTTTCTGTCATCAATATGCAGGTTATATTTATGGGAACAAAACACTGTGTGTGTGAAAGGGCAAATGTAAATGATGAGTTAGGTCTGAATTATATCAGACAGGCTTCGGCTTTGTTGCCCTACCTTGACAGTTCACTTGCTAGAGGCATAATGTAACCAAATTAGAGCCCTCTGTCAAGTCTCTGCAGGGGTCCTACTTGTCTTTCACAACGTGGAACATCAAGCCAAAAGGGAATTTAAGCACAAATCAGTTTTATGACTGCAGGTATTTTCTATGATGTGAGTTTCAGAGAAATAAGCTAGGGGAATTCAGGCACATTGCATTTTCTAAGCTATGTGTTAGCTGAGATGGAAACACACAGATAAAGGGGGAGGTTTTGAAGGTGGACTTTTATCTTTCATTTGCATTTCCTCAGGGACACATTCTTCCTTGGGATGCAGCTTTGCTTTACACTCACAGTCACATGAAGTACTATAAAATGTCCACAATGACTTACTGGTTACTCTTTCTCTGAAACAATTGCTTTATTTGGCGAGTTCAGTGAGATAGTCTTTACACGACATGATAATGGAGTTATATCTGGGTTGTGGCATCTCCTACAGAAAAAAATCATATTAAATGTCATTTCAAGGTCGTCATAAATTCAGTCAGAGAAGCCGATTCAAACTGAACTATTTAAACTCATTACTTAGAATCATTAAGCTCTTTAATATTAAAGGATTAAGTCCTTTTTGCGATGCAAATTAAACAAGAAATGGGTTTAGAATACCTATTTTGGTTTTTTTCTTGTCACTCTAATTTTGGGGGGTTTATGCATATGTATTCCTAGTCTAGCTTAGTTGTGTTGGTAAATAATTTTGAAGCATAAATATTTTCAAGTTAAAAAGAATGAGGAACCACTGGGATTTACATAATTAAACTGATAGATACAGCAGTCAGAAAAGAAAAGATTTTACCAGATAATCTTGGATAGATCAACCCTGACCTTTAAAAAAACAACTCTGCAAAAACATTCTCTAAACAGCCCTGATATTTTTGTTAGTATTTCTGAAAAAAGAGACTTAGTAATGATTCAGGCAAGTGTTCAAATATGACCTTGATATTTCTTTCCTATTAAGTGAAAAAAGAAAAACAAAAATTGAAAAATAAAACCCAAAATAAAACCCACGAAAAAAGTCCCTCAGCAATACATATCTTCCTCAAAGGTGGAAATAGAGCATTACTTGTCCATTTTTTCATGTCTTTCAAACTCTTACTTTTAAGTATCAACTTCAGAGAGCCCAAATGGCATATTCAATTATTCATTAGTAAAGTCAGATAAGCAAAATCTGCAATAGATTTTTTTCAGACTTGTAGTTCTTTGTGTGTGGAGTAGAGATGACCTAGGGAATTTACACTCAGAACACAAAACTATATGTTGCTTCTCATTTGCCAAAATACAGAGTGAATATATCCCGTTTAACTAGACTGATACTCCTTTGTGTCAGTGTTGTAGCTACAGCCAACTGCATTCTCTGTTGTAACTTTAGTGTATATGTTCAGTGGGACAGCACTGGGAAGGTGCCCGTCTTTGAAAGGGGTTATTATCTTCAAGGCTTTTTGGTTTAAGCAAATTATTTGTGACAGTACTAATAAAGACGTGGGACAGTGAAAATGTGCCTTCAAATTAATATAAAACATACTGCTACCTATGAGTTGCAATGCACACTGAAGACTTTGGATCTGGGTGTGCATTGCGATCCACCAGTTCTCAGACTCTGGGGAATGAATTATGGCATAGAATATTATGAAAATTGTTTTGGTAAAATATAGATTCTAGTAAAAGGTCAAATTCCAAATCACCTCTGGTAGCTGTTAGCAGGGATGGTTGCTGTAGTCCTATTCATAAAATTGCATCTGATATGTCTCAAGGCAAAGCAGCATTATTACCTCCATTTCTCACATAGGGAATTTTAGGGAATGACAGATTAAATATTCTCCAAGTCATATGGAACAATCCATAGCAAGGAAAGAGATAATATCTGTTCACTTGATTTGCTGATTCTAACTCTCAAACTTTTTTCTAGTCAGCCATATATTTGTCCATTTCACTAAGAAGCAGAACCCATCTAACTCAGTGCTGTGAGAAACTCGAATGTCCAGCAGCCTGCAGACTAAATACTTCTTTAAGGTCCTTGTCACTCTCAGCAGTTCAGAGCTGTCAGTCTGCCTGCCCAATTGAATGCCAAATGGCCTCAGTTCTGTACAAAAGATTTTGCTATGAGTTTGGTTCCACCAGTGGGAACAGACTGAAGTAGTTTTCCATTCCTTAAGTAAAGTTAAAATGCCTGAATGACAGTATTTTTTTTTCTATAGGTGTTTTTAATGAAGTTTGCAGTAATCTTTTTGTTCTGAGGGTATGAAATGTGAAGTCTATGAAGATTTTTACTTTTGTGCATGGGAAGGAAATGGAGGCTGATCATCAGAGCATATTTAAATGAAGGAAAATTCTGCTAGGCTAGGCACTATGGTAGCCAAGTTGGATTCTATCTGAAGAGTAGTTTCCTGATCCACTGTAGTTTATATCTCTTAGTTATTGCAGTCTGAAGTAATTAAGATTGTCATTGGGTTTTTTCACCTCAAAAGTAAATTAGTTCTGATAAAAACTAATGCACAGGAGTGACAGGGCCAGGCAAATGAAAGACAGACTCAAAAATCACGACAATACCTCCCATCGGTTATTTGTTCTCAGTTTTATCACTGTCTTGCTGTGTGATTTGGGACAAAAGTAAGTTTCCTGCTGGGTGCCTTGGCTTTTCCACCTCTAATGCAGCATTAATAACTTAATCACTGACCAACTGCTGGGTTGTAGATGGCTGTTCATTCCTTTGCTTGAGAGCACAGTTGAAGAATCAATGAATGTTATGGACAGCTTATTGTGACTGTATATGTCCTTTTTGTGTATTTAAATCCCAGTCAGATATGGGTAAATACTCTTGTCCATAGACATGAAGCTGTTTAATATTATACCTTCCTCAAATTCCTTGGACACTCAATAGTGGGAGCTTTTTGCTTTGTACTTTGTCAGTTTACCAAAGACAAGAACTGATATTGTGACTGTAGTCTTTATAATTCCACAGACTACTCATAATTTTGAAGTTGTACAAATAGATACTTACAAACAGAATAACTGAAGATATATGAGAGTTTCAAAGACTTAGGAGAACAGCTTGATTTTGTATCTGGTTAAGACAATAAGGTTTCTCTCTAAACCTATTAATTCAAGTGACATTTCCTTACCAGTGTTCTTTAATTTTTAATTTTATAATAAAATCTATTCTAACAATTTAAAAATGTTTAATTAAATAATCTGCCATGTGGAGTTCTTTATATGTGTAATTACTTTATTTTTACTTCCAGGAAAGATTAGTAAATTTTGATGTTCACTTAACATTGAATTTTCAAAGAAAACCTTACAGAGCAATTCTATCTTTCATAACTTAGAAAAATATCTCTTTTAAGATGTTGAAAGAGATTTTTGATAGAAGTGGCTGCTGAGTGGTGCTAGCCCTCAACATTTTTCCCTTTCCTCTTTGTAGAAAGTTTAAGGTAATAACTAATACAAAATCCTAGGATACAATTCAGTAGTATTTTAGAACCTGACTCCTCAAATTTTTATTTCTGATTGCTATTCTCATTGCCATGATGTAAGATTTTTAGGTCCTTGTTCCTTACTATAAGAATGTTTTCCCCCTATTTTTCTTTGTACTTCTGAATTATGGATAATTAAAAAATGCATCTGTGCACTACAGGATTAGTTTGCCTCCATCTGGCACTCCCATTTTTGTTTTGTTTTTATGATCCCGCTTAAGTTCAAGTAATTGCCTTTATCAACTTTTGTGCAATGTAGTTTCCTATACAGATATTTTTTTTAAATGCTTTAAATTTTGAGTGAATATTTTTTGTGCAAACAATTTGAAGGAGTTGGAAAATAGAAATTAACTTGAGGTAATATTTCTGAACATAATCAAATGAAAGTGTAAAAACTAATTTGAACATATTTGAAGGGTATAACAATGACATTTATAGATACATATGTTTTTAGTGACATGCTATTAATTTAGTATGATCTGTGTACCTTGGGAAAAGACAGTGATAAGAAAATAAAATGCCAGTAGGAATATAGTATCTGCAATTTCAAATGCTTAGGTTACCTTACAGCCTTAGTAATCCCTCTTTTGTTAGTAGTGTAGGTTCTGGTGTTACTCTAACATAATTGTGAAGACAAGCTGTTCTACTTGTGACAGGACTATTCAAAACAAAATCTGACAGAAGAGTGAGAAACTTTCTTATTGCAAAAATACCACAGATGGGTTTTAAACACTGTTCTGTCTTCTAAATTTTAAGTAATATATTCTTAAATTATTATAGATGGCAATTTTGTCTTTTAAGAACATGTTACACCCAATGTTTCATTTAAAAAAGAAGGTCCAGAATTACATAGAATCAGAGAATGATTTAGGTTGGTAGGACCTTTAGGATCATCAAGTCCAATGGTAAACCAGTGTCACATCCTTAAATGATTTGTGATGTTAAGGATATTGTTTACTGGTGGACTGGGAAACTTAGGTTTCCCATTGGACTTGATGGTCTTAAAGGTCCTTTCAACCTAAATTATTCTATTATTCTATGATCTACACATTTTTTGAACACTTCCAGAGATAGCAGTTCTGCCACTTCCCAGGGAAGCCTGTTCCAGAGCTGGACGACCTTCTCAGTGAAGAAATTTTCCTAATATCCAATCTAAACCTCCCTGACACAACCTGAGGCCATCTTCTATTGCATGAGCCTGACTCCCACCTGTCTACAACCTTCTTTCAGGCAGTTGTACAGAGGGCAACAAGGTCCCCCCTGAGCCTCCTTTTCTCCAGGCTGAACACCCCCAGCTCCCTCAGCTGCTCCTCATCAGACTTGTGCTCCAGACTGTTCCCCACCCTCCTCTGGGTTCTCTCCAGCACCTCAGTGTTTTTCTTGCAGAGAGGGACCCAAAAATGAACACAGAATTCAAGATGTGACCTCACCAGTGCTGAGTAGAGCGGGATGGTCACTGTCCTGGTCCTGCTGGCCACACTGTTTCTAACACAGGCCAGGATGCCCTTGGCCATCTTTGCCCCCTGGGCCCACACTGGCTCATGTTCAGCTACTGTTCAACAGCACAACCAGATCCTTTTCCACCAGGCAGCTTTCCAGCCACCCTGCCCCAGCCTGTGCTGGAGTTGTGATCCAGCCGCAAGACTTGGCACTTGGCCTTGTTGAACTGCATCCAACTGGCCTCAGGCCATTGATCCAGCCTGTCCAGATCCCTCTGCAGATCTTTTCTACCCTCCAGCAAATCAACACTTCCACCCAACTTGGTGTCATCAGCAAACTGGCTGAAGGGGTCACTTGATCCACTTGTACAGATCATCAGTAAAGGTGTTAAACAGAGCTGTCCCTAATACTGAGCCCTGTGAAACACCACTTGTGACTGGTCACCAGCTGGATATAAGCCCAGTCACCAAAATCTCCATTCGAACCCTTGCCTCTCCCTTATGAAGAGTCTGTAGGCATCCATTGCAGCACTTCAGTTGTGCCAGCCATCCCATCACATTTCCATGATGGCAACTGTGTCATATTCTTCCAGCTGTGCAATGGCTTCCAGTTCCTCCTGTTTGTGGCCCATGCTGTGTTCACTGGTGTTGATACACATCAGTTGGTCTATTGATCCAGCTACCTTTTTTTTGGAGAAAATACTCAGGCACTTCCATGGTTTCTAATACATCAAAAACCCTTGTGTTTTTCCTTCTGTATGGATCTCCATTCCATGCTTCACTGAAAGGTCAGACCGAAGGACCTCACTAACACACTCCCTCAGATACAGGCGTGCTGCCCCAGGCTTATCTGTAGTGATCCTCATTTTATACCTTTCTTCCTTCAAACCTAGTTTAAAGCTCTTTCAGTGAGCCCTGATAACTCCTGTGCAGAAATCCTTTATCCCTTTGAGACAGTTATGCCTGTTCCATTTTTAGCAGGTTTGGTGTTATGGAGATGGACCCACAATTGAAACCTAAAAGTTCTGCCAGAAACACCAGGCTCAGAGGCAGGTTCTTTCTGTTTTATCTCTCCTCATTTCCTGTGACTGGAAGGATAGTGGAGAATACTGCCTATGTTCCTGATCACTTAAACAGTCATACCAGGGTCCTGGAAGCTCTCTTGATTGCCCTTGGACTTTTCATTGCCTCAATTAGTAGAAAAATGGGGAATAAAATTATTAGAAAACTTGCATAATGAGCTACATCATTGCTTCATGTTAATAATGAGAACAATTTGAAACAATTTAAAATCAGATATAATTAGTGACATTGAAGGATGTCATTTCCATCACCTATGATACTGCAATTACTGATGGTTCATACTGTGTGCCTTCTGTGGAAAGCACTGGCACAAGCACTGTGCTGTCAGCACACTTTGCAGTCGATATAGCTGCTTCTGTGTGTTGTTGCTTATACAGGAAAATGATTCTAGCAGGCAAAACACCTAGTCAGGTGTCCAGAGAACTGAAATGGTTGCCTCAGAGCACAAAAGCAGGACAAACAGTTCTGATAATTTTCATGATCCTTGTTTGTACCAGTCTGCTAAGTTTTGCAGCTCACTGGTTTTCACAGATAGAATATTTTGTGGGTATTTAAGATTGTTTTAATGCAGTTCCAATGGACCTCTATATCCCTGTAGTCCTGATCAGCTGCATTTAAATCCTAGTATATGCCTGATATTCTTGGTAAAACACAGGAACGAGCTCCTGAGCTTAAATACAGGGTGGATAAAGGGACAACTCCTTTATTTACTTTTGTACTTGTTGCTTATTCCATGCCCTATACTTATGCTGGGTGTTGTATTTATGCCACTAATGATATTGTAGACTTATACGCTCTCCAAGTAATGATTTGCTAGATCTGTATCCTCCGCTTTCCCAGTTGTCTTGTTTCTAGGCCGAAAAGACCAAGCCTAAGGAGTTCTTCTGTAAATGTGAGGTTTCTATGAGAAGTTTTTCTGATTCTGGACATCTTTTTTCATACTCTACATCAAAGGAAGCAAAAAAACTGCACAATCATTTCCAGCACTTCCCAGGACACTACATTTTTACATTTGCTGAGCTGAGGCAAGATAACTTTCCTGTTAAATAGTGGATTATAGAGTTTGTTTTCTTTGATGGCAAAATTGAAATTTCTCTCTTGCTTGAAGTCCAAAGTGAATATTTACTTTTATCTTTTCTGGAGACAAAATTTGTTGCATGAAAGTAAAATGCATCCACCAGTGTTCCCAAAATGTCTAAAATTAAGCAGGAATGTTGCAACACTTCTTTTTAATGCATATACTGGCTTTGTATATAACATATATTGGTTTATTGCTCAGTTGAAATTAATTTGTAGAGCATGTGTGAAATAAACAGTTCTCTAGCAGAACTAAGACCTGCTCAGTTGAGAAGGTTTTGAAGAATTATATTCTTCACAGATGAGTTATCTTTAAAGTTCACTTTCTCCCCTTCTGATTTTCAATAATAATTAACACAATTTTTAAAGATACTTCATATATGATTATATATTTTGAGCACATGTTTAAAAAAATTTTTGTGATATTGCTTCTCCTTGCAATATTCTTTTCAGGCTCTTCCCTTGTGTTTAAAATTCCTTGTTTGTGGTTGCTGCTGCTGCCTGGAGTTCTCTTGTGTTCTGTGTACCAAAAGTGGAGGTCAGATGTAGACAGTTTTTCATCAACCTACAGCAGTAGCTTTCTTTCTGTCTCCTAACAGTTAAAATGCCTAACCACAGAAATTTCTTTCAAGTTAGGGATTGGGTTTTATGGAGGACTGCATCGTGGGTAGGTCATAAAGATGTGCATTCAGAGGTGGAATAGTGGTAGTGTTTGTCCACCTTCGCAGTGAAAAACAGGAGAGGCTATCTGTCCATAGACATAGAAAAAAGCAAAAATCAGTCTCCTCAACTGGACAGACTTCTGACAAATGAACACCACAGTAAAGTAATGCAACAAGTGCATAGGTTAGGTTGTCTCAAAGTCCATTCTAAAAAGTCCCTCTTGGAAGCATAGATGTCTATCACAAGCCTTTCAGTGTTAAAAAGGGCACATAAATCATTGGATTGTTCTGTCTGTGTTGGCTAATGCAGTTCTGTTATACAGAGAGCAACCCTCTATATTCTGTTATATGCAGTGCAGAAAAACACCAGATCCCAAAAATGCAGAGTACCATATTTATACTTGTATATTATATGTATTTGTTCTTCTTGTGTGGTTGAGCTTGGCAATGTTAAATGTTATTTCAGCTGAAACTGAAGAACTGCAGAATCTGTTTGTATGGATCTTCATGGTGAGAATATGTAATTGATCTTATGCAGTTTTCTTTTCCCTTGGTAAACATGAAAACTGCTGCTCATTTTTAGTTACCTTGGTTAGCAGCTAAACAATTGTATAATTTCAGTTAAAGCCTACAAATTGTCCCACATCCTTTTCAAAATGAATCAAGAATTGTGACTTTTAAAAGAACATGTAATGGATGACTTGTCCAACCATCCCAAGGCACAGTTGAAATACATTTCTAGCTGCTTATTCTACTTACAGGAAATATATAGTCATGAAAGAATATGATTTGTTGATATTAAATCTATTTCTCTCATCTGGTACGAGAAATTGAGGAATCATTGTCAATATTTTTATCCTGAACTCACTGGTATATTGAAACTTATGAAGTTTAACTTCATGCAGAGACCTGCATCGGCTCTTGGAACTAGCCTGTTTTCTTATAAAATACACAAATACTGAAGATATTTCACTCAAACAATACTCTTAAAATTGGAAATCTTATAGTTATGAAATACTTCCATGGTTCTTCTGCATTCAGTGTTTTCAGTTTAATTTCTTCAGTTACACCCCGACTGTCTTTATTCTAGTGATTATTTAGCTTTAGCTGTCTGATTTCTCCAAGGCATGAAATATGAAAAGCTTATTAAAATGAACAGTAGTGTTAGCAGTGTTTGAGAACAGAAGTGCTAGCAAAGCAATTCAGTATCTTTTGAAATTGTTTGAAGTAGGAGCAACTTCTCTGAGCACTGGAATAAGACACCAGTCCTTTGTTTTAGTTGCAGTGGTTATTTTATGATAGGTCAATAATAGCATGTAGGAGAAAAAGACCTGTAAATGGTGAAACATAATTGTGTGATCTCTTATGATGTTTTCAAATATCTTCTAAGGAACATCTAAAAGATTAACTGGCACACCTCAGTTCGTGTGGTTTGCAGGGCATATATTTGATTCTATTGTTTGCATTTCAATTTGTATATATTTATTTTTTAACGAATGTGTGAAGTTGAAATGAGGCATTCCCAAAAGAGAGGATAGATATTCCATTCAATAAGTTCAGTTTATAAGTTAATTTCTTCTTCTACATGAAACTGTGAAACCATCATTCAACTGCCAGACCAGATAAGCTAAAACTAGATTATAAAAAAAAAAAATTAAAATAATAATATGTCAGAGGTTCGGGGATGCCTTGGAATTTTTTTTCCATTACTGTTACTAAGCAACAAATGGGTGGGTGATTTGGGGGCTATCAACTCTTTTGTGGGAGACAAAGGGTGTGCTTGGGCGGGGGCAGGTAAGGGAAGAGCCGAGCCAGCTGTTGGAAGGGGCACTCACTCTCGTCGGACAAGGGGAGAGGAGAGGCTGCTCTCTTGCTTTTTGGCTGCGACCAGAGGAAATCCAACTGTGCCCTGCTTTCTATCTCCTGGCTGGGTGAGCTTTGATTCAACCTTTTTTGCCACTGGGAAAGAGCACGTTTCCCTGGGCTGAGTTTTCTTGCAGCAGTGACTGGGAGAGTCCGGCTGCCTTTGCTCCTGCCCCCCTCTGCCGCCTGTTGCCCCCCACTCCCCCTCTTGCCACACAAGACTGCAGCGTCTGCTGGAGAGTCCGGTTGCCTCTGCCGCCTGCCCCCCTCTTCTGCCTGGGACCGCAGCGTCTGTTGTGACTGCAGAAATCCTTGCTGCTCTCAGCTAGCCGGGGAGAGAGGGCCGGCTCCTGCCCCTGCCGCCCTGTTTTTGCCGCTCTGAGCTGCCTGGCTGCTCTCCAGCCTGTCCGCCATTCCCAGCTGCCTGAGGCTGACCTGACCCTGCGCCACAGCGCCACCTGCAGCCGCACAGGAGTCATTGCACCTGCCCTGCCCTGCAGAGAGCTCAACAGCGCCCCCTGCTGTTTTTTTCGACCGTGATTACACCGCACGGGAAAGTTATCTGCTATTGGTTTCTGGTTCTATTTATGGTTGTTATTATTGTTATTACTTGTTTATAAATACTAGTAAAGAACTGTAATTCCTTTTCCGTATCTTTGCCTGAGAGCCCTTGATTTCAAAATTAAATAATTCGGAGGGAGGGGAAAATCACATTCTCTGTCCTAAGGGAGGGTTCAACCTCTCTTAGCAGACACCTGTCTTTCAAAACCGAGACATAATAAAATAAAAAAAAATAGGAAAAGATGACTATTAAATGCTATGTTCTCTGAAGGTGATGAAATACGAGATAAACAATTATGAATAAATTTATTTTGTGTCCTAATTCCTGGAAAAGCATATTTTCTTCCTGGGTGGTTGATGGAAACATTCTTTTCAGTATCTATGAAGATTCACAAGCAAAATATCCTTGCCAAGCTAAATATCCTTGCCTAGCAAAATTCTGAATATTTGCAGCCATTAAATGTTACATTTTCTTTAGATTTTAAATGACACAGAAGTTGATATCCTCCCACCCTGACTTCTTCAGTCTTTTGCAAAAGTGCTCTACATTTCCGTTTGATTTAGCTAAATGTAACTCCAACTGCATGCATTGAATTCTGCTGATTTTATGTGTGCATGGATCACAGTTGGACTTCAGATATTTTCTGAAGAGGAACTTTTAGAGGTTAATAGAAGTGAGTACCCTAAAGAGGAACAGTGTTTCTCTTCATTTGGTAAATGAGAGAATTTATAATCCTAGTTTGTCATTGTACTTACTATGCAACAAAGTTGCTATAGTCAAATATACTTTTGCTTTATAAATGAAAATTCTTGTCTAGTGCAATCCTGTGTTTTGGTGAGCAGCAGAAGACTAACTGCATGGAACTATGTGTTTTGTTTTGGGCTTTTTGTCAGCATCAAGGTAAGTCATGCCTGGAAAGAATGATTTACAGACTATACATCAGAGAGGACAAATGTTCGTCCACTGGAATGGAGCAATCCCAGCTCTTTTTTGGCAATAGACTTTTAACAGCAACTCCTGTTAGCACTCCCAGCTCATATTCTCTGTAAAATCTGCAAGTTGTAGGAGCTAATAGTATAAATATATTGATCAGGTTTTGAACTATTGGGTATTTCAGTACAAAACACCCTCCCTTAACTCCAGCTGAAAATGCTGATTCTTAACTACCAGCTGAGTATGACTGCAAACTGCTTTGAAAAGGGGTTTCTCTTTTTTTCCTGCTAAAGGCATTCACATCAGTTACTGTGCGCGATAAACCTGTAATGCAGTGCTGAGTTTCATTTGCTCACTTGCCTATATTAAAGAAGAATTCACTGTTATATTTCAGGGGTGATAGCCTTGTCCTGCGGTGGTCTAGCTTTTCTTTCTCTCATAGACTAAAACTGTTACTGATGATGTTAAGCATGAAAGCAAAGCATTAAAAGAAACTCTGAGATTTTAAAACCTACCATAAATTCTTAATAGTAAGAGGAATCTTGAAACATACTGTTTCTGCATGTGCACATTCTGATGCCATTTGCAGTAAATTTCCACTTCATTTTCATGTTTGGATGAGTCAAGGGGAAAATAACAACCCCAAAGATGACAGTTAGGTCAGTAGCTGTAGATTAGAATTGGGATTAAAGAACATTAGTCACGTTAGAAGGGAATAATTCTCACTCAGGAAAAGTATGAGTGATTCCAGAGACAGCAGACAGTAAAAAGAATAAAGCCAGTTCATCAATATAATAAATTGCTTGGAATTATTTGGATTTTTTTTTAATTAGAAAAAAAAAATCTTCTCTGGTATACACATGAGACAAACTTATCTGGCTGGTTGACAAGCTGTTTTTTCACAGTAAGCAGTAAGTTCTTTGCTAGTGTTACTCAAAGTGAGCCTTCATAGATAGAAATAGATATTGACGACTTCTATGACAACAGATGTTTATTACCTTTATAAAATGAGATTATAGCTTTGTATTTGGAAAAAAGTCTTTCATAATGGACCTCCGTTTTGATGGTCTTAATGGAGAAGAATAGTCCATTTTTGATTCTTAAGAGAGAACAGTTACTTTGCTTCTCCATGAGAAGGAGTAATTCCCTATTATTAGCTTGCAAGTTAAATATCTTGACCTTATGGCCTGGTATCTCTCATGTTGTTCCAGGCACTCGAGTGACATTGCTGTGTCATTGAAACAAAAAAGGTTACTGAATTATGTTTTCTACTTTAAATCTCTTATCTCTGGGTTGTGAAACAAGATTTTACATAAAAATACCAACATTTCTTAAAAAAATCTGAATACTTGAGAGAAAGTTTATTATGCACATTACATCCATGTTTGTTTTCCTACAGCTACATAAATGATTATTATGAGCTATGACCATAAGAGTTTTTACTTTTTGACAAGTCTCTGAAAAGGCCTTAGGAAAAAATACTATCAAGAAATTGAAAAGCAAACTTATTTTTGTGTTTATCTTCTTGATATATAATTTCTTTCCTACATATCCTGAAAGTGATCTTATTACTTCTATTTTTGTTGCACAGGAAAATGTCAATAATAATTTTGTTGAAGGTTGTTGGATAAAGAGTTCAGTGTTGCCACAGTGAGTGCCAGATGTGTAGCACAGTGATAAAACTCATTAACAAACTCCTTTCACCCAAGTACTACATCTGGGGATTTGTGAAAATCAACAGTTAGTGTTTTCCCACACTTACTGTGGTGTGTTACTAAAGCTTCTCAGTATTCTTCTTACTAAAAAATGAAGTTTCCTGTCCTTGCTTGCATAAGCAAGGAATTATACTAGACTCAGGTAAATCAATAAGAAGATAAAATAAATGGGGCCCAGAAAGATTTTTCCAGTAGTAATCCACATTTGCTATCAAAGTCCCATATTATCCTCATCTCTGGAGTCATCAAAGCAAATGCATTCTGCCCAAAGAAGTTATATCATAGAGGCAGCCCTAAACTTCAATACTATTAGGCTTTAATGATAAAATCTGAAATTCTGCTCTATGTTGTATCTGTAGGTAAAGAGTGATTACTGTTATAATTTCCATTTTTCTTGTGACATGCTTATGAAAATGTTATTTACCTTCTTTAAGGTTATGTGAGCAGATTTAGGGCAGCTGTATCTATTTTTTGCTGCATTCTAGCTGTTAAAAAGAGGAAAGATATTGGCAATAAAACTTGCCTGATAGAAAGGGTTTTCTTGCACTGTAATGCCTGGTGTGACATTTCTGTGCAGCAAGAGCAGTCCTATGAAATTCTGAGGCATTCTCTGCCTCAGCTTCAGAGTATCTTCTCACCAATTCAGGAAATCATTGGCCTCAATATCACCTAGAATGACTGTCATCTTTCCTCCGTGGAAGTGCATTGACAGGAATAATGATTCACAGTAAGTGGGAAATTCTTTAATGAAATATTTTTTGGTTGAGGGTTATAGCTAGAAAACTCTGCTTCAGTGAAGCAATCATATCTGTCCTTGGATGTCCTCAACATACACTACATAGTTTCAGCAGGGAGAGCAGAAGAATTACATTTAGAAAATTTCCATCTTTATCTCCTCCCTGGCAGGCAATGAACTGAAATGTAATTAACCCTTTCATTGTGTTAGCTTCGCAACACAGCATATTCACATGGAGGGCACTTCTGTGAGCCCTTTAGTATTTGACAAAATTTAGAGACGGAGGAAATGCAGTTGCACATACTTTCAAAGTTATTTTTATGGCTACAGTCCTACTTTCCTTGTAATTTGGAATCTGAAAAAAACATTAAAATTCTAACATTTCTGCTTCATTTTCAATATA
Source organism: Climacteris rufus (assembly GCA_013398175.1). Lineage (NCBI taxonomy): Eukaryota > Metazoa > Chordata > Aves > Passeriformes > Climacteridae > Climacteris > Climacteris rufus. The sequence goes on along the minus strand of VZRZ01006021.1, from coordinate 703,649 downwards.
ATAGTTTCACATTTCATCTTTACTGCAGCTATTTGCAAAAAATAATTCTTAGATATGCTTATAACTGAAGGATCTTTTTTTTCCTCTTGAGTGTGAATGTGGTTTAACTTTTTCAAAACAGCCCTGTCTTTGTGCACCATTCTTGTCCCATGTTTTACTTCCTCTAATAAGCTGTTTGGAGTTTGTCTTTTGATTTGGAACTCTGCTGTATCAGTCACCAGGCACTTTATATCTATTTATTGATCTATTGAAAGGAGCAGTGCTGTTGTGTTTATGGTCTGTAGATCAGACTTACTAATGTCAGGAGTATTTGAATGAAGTCCTGTGAATTCAGCAATCAATATTTCTAAGTATTTCTATTAATGCATTCTATATAAGAAAAATTTACTGTTATTTAATCCTTAATCATTAGAAATAATATTTCTATTTCTAATCTAATTTTCATATCACTGCGATACAAAATCTGTATATTTTCTGAATGACTTTTCGTAAGATTTTGTTCCTCTGAATCTGGAGGCAATTTGAATTTTAATATTAAGGGTAAAAAAGGTTTTGCTTTGTACACTGGAAAATACAAGCTCTCCAGCACAGCTTACTGGTATTCAGTAAGAGCTATTCAGTGACTGACTTCACAATAAATGACGTAGAAGATCTTAGATAAAAATTACTAGACATTGTCAGTGATAATTTGGAAAACACGTGCTCCCAGTAGTGTTCCAAGTATAACTGAAATGAAGTAAAAAAGTGGTAATGATGATAATTTTTTGGATTATTTTAGCAATATGCATAAATAGTTTTTTATAATTCAAGAAAGTAAAATCCATCCCCCCTCCACCTGTTATGGTGTCCTTTCAAATGTGCTTGGAGAAAATTCAACTTCTTTCTGTGTATAATAACACCACACCTTATTCTATTATGAAGTCAGATATTCAGGCAGTAGACTTACTCTTTTAAATATTGCAGTTGCAATAAAATGCTGAAAAAAGACATTGCAATTAAATTTTTCTATTGAATGTCTTTTGACTGTGAAATGTAATGACGTGTATATACATTAAAGTTATTATTTTTGTAAAAATTCACTGGTTCAAGCTGATAAAATGTCTTGAACATAAGCAGGATAAAAATATGGCCCCTGTCTTTTAAGTGGAGTTGTGGAAACATTTGACGTTGTTTTTTTCCCAAAAGCTAACAGTTTTATGGACTGTCATCTCAGAATTACAAGCTCTAGAAGGTACTGAGCTATACGCCTTGGGGATGTCACACCTTTTAATATATAGCAAAAGGAACCATGAATATTTCTTTTTAGTTTGCTTTGTTGCTACAGCACTACTTGAAACTTTTAAAAATTTGTGTTGTTGGACATGCGTTCTGTTAATATTTCAGAATACTAAGGTAAAATGACATTAGAGACCCGATCATTCCTCTCTACTCACAAATGCTGATGTCACTCCTGGAGTGCTGGATCCAGTTCTGGGCTCCCCAGTACAGGAGAGTCATGAACTTTCTGGAGAGTTCAACACTTGGCCACAAGGATGATTAGGGTCCTGGAACACTTCACCTATAAGAAAGGCTGAAAGGTGGAAATTGTCAGCCTGGAATAGAGAAGGCTCAAGGGGATCTTATTAAGGTATATAAGCACCTGAAGAGAGGATGTAAGGAAGAGGGAGCCAGGCTCTCTCCAATGGTGGCAATGGAGAGGACTAGAGACATTAAGCACTGTCCTGCTGGGACAGAGCAGGGATAGAGTTAATTTTCTTCCTACTAGGTGGTACAGTACTGTGTTTTGAATTTAGTATGAGAATCATGCTGATAACACACTGATGGTTTAGTTCCGCCTATGTAATCCTTACCATAAACCAAGGACTTTTCCATTTCCCATGCTGCCAGTGAGGATCTGCACAAAAAATCAGGAGGAAACGTGTCCAGGACACCTGTCCTGAACAGACCAAGAGGATATTCCACACCATAGAATGTCATGCCTACTCTATAAACTGGGGGCAGCTGCCTGGGAGAGACCAAGCACTCCTCAGAGACTGGCTGGGCATCCGTCAGGATATGGTGGGCAGTGAATTTTGCTTCACTTTTCCTGGGGTTTACTCCAGACTCTATTCTCTTTTATATCACTATTATTGCTATTGTTATTATTGCAATAATTATTATTTACTTTACTTCAATTATTAAATGGTTCTCATCTCAACCCATGAGTGCTACTTTTTAAATTCTGATTCTTCTCCCCACCCCTCTGGGAGCAGGAGTATAGAAGTGAGTGAGCAGGTGCTTGGTACTTAATTGCCAGGTGGTGTTAAACCATGTCAGGCACAACCTGGAACACAGCAGCTTCCATCTGAACATCAGGAAACACTGTGGGGAAACACCAAACATCCCACAGGTCCCTTCCTACCCCATGTATCCTGTGATTCTATGAGATGCTCACAAGATCATTTCTCATTTTTTTAGAATGTATGTAAATTCTAATGGAATTTTGACATGGTGTGTCTTTGTGGCTCGAGAGAGAGAGACTGTTCAGTCTTTTAATTTTCTGATCAATTTTGCTGTTATTCTCTGAAAATTTTTGCTTGCATTCTTGAGAGTGACTCGTGTTTCCTTATGACAGTGTTAGTGTTTGGATTTTGATTTTTTATCTTTTCTCCCCAGTTTCTAGGATGAGCTATCTTTGCTGCCTATTTGTATTATCTGCACAAACATACACAGAAGCATGTGAATAAGAATATTGGAAATCTTGGCTGTGAAATATTTCAGTAAATGACATTTATAGCTGATAATTCCTTCTTAAAGTTAAAAAAAAAAAGGAAATCGAAATTTCCTTTCACCATCAAATATTAAGAATTTAATTATCTTTTGGTCTGAAAAGTGTTTTAACTTCACGGTATAAATTGATATATATATTTTTAGGACAGAACTGAACGTATGTTTGCTGTTGTTGCACAAGACCTTATCTTTACCATATATGTCAAGCCTGGGGATAGCCAAAGGTGTTTTTGTGGCTTGACTTTTGTTTATCTTTATTCCCAGTTAAAAACTGAATATTGAAACAGAAAAATTGTGTCTGAACTGTAGGAAAGTTTTGGTGTTAGCAGTACAAAAGGATATGGTTTGGAATGGCAAATGATGTAATCTAAAGCCTAATTATTATACCTTAATTGAGTGCTTGAATTGTAGGCAACTTGAACTTTCAGGCAACACAGATACGTGAACCATTACAATCATTGATATACTTCCTGTGTTCAAAGGCCAGAGGATGTCATTTAAAGGTAAGTTAAAGCAACTGGAGAAACATAAAAATATGTTCAGAAACCTATCTTCACCTCTCATGTCTGTAGTTCTTCAGGGTCCATGTTTTCCAGGTGATTTTTCCAATGCAAAACATTTCTGTTTCAGTGCAATGGGGTGCAATTTCAGTTAAACACTTGCATGTGTGTTTGTTTTCCTTCCAAACAGATGCATTATGAAGGAGATTTGACTAACACTATTCAGCTGGAGAGAAGCAGATGACATTTTACATAAGACCACAGTAATAGCTTGGCTAGGACACTGGATCAGTTAATTTTGGAGAGAAAACTGTGTTTTCTGGGCATAGTTGTGTTGCATAAAGGGGAATTCTATTGGTTTTGAGAGGCAAGGTTTTGGTAGTGAGGAAACTACAGGGATGTCTTCTGTGAAAAGATTCCAGAAACTTCTGTTTTGACTTCTGGCCGAGACTGAGCCCATCAAGGACAGTGGCAGCACAATACTAATTTAATGATGATGATGATAATAACAATAAAATTTAAGAAGGAGAAAATATTGCTGTGAAACAGCAGACGTGACAGAGGAGTGAGGATACGAGAGAGAATCAACTCTGCAGGCACCAAGGTCCACGAGGAAAGAGGGGCAGGAGGTGCTCCAGATGCAGGAGCTGAGACTCCCCTTCAGCCCATGATGAGGACCACGGTAAAGTGGCAGTGCCACTGGAGCCTATGCGTGAACTCTCAGTGAAGCAGAGATCCACCTGCAGCCTATGGAGGATCCCATACTGGAGCAGAAGGATGCCTGAAAAGAAGGCTGAGACCATGTGGGCAGCCCATGGTGGAGTAGGATCCTGGCAGAACCAGTGATTCCATGGGGTACCCATGCTGGAGCAATTTATGAGGAATATAGTCTGTGGGAGGGACCCTACACTGCAGCAGGGAGTGGCAGAAAAAAACATGAGAGACACTGATTGCAGTACCCATTCCCATGTCCCTGCACAGCTGGGGGGAGTAGTTAGAGAAAACTGGGAGTAAAATTAAGTGTTGGAAGAAGGGAGGGGTGTGAGGAAGGCATTTTTTAAGATTTGTTTTTTTTTTTTTTAAGATTTCTTGCTATCCTACTCTGATTCATTTTGTAATAAATTAAATTAGTTTCCCAAAGTCGAGTCTCTTTTATCCAAGACAGGTCTCTCCTGTCCTTATCCTGACCCACAAGCCTTTTGTTACAGGTTTTCCCCCATGTCCAGTTGAGGAGGAGAGTGATAGGGCAACTTGGTTGGCACCTAATTTTTGTTTAGGGTCAATCCACCACAGGAAAAAAGAACCTACTCCTTCTAAATCAAAGAAATGTGTAAAGCTGTGTTTCCCTCTGTTCCATCATATTTTTTTTGTGAATTCAAATTGTAATGTTCTTCATGAGTTCTGTATATAGCTAGAAAAAAGTCTCAAACAAATAGAAAAGAATAAACAGCTGACATACTAATCCAGGACTGTGACATGCTGTAGGAAAATACAATCTCTTGCTTTTGCTTGAGTAATGTACTTTTTCATTATGCCTAAGAACAACTTGTAACCTTACTGAGCTGAGTGAATAGTTTACTTCACTTGTACTTAGCAGAAACACTGGTGTGATGATGCTGTTATGAATTAAACGACTTTTGAAAGAATAAGTAATTAGGCTGGGTACTTGTTGGTGTGCACCTCTCTAGTCTGGCTTACGTGACACTACAAATGCTGTAGCATTTATGAGAAAGAAGAGGTGGAATGGTAATTTCACTTCAGTAGCAAGGGCTAAGATTTTGGTCTGCATCTGTGCATGCTTGAGAATGTATTCAGGATTGTGTGACTTAAACCACAGATATGTTGTTTAAATTTCCCCTGCTGTGAATTAGCAAATAGGTACTGAAACAGAAAATCAGAAAAATTGAAAAGCAGAAGGATACAGTTGCTGACGTTTACGGCATGCTGACTTGCAAGCATAAAGCACTGAGCTTAGAGAGAAAGGGAGAAGAAGAAAGAAATTAACTCAACAAATCTCTCTTCTATTCTCAGAAGAAAACCAGTAATTTTTAAAAATCATTATTCTTTTAATAATTTTTTGTCTTCCTATTTTGCTTACACCTTCTGTTGCTGGCATTTTTCACTTAAGTGCTGATCATGGGAAGACAGAGGAAGAGATAAAACATATGCTGTGATGCACATAGAGAGAATTTGACATCATCTAGCCTGAATGCTGTAATATTTATGTAAGTAGTAGATTTCTCCATTATGGGCAGATGTCAGAAAACTGGTATTTGGTAAAATTATTTTGTGGTGAGGTTTAACCTTGGCATCAGTACAACAACGTGTATTTCTACTTTCTGTGTAAACATAGCATTTTCTGCCCTGATTATGACCTACAGAAGCAGGTACTGCCATCATTTTGGGACGGGTGAAGTCCTCATTCCTGTCACAAGGAGCTGAACGCTTCAGATGACATTCAGGTTTGACACTGCTATTTCCTAATGCAATTGCCTAACACCCAGCCTTTGTGAGTTTTGGAAATTATGAAGCTGGCTTATACTCTGGCTTCAAGTCTTCCTGACATGCAGGGTTTAATGAATCCATAGACCTCTTACTCAATAGCAGCAGAAATGTTTTGGGTTTCTCACTGTCACTACTTGAGATTAACATGGAGGAATTCAGGGGAGTACAGAACAAGAATTTCAACATTACAGTTGCATTAGGACTCAGCACTGGAACTGGTCTGTGTTCTGCTTGTATCTGTGATCTTGAGAGATTAACCCCACTTTTGAGGCTGTGTCTCAAGGGGGCTGTAATCTCAGAAGAGCCCATGTAGGAATTTCCATTACCAATGGCCTAGAGATGAAATAAATAGTAGCTCTAAAATTTGTGTAAAAGTTCTGGCAGTCTACAAAGGTTTGATGTGAATTGCAGCATTTTTTTACATGCCAATAAATTCTGTTCCCCCATGAATTTAATTGATGTGGAACAAGTAGCACACATATATTTGTGAGAAGTCACTTAGTGACTTGATGCCAGTAATGCAACTTTGTTTGCTTGAGGTGGTTGTGAGAATGAAGATTAATTAATTGGCTGTTTCTTGAGGAAGAGATTTATTAAAGAGTGAAAAATAATCTTTAAGGAGATATCAAGGCGTTCCTAAAATGAAGATATTTACCAACAATTGTTGCAGAATGAATGAAAAGAGAATATTTATAGGCACTGTTATTATGATACAGTTGTAGAAAAAAATAATCTGTACTAATCATGTGTTGATTAACCTTATGAAAGTGACGGTGAGGGAAAGAGAAAACAAGATTACATAGTAAACACTGGAGAAAGGATGGTGTGAAATATTTCTTCCTTGCAGCAGCATTTCCCCAGTATTTCTTTGAAATGAAGAGGCTAGCAGGTCAAGGAAGCGGATTCTTTCCCTTCACTCTGCCCTCATGAGATCTTACCTGGAGTACTGCATCCAGTTCTGGGGTTCTCAGTAGAAGAAAGACCTGGACTTGTTGGAGCATGTCCAGAGGAGGCCATGAAAATGCTCAGAGGGCTGAAGCACCTCTCTTGTGAAGGAAGGCTGAGAGAACTGGGATTGTTCAGCCTGGAGAAGAGAAGGCTCTGGGATGACCTCAGTGCAGCCTTCCTGTAGTTTAGGGGGGGTTATAAAAAGAAGGGAGGATGACCTTTTATATACACAGATAGCAACAAAGGAAATGGATTTAAACTTAGAGAGCAGTTTTAAGTTAGATGTTAGGAAGAAACTGTTTACTGTGAATGTGGTGAGGCACTGGAACAGGCTCCCCAGAGAAGTTCTGACTGTCCCATCCCTGTGTTCAAGTGTTTAAAGCCAAGCTGGATGAAGTTCTGAGTAACATGATCTAGAAGTGGTATCCCTGTTCATAGCAGGGTTTTGGAACTACATGATTTTTAAGGTTTCTTCCAACCCAAACCATTCTATAATTCTCTTCTACTCTGAAAAAAGCCTGGGCAAAAATATTTTCTTAGGGAACCTGTTCATACCTAATGCGTGGGGCAACATGCTGATTTATTAGGAGCCTATTCCAACTTTTGCACCAACGAAATTTCACCTGAAAGGTCAAAACTTTATGCATCTTTCCATTTGTAAATGGTAAAACCTCTACCTGTAGTACTTTTGAGAATGCTCTTCCTGTGTTCTCATAAGCAATTCAGTATGTGGTGAAGTGGAAGTAGTGAGAAGTGTAAAATTTTGTTTCTTCATAAATTTGTCAAATTACATGTCAAAACTTGAAGTGCCCAATGAAAGTAGATGCAAAACGGTTCACAACACTTGAGGGTAACTAATAACACAGAATAAAGTAATAAGGAATATATCTTACAACTTTGGGTTTTTCCCAAGCTACTTGAACTCCTTTTAGACACTGACCGCTAGCACAAGAAAATGGAGGTCACTGAACAGAATCACAGAATAGTCTGAATTGGAAGTGACCCAGAAGGGGTCCACTTAAGTGGATGGCCCATACAGGTATCAAAACAAACAACCTTGCTGTTCCCAGCACCATTCTCTAATCAGTTGAGCTTATCTTGACACTTCCCTCATAAGAAGACTGTATTGCAGTTACAATTCCTCATCAAGGTTTTAAAATGAGGGAACAAGGAATTTCAGCCTCTTAAGCATAAATCATCGTCTCCTTTTTTTCTGTTATGACAATCATGCTTTGATCTCAATGGTTACTTAGTAAGCTTTTACACTTCTTCTTTTAATAGCCCAATAAATTTGGGTGAAGAGTAGCATTTGTCGGTTGTTTCCATTACACTTATCTTGTCCTATCTAGTGTATGCCTCAGAATTCTTCTGTGTCTCAAGCATGTTCTATTCTCCATTTTGATCTCTGTTTTATTGTCATTCTCATTTCAGATCCATTGTGTCACAGTGATTATTAAACTGATTTTCATCTCTTTCAGGTAAACTATTTCTGATCCTGCCCTCTATGTGTGTGTATATACATATCGGACACTTCTCTTTCTTAGTTTACTGAAGATCACATCTTGGATACCCTGTTCACAATTAGCATTTTGTTTATTAATTTTTAAATTAGTTATACATCATGTTTACATGATTTAATATTTTTACTGAAAGATAGCAAGAGTGCCTGTTACCATACATATTTATCTGTGGTGAGTGATACTTCAGTAACAGCATTTTTAAAGAAGAGGTAGGCTCAATTACAATCTTTGTCTAAATCAAACCTGAAATTTTGGTCAGATATAGTGGTCTGTGTAAGCAGCAAACTTACAAAAAGCTGCAAGTTTACTTCTGTCTAAACCCTATAAAATTCCACCAGATTTTTTTACCAGCTTCCCACTTCATGTCTTCTTTAATTGTGTCTCCTTCTGTTTTCCTCTGCCACAGTCATGGTGAAAGATGCGTTGTGAGTTATTTCTCCGTGTGCACGTTCTGTTTGCATTATCATACAGATGGGTGTTTTAAAAACATTGGTAAAAAAGGCTTGGATGTGCTAAGTCTTAAAAGCTCATGTGCCTTTGTAGCACAAATGAGTTATTTTGGTTGGACAATATACTCCAGTATTTGTGTGAAATATTTCCCTTATTCTCAGGGAATTTATTTTGTAGGAGTAATAGTCTGTCTCTTGGCAAAGAACATCCCATATAAGGAAATAAGTTTTATCTTGCACACTGACATATGTCTACACAGCATAACAGTGCCACACTGAAATATGCAAATTGAACCATTACCGATACCCACATTATGCTCTATTTATGTTAATGTCCTGGGTACAGAGACAGGAGCCAGGGTTTTAGCATTGTTCCACACTGTTGCCTTACCTTTTACTGTTAAAAATAGCTAGTTTCATACTAGCTAGTTCCCAAGGCTATTGTTCTGTAAACATAGCTATGTTATTGTAGAATTATCTTGTTATTGCATTCCTTTCCCATGGACACAGATCTTTGATGGACATTCTCTTTGACCACTGTCACTGAAGGAGGAAGGATTGAATTCCTCCAATGAATAGTGATTTCTAAAGGTGTATATAAGAATTAAAGAAGGTGGGTCTTGCCCCCTTCCTTCCTTTCCTCTGAACTTGAACACAGCTGTCTCTGGCTCTTTCTTTCTGCGCCTCCAGCATTCCAGCCGTGATACCACACTACCCACGTCCCATTTTTGGCAGGAAAAGCCAGGCACTGAAACCTGGAAGTTCACAGCTTTGCCCTGCTGGCTCCAGCAGCAGAGGGACTGTCAGCATGAGAGCCATGGGCAGCATCCCCTCTGCCCTGCCAGGTCCTGGTCCTGTTTCTCCAAGCATGGTGCTGAAGGTACCTCCCCGAGGTACAGCTGAGCCCCAAGGGACCAGGGGCATCCTGGTGGGACCATTTTCTCCCAGCACGGTAAGACAATCAGGACATCCCTCTTCGGGATCAGTTTTTGTTTGTTCAGTGAGGAATATCCCTTCTAGGGGTGGAGCACTCTCTCTTTTTGTGCCTTCTCTTATTGGTATTGCTGTGCTTATTGCAAGGATTTTTTCCAATAAAATCGTGATTCCCACTTGTGGTCTCTCCTAGTATTTCCTCTGCTGTGGAAGAGGAGCAGGGGAGGAGAGGCATCCTATGTGGATGGGGACTTAGAAAAGAAAAATAAAGTTCTTGCTGAATTATTTCTAATACATTTTCTTAAGGGCAGTTCTGACTTTAAAATATTCTAATTCTCCCAATAAATGGTGAGGTTCATAACACTGAATGAACTTCCTTTTAAAACACATAACCTTATATTTTAAGTTATTGTGGAAACAAATGTTTTCACAAGAGGAGTTTTGTGGTATCTGGTCAAATTTTGTAATAATCCATACACCTAGAGGATAATTCCCCTTCTTTCCTTCTGTGTCACCCTTTCTCCTACATTTTACCACACTCTAAAAGGAATTCATTTTACTTTTTTTTTTGCCTGTCGGTTTCTGTGTCTTCATGCAGGGTGAAATAAAATTTTAAGGAGTTCACAAAAATGGATTTATTTGTTTTCAATGAGAAACTTTCCTCTACAGCAGACTTTGTTTGTCTCTATGACTCCTGAAGATTCCATTAACTCCATCGTGAATCTTGGCTTAGGCTCTGAAGGGGAAAGGGTAGGAGGCAGGATTGCAGAGGAGTATGTAATAAATGTCAAGATATGTATTCGATGTATTTGTGGCCTTTTTGTTTATTTATTTTTTACAAAGCCTTGCACACAGAGATCACATTTCTTTGCATCTGTTAGCAGTATTAACCTTTGGAGAGGTACAAAAAAACCTTTGTGATATTACTAAAGCATAGTAAATTGACATTGCAATTTAATTTTCTCCTAACAAGAATGGGAATGTCACATGTTGGGTTGCGTAGGAAAAATAAATAATGGAGCATGGTGCATCTGCAGAATAATAATTGCTGTAGACTTGAGAGGCAGATAACAACACATTGAATTAATCAGGTAGGATTTTATGACAAAAAAATGGGTATTGTATTTGTCTTTTGCTACTCTTATAAAAAATTCTGGTAATAATTTGATTTGAGACAATAAGGAAATTTCTAGTTCCTATTCGTGAGTTTCAATTTATCCACCATATTGGTTGATGACATGTAATTAACCAAAAAAAAGAAAATAAGCAGGGAAAGGCAGGTAAACCAGAACTCACCAATCACTTACTTCCAGTGTTGTCGATTTCTGAGTGAACAAACTCCATTGTGAGGAAATATTTACTTGCACTTTGACCTCCAGGTTAATAGCATTATCTTTTGGTTTTGATCCTAAAAGGAAAGTACAGTAACACGTGAGAACTCTAATTCTAAAATGGATGGGAAGCAGAGGAACTACGTCACTGACAAACACAGCAGGAAAAATTTCAGGTAAAGCACATCACTTTCTTTCCCCTACAGAGAAGCCAGGCAGCTTGAAATTGCCTGAGACATCTAGCACTTCTAGTTTTTCAACAGAAATTGTCAGACCCGGAACTCAAGTAGATTCAAGTGCATTAAGCAAAGCAGAAGGCCTTTGGATGAATGTCCAATGCATTTGCTTGAAAGAGCTGTTCTGAGCAATTTTTGACAACCACTGAACCTGTAAGTCAGGCTTTTTACCAGTGCTGGTTGGATTTGGGCTGTTAGGTTGTTAGAAACCAAATGCTGTCAGGGGGAGGGACTGCAAAAAACCAGGAGGATGCTGCTGCGGCTGTGTAGAGGGCTTTGTGGGTGGCAGTGGGGCAAGCAGGAGGACAGGGTGCAACCCCACAGTGCTGGGGACAGGGGACAGCAGGGACCAGTGACAGCAGGTGGGGACAGCCAGCAGGAACGATATTGCCAGACAGGCACTTGGTGGGTTTTAATTCTACCTATAGTGCAGAAAAGCTAGAAGAAGGAAAAGGCATTGATTACAGATTGCTCAGACTCTGACACATTGAACCCCATAGAAAATGGGGTTTTTCATATACCCCAGCCCATAGAAAAAAAGCACTTTATAACATTTCTATGCTGGAACTTGAAATGGTCTCTGGTAATTTTAACCCTCATCCCAGCCCACTCTTTTTCCAAATATTTTTCTGTTATGAGATCTGCTTGCTTTTTGTGAAGTGAAATGATACAAGAAGCAAGTTAGCTCTTAATCTTCAATTGTAGAGTGACATCTTCCCTAATGGCTAAAAGGGTTATGATTGCAGTAGTACACAGAGAATTTTTACATATGGTATTTGCATAAAAGCACATTTTCATAAATCCACATCTGCCATGCAAGATTTTAGCATGATACAAATATAACATAGAGTGTTGTAATTGTCTAATACAGGACTTTTGTATGCTGTCCTACATTTTATTCTGTAAGATATGAGATATCTACAGGGCAATAGCTGAGTGGGGAAGACTGGGGATTGGAGTGGGATGTGTTGAGGGTTTGGTGCAACTATGTCTTTGATATTTCTATTTTATTAAATATTAATTGATTTCCACGCCTTTTTGACATTTAGAATAATAATTTTACCTTTAAGTAAAAGCTGCTCTACTGAGATATTAAAAAAATTAAGTTATAAACAAAGGAAATAGAATGCAAAAAAGTGTATTTTCGGGCTGCTTAGACCATTAATAGTTTTACTGGAATAAAAAAAACAGGACACAAGAACAAAAACCAGTTTCATTCTTAAAATCCAAGTAAGGGAATATATACTATGAATCCTTTTCCTTACTCTAGAAAACCATAGAGGGGTGCCTTCACAGTCATGTCTTCCCCTTAAAGCAATGAAACATTTCACAGAACATGTTGAGTTGGAAGGGACCCCTCAGAATCGAGTCCAACTCCTGTGTCTGCACAGGACACCCCAAGAATCCCACCATGGGCCTGAGAACATTGTCCAAACACTTCTTGAACAGACTGGTGCTGTGACCAATTCTCATGTTCATCAATATTGTGTGGGAGTCTGTTACCTTCTAATTTTAATCAATACTAATCAATTTGGAAAACTGTTCTACATCATGCACAGAGAGAGTTCTGTCTGCCCTTTATCTGTGTTCTGGTCCCCTCAGTCCGCCTCTGCGCCATCCAGGAGATTCTCTAGCTATAGCACCATGAAAAAAAGGATTAGGATTTGCCCTGGAAAGAATTTCTATTTCCAAAAAAAGAAAGGATCTTATAAAAGCATTCTGCTCTTATATCTGAAACACCAAGCAAGAACATAAAGACAGCAGCAATGGAAAATTAATTTAAGAAGGAAAGAGCAATAAAACAGTGATTGCATGAGAAAATGAGAATCATCTAATGCAATAAATATCAGTGTAAAATGGCAAGATGAAGCTGCACAATATTCTCATGCCAGCAAAGAGTTTGAGCAAAGAAGTTGTTGATCATGGCTGGACAGCACCCCTGCTGTTACAGGGAATTGTTCTAAACATTTTCTGCTTGAAGTGCTGCTATATTTGGCAGTTTATAAAATTTGAACTTGTAGGTCAAATGTTGTTTCAAAGCTCAAGATCTGCAGACCTTACACAGGAAAAACCTCCAAGTCTACCAAAATATCTACCTGTCAAAACACCTGAAATTTGACCACAAAATTGAATAACAAAGAGTTTGTGTAATAACAAGTGTTAAGATAGAGCACTGCAGTAATTTACTAAGTGCTTCTTAGTTGCTTGGCTAAATGAAATAACTGGAATTATTATTCTAGCTCTCAAATCAGAAGTCTGATGGCCATAGACTAATTCTTGTATTACTAATTACCTGACACTTAACACCCAAGTTCAACGGAAATTTTTTGCCAGGAAGCCATCCCTGATCCTGGAGTTTAGGTCCAAAGGATGTGCTAATACAAAACATCTTGGTAAGGTTTTAAATATAAACAAACAAACATATTTTTGCTACAGAGCTACTAAGCTGTTATTGTCTGTAATTTTTTAAAATATATTTCACTTCACAGTTATACTTCCTTTACTCTCACTCAAGAACAAAACATTCTTTCCTTTTTAAAACATCCTTTAAATGTCTCAATGTTCAGAATATGCATAATATAAATCATTGTACCGGTTTTCTCTTACCTCTACCTCTTGTAATGCTCTGGTTTCTAATATAGATGGAAATAAAACACAAAGATGTTAATCTTCCTTTACTTTTTGTATTCAAGAGTAGATTTGACTATGAGTTTTCCTGCACTGGGGTGCATGCTTAGTGTGAAAACAATCTCAAAATGAGAATACGCAATATTCATATCCCTAAATTATTCCACTTTTCTTCCTATTACCTGTTTTCACAATAGTCTGGTAATAATGGCAGTTTTTTAGTACCTGAAGCCCTTGGTAGAACTGAGATCCTGTTCTCTCTGGTTTGTATTTTATTAGCTTTCTGTGATGGTTGTAAGGCATTGAAGGAGAGGCTGGAACAATTCAAGAGAATTGGTGGCTGTGCAAATCCAACTAACCCCGGCTTTTGTAAGTGCATGACCCTTAGTCATTTCTGTAAAATCAGTTAAGTGACTTTGTGTTTTCTCTCCATTTGTACAGGTCTCTGTTCTTCCCTGAAAGCCATTTTGCTTCTACTTTGTTAAAGGAATGCAAGGACAACACTTGCCCTGCAAGTCATAAGAAAAATCTTTCTCACCTGGGGATATTTTCCATGTAGCACATTTGTATTGGTTTAGTGGTGTGTCCTAACCATTTACAGATGCTACATTCACCTTTCCACACTGAATTTTTTTTTATTATTGTGTGGTTTTGAATGTATGCTCAAAATTAATATGGCAAGTTTCTTTAGCTCCAAGCAATGAAAGAGTATCCCACTTTTACTGAGCTGAAATTTGTTACTCTGATAAAAATTGACATAAAATAATTTCCAGTGTATCTGTCAGTTGAAATTCAACATTATTCACCTACAAAATGAATGTCATTGAACATTCATGATGAAACCTGGTTTTAAATTCTAAATATTTTTTTAAGGAAGTGGTGATTTTACAGTTTAATGGATTTTGATGGAATATAGAATATGTATATATATGTGTATTGAAAGGTCTCTACCATAATGACCTTATTTTCAGCTCAGTGTAGTCAATTTGCAAATCCTAATTAATGGAAAAAAACATCATGGAAAAGTGATGTTGGCAGTCACTGAAGACAACTTCTGTTATAGTTAATAGTAAGTAATCATCCTTCTTGTAAGGCGTACCTAGAAATCGCTAAGACTCTGGTATTAGTACATATTCCTAACAGGTGAACCTAATTCATACCAACAAATAACTCCCTACAGAGTACATTTTAATGTTTTATTTCAGGTTAACCTACATATAAGGCTAAATAAAAAAAATTATTATTAAAAATAATTTGTAAGTTCTAAGTTTGGACAATATGATGATTTTGGAGGTGTGTTTAATTTTGATACCAGTTCTTCCTCCTTTTTTTTTTTTTTTTTTAAGTACCGTAGATTTCTAATTTGTGGTGTAATTTGATATAAGGCATTTATAAAATTCCTCGAGACTGTTACTGTCTTCAGAATCCTTTTGTTGTTTTTCTGAGTTCTGTGCTCTAGAGTGGATTGAGCCACACATTCACTCCCCTTATGTTGGCCTGGCTAAATTAGGAAGACATTTACACTCATTTAATGAACTCAGGTAGAATAATTTATTGTACACTTGATTCACTCAACTGCTGACTGCTGTTTACCTAAAACAAAGGTCACTTTTTGGCCTCGTTTGTGTTGAGAAGGCAGTGGATGACATTTTCCTCAACTTTTGCAAGGCTATGGACACCTCCCACAAGGTCCTTGTGGTGTGTTGTGGTCTGGATAGATGGATGACTGGAAAAGTAAAAAAAAAATGAATGAAATGATTGCAACACAAACTTCTGGAGCACCCTGACAGGCTGGGCTAAGCTGGAGCTAATTATGGATATGCATGCACTTGGGAATACCAGTCAGGAATGAATGGGGTTTAGGCAAGCATGGAAAGACCTGGTGTAACAAATGGAACTTAGAATATCCTGGATCAGAGATAAAATTTTTGCAAGCTGCCAGTCTGTGTAGTAACTTCCTTACTGCTGCAATAGGAAAAGAATCAAAATAAGCCCTTGTACTTAAGGTGGCTTTTTCACACTATCCCAAGCAACTGATTTTACTGGAATGACACTGCTGAGCATTTAACATGTAGTTGCTTAATTCTGGTGACAGAACAAACCTCAAACCTCCACTGTGCACTGTGATGACTGTGTTTTATCCTGTGGGGTAGTTTTTATAGCCAAATGCCCCACATCAAATAAATTTGCCTTGGCACCACTCCTCAATAAAAACAATGATGACTGGGTGGGGGGGGTTGACTGGGGGATTTTTGTAGGGTAGAACAGCTGAGAGGAGCAAAATATTGCAAAGAAAAGAAGCTTCTTCCCTTAGCCTTAGTTATTGCACTGATGAATCCCTAGCACCATGTGCTGCTTTCCAAAGCACTGCAGAAATTCACAGATGTTTCTGCACAGAACTAGGGCCATTCTTCAGATCTGCCCTCTCTGATCATGGGCACACCCAGAGGACAGATCCATGTCCAGGCTGGTCCTCAGAGAGGTGCCTGATTCCTGGGGCTGGGGCTTTCCTCAGTTCCCCACCTTGCTTCCTGAACCCAAAAATGTCCATGTGTACTCCTTTTTAATCATGGGTAGTAGATCACTGCCTCTCCAGCATCACTTTGGAATATCTGCATTAAGTACTGTCATGAAGGATACTGAACAATTTTCAATACTGGTAATTTACAGAAATTATGATTTCTCTGTATCTGGTGTACCATCTGCCACAAGCATCTGTGCATTGCTCTTCCTGGCCTATCAATTAACTGTACAATCAAAACAGGATTTTTGTGTGAAGTGGGTAGGGAGATGGGATGTACCCTGCAAGAGAAGTTACAAACAAAAAAATACAGAATGCACTGGTCTTGAAGGAAAAATCTAATCCTGATTTAAAGTGAAGATGAGGAGTCTTTAAAACAAGGGCTCTTCCTTTTATTCTGCAGTCTGATTATCAGAAGAATAATGTTTGCCTAATGCTGATGAACTTTGCAATAACTTTGTAAAAATGACCAATTTGTACATAGAAGGGATAATTGCATGTAAGAAGCAGTTAGTTTAGTGTGTAATTACCTATTTTATGCATGTAAATGTACCACTAAATCCAACTGAAATGTGATTCTATTGATGAAGCAGAATAAACAGTTGAATTTCTATCAATCATGGCCTTTAAAAGTAGTCTACAGTTGAATGAGACTGCTTTTATGCAGCTGCCTTTAAATATAGCCTGTCTTCTTCTATTATATTACCTCAGTCTCCTAAGATGGCATTACAAAAGGTAATGGCCTCTCCGCTCTACTGAACTGCAAGTTCAGCTGTTTTGTAGAACTGCAGAGAAAGGGATAAATTTTAATTACAAGTGGATACATCCTTAACATGTGCCTTTTCCAAATGACATCTATATGGTGCAATTAGTTGTGGTGATGGAGGATCTTTTCCGATATTTTTAAAAACCAGTTGAGTGTATTATGCCTTAGAAAGAAGAAATTATTTCATTTTTATATTGTTGTATGTGTAGCTATGTAACATTAACCTTAAAAGCACACTAAGCTCCTTGGATGTATTGCCATCCTTGATCAAGCTATTACACAGTTATTCACACTACTAGGGAGAACAGCAAATGATAAAGTTACTGGGAAAAAAGTGTGTTTTGGTATTGTTCGTCTTGTGAGAGGAGATTAGGAATATTCTGTTCCATTACTTTCCCAGCCATTTTGCTCCCAATGCCTCTGATTTCACCTCTGGGAACCACAGAACACGTTAGAATTAACTGCTGTAGGTATAGGAGCAGTGAAATGAAACAAAGGAAAGTCTCCATTTTATTCTATAACCCCAAACAACAGGAATGGTAAAATAAGTAGATGATTATTGTTTACTGAAAATGCAATTTCTGAAAAAAATAACTTGCAGAAAAACCCCAACTCATTCTATGCCTTGTAAGTTGAATCTTTACCTAATTAACTACAACTACTTTTTTAACCTTCCAGAATATATTTTGAAAAAGCCACTTTTGGAACTGATGCTGTCTGTAATAGCTCTACTGACTCAGTGGTAACATAAAAAGTGTGTTAAATCTGGCACAAATGTACCATTACCATCCTGTTCTAATTGCTTTTAACTTTTTCATTATTATTTTCATACCTACCAAAGAAGACAAATGCCTTCATCTGCTCTGTGAGGCCACTGAACAACAAATACACTCAGTGGAATTAATACCTTTGCTGCATTTTGCTGGTATCTTGCACCTACTTCCATGAATCAGTATAGCCCTTCTAGAAAGCAGACTACCTTTTAATTTTAAAAACAATTACCAACAATCTATACATTAACATACCTTGTAATACCTCTGCTGCTGTTTTCTTTTTCTCTTTTTTTCCTTACTTTTGTCGTTTTTTGGAAGCTGTTTTGTACAGAGACTCAACCAGCTTCTCGTGTCTCCAAATCCATCACCTTTCTTTTCTGTATTTGCTTATTTTTAGCCCAGGCCTTTTTCATAGAAAAAGAAAGCAAGTGTCAGAGCCAAAAGAGTTCTGTATGTGATAAACAAAGTATCTTGTGAAATATCCTCTCCTATCTGATGCTGAGACATTGTTTTTGCCTTTACATCTAGATTGATGTTCATTCCTGCTTAGTCCATTTAATAACTAGCAAATCTGTCAAACAATGCAATGAAATGTAGTGGTGAATTCTTTCTTTTTAACTCTTTGCAGGATGAGACTGCATTAAAATCATTCTGAGATTCATGACCATTGTTAATGGTAATGTTAATGAGAAGGAAATACCCAGGAACTAGATCTGTGAACTCCAGACTTGGCATGGAAGAATGGATCTATGGAGAAATACTGCTCCTTGAGTATATGTTAATGCCTTTTAACTGTGTACTGAATTTTCATTTTGAAATCTCCAATGTGTTTGTGATTGAAGACTGAGAGAGGGTGCAGAGATGCTTCAGAGTGTGCCCCAGAGTGTGAAGAATGGATTGGGAGTGTAGAATCAGGATTGACTCTCCTAGGTATCTTAAACGTTTATAGAGCTTCCTTATATGTTTCCTTAAATGTTTATAGAGTTTCCCTTGACTCTTTGTGGTGCTGTGAACATGAATGCACAGAGTTGTATAACTTCAGATGACAATTTTGGTTTTTCTATTTTACTATTTTTCTTTATTATTATAGATATTATGTATTTTAATGCATAGTTTCTATTTATTATTCAAATCATTGCATTATTATATACTTATACAATTATTTTTAATACTTTAAAACTATCAGTGAGAGCTAGTTCTGCAGTTAGGTATTTTTAAATATGATGGTAGACATGAAACAAGAGCATTTTCCTTATTTGCTTATAATGGTGTATTTGCCACGACTACTTTGGGGGGAAAAAATTAGTATGCTTCCACAGTGTTATATAGCTATGCTGTTGAAAAGAACAACTGAATACAATGAGCTTCATTATTGCAAAATTTTCAGTTTATCTTTAGAGTTACCTGGAAATTTGTTTTCAAGAATGGAACTTCCATCAATTTCATGCAGTATGAAAAATGAACAATAAGTTATTTTTTGTTTATGCTCTTTCTATGAAAAGGTAATATTTTAAATTGTTATTTTATGCCCAAAATATCCTCCAATTATTTATAGTCTTCGTTTAGTTTTGTAGTTCTAAATTTTTTTTCTGTCCCCTACCCTACAGAAAATTTTAGCTGGCTTAATTGTATTAGGCAAATGCTAATTTTAAAAGCTGGTGATAATCCTCTAATGAGATCAATGGCTCGTTTTCACGGAATTAGCAGAGCTTGTATTGGACACTGCCACATGTAGTATCACTTTCTAGAAGGGCAATAATTAAATGTAAGTCATGTAGCTACTGATGCCTTTCATTGATTTTGCTTGACACTACTTTCTATTTTTTCTAGGTGAAATGGTTCTAACAAAATTATCTACTAAGATGGAGACAACTCATAAATATTCTTTAACTGTATTACCCTCTCTTGGTCTCAGGTTTTAAGTACTTTTTCTATCCTCTGTCTTCATCAATGGGGATAAAGAGAGAAACCAGAAGAGATTATTCTGAGTTGCCAAGAAGAGAGATGTTTGCATGAAATAAATCAAATTTAAAGTAAAGCAAAAAGAGACAACACTTAAAACACAAACTTAACACATTGAAAGGCATGTGTCCCATGTGGTGAGAAGTTTCATTTTTCACATTTTAATTAGTAATAAATATGTAGTTGACAATATGGCATTTATGTTTCTTAATTTTAGTGAGGTGTTGTATAAAAATAAAACCTTCAAATAACAAAGACATGTTTTAAAGCTTCTTTATCCTCTGCTGGGATTCTGAAAATCTCATCAAAATTCAGAGCAAATGTCAAAAGATTGGGATGAAGTTTTCTGAGACTCTGCATTGCATTTTAAGGCAAATTGAGAGTAACTGCAAAGTCCTGATGTGCAAGAGTATTGTAATGTAGAAAGACCAGAGTTATGGATGCATTTTGTTAAATCAAAAAAACGAAAAATTCTTTTGTAGCTAATATAGCATATGTAAGTATATAACTCAGAATCAGCAAGATGGTATTGTATTTGGTGCTATTCACCTTGCATCTGAAAAAGCTCCTGTTGCTTTCTCAGTAAAGCTGAATATAGGGGTGGTATACAGCTTTGAACATTAGACTAAAAATAAAGAAATAAAATGAGGTTGTCGTTAGAATCTTAATCAAATTCTATGTACTGAGTGGCAGAGTTTAAACTAAAAAGGGCTACAACTACTGAATTGGAAGAGATGTTTCTGTCCTCCTTATCCATCTTATGCATACATACATTTTATTTATTATTTTCCTGATGTGAGAAGGCATGTATGTCTCCAGCAGTGGTAAAAAACATTTATTCAGATTAGTAATATTACTGAACACATTTCCACAGTGAATGCTTCCCTGCTTCTTGGTACACATGAAGCTGAACAAACAAATCTAAGAATTAATTCCATTCTGACAGAGAATTGATACATGTCCAATCTATCATCATGTCTCTGTTTAAATACATTTATTTGCTGATGCTCATGAACAGCAGACATTTCTGGATAAGACAGAAGCTTTATGAGATGGAAAATCAGCAATTCCACTTGAAGAATTAAAATGTTTGTTGGTTCATGTCAATCTATATGAGCCTAATTTTTGTCCCTGACATTGAGTAGCATAGCAATGGGCTTTTTTCTGTGCTGAAGTATTATTCAACGTGGAAAAAAGGTGAAAGGAATGGATGCTAAATTAGTGGAAAATGAAGAAAATTCAAAAGAAAAAGGTGTTAATAACCTAGTAAAAACTCAGTTTTCTCAAGCATCGGTCAGGTATCTGTGTACAATGTGTCTACAGATTTGCTATAAGATACATATTGAAAATATACAATATTGATTTAACTGCAGCCGAAAACAAGTGGGGATGTAGGACTCTGTTCTATGGGAAATCTTACAAATTGCTTCTGTGAGTGTAACTCTCTTCTTACATGGGGTAACCTTTATTTACATGCTGTAATGTAACAAAAACACATGGCTTCAGATGTGCAAACCACCTCTGGGCTGCGTGGACAAGTAATTAGCCAGAGACAGATAAAGATTAAAACGGCGTGTTCTTCATTTTTGTCTGTTCATGTTCTTCTACAACAACACTCACTATGAGTATTTTCCAAGAAAATAGCAGTGCACATTATTGTCAGAATGGACAAAAAGAGTAAGAAATAGGCAGGGAACTCCTATGCTATACATTGACAGATTTGCCTGAGCACCTGTCTCAGATGGAAATCAGGACTTTTAAAGGTGTTTGGAGAAAGGAGAAAAACCCAACAAAACCAACCAGTAGAAACAGAGGAAAGAAGCTGAAATTATGAGAATTTAATCTCCTTGGAAGGAGATGGACAGGTTCTGTTTTGGCTTGGTTTGGGTTTTTTAGGAATTAGAAGACAATCAAATAAGCATTCTGGAAAGGACAGGAGGAAAGACATTCGTCTTGGTATATGCTAAGAGCAAACTTGTGTCAGAATGTGAAGGAAGTCCATAGAACAGTGCAGTTTACCTGGGCTTTTTGGTGGAATGGCACACGCATCAGGAGGATCCCATGGAACTGCATAAAATGAAGATTGTGCCAGCAGAAGAAGTGAGAAACTAAAGAAAACCTCCAAACAAAACATCAGCTAAACTAGGCATTGAGTAGCTGGGAAGAACTTCCAGTGGGAAGTGAAACCTAAAGAGAAACTCAAATTTTAAAGGCTCTGAAAAACAAACTGCAGAAGTTTAACATTCTCAGTTGTCAACACTGATTTTCTCTAAAGACCACAAAGCACAGGTGACAGAAGCAGGACATGTTTTGATGTCAGTTTCAACCAGTTTTACTAGTAGTGTGAAAGGAGACGGTAAATGGTGACTATTGAAGTCCACATCATTTTATTTCATACTCACACAGGTATCAGGACATTTTAGAGCTGGCAAAATCTTAAGCTTGCACAGCTAAACCTACTGCCATGTATTTGTCAGATCCTTGTAAGTGTGTATGATAAAGGCTCAAGAGAAAATAACTCTAATTCAGCAATAAATCATTAAATATATATATATATAACAAAGACCTGCCAGGTGTGTAAAGAGATCCGTAACTCAGAGAAAAGGAGGAGAACAAGGATGCCAAGAAATCAGTATTTTTTGTCAGGAATGAATACAAAAGAATATGGGCATGGGCAGAGAGAATCTTAAAAAAGGAAAAATATAACCAGCAAAGTATCCTAATAAAACCAAAATGTTTTATTAATATTAGAAATAAATGTAAAAAAAAAAGGAAAGAATTACTCAAGACCTAAACAAACTTATAAAGTCAATGCCAAATAAAAAAAGTTTTTGGGATGGAATTAGAAAAGTGAAACTTAATGTTGCCTGTACTTTTAACATAGTTAATTTAAATCACAAAGGAACAGAAGATATTGGCCAGTGTTGAGTAGCACACTAAACAAGCTTAAAGTTAGCTAAACATGTTAACTTAAGTAGGATAGATGGGAATTTTCTTGACCCATGAGTTTCTAAGAATTTGTGAAGGGTGAATGATGAGCAGAAAGCAGAGATGAGAAAGTGCAGAATACAGCTTTAAAAGGGGGAATAAAGACGTGTGCAATAATAGTAAAGTGAGCTAAAGTTACTTCCAGAAAGATACAAGCTATTAAACTGCATATATGTAAATGAAAAGATGAGAATTACCTGGTTCTTTTTACAAATAAATGGAATTCAAATTTTCTTTGATACTATGTGGGAACTCATGAGCAATGGAGAAGCAATCATAAGCTTCAGTAAGCTTTAGCTACTCTTCACATTCTCCTATGCAAGCTAAAAAAAAACCAAATATAGAGCTGAAATTACTGTTGTGTGAGTGCACAGATAGTTCAAAAAATATACTCATCTTGTTGCTTTCTGCCTTGTTGGGTGGCCCTGCCTTTTCGGAATGATTTGTCAAAAGAAGTTTCAGGGTGCTGTTCCATACTAATATATTCAATAATGGTTTTAAAAAGTGGATGGGGAGTACACTTGTAAATTCTTGGTGGATAACAGTCAGATAACAAGGTTTGCAAGTGGTTTTATAAAAAAGATTATAATTCAAAATTATTTTGATGCAGTGGAGAACTTTTCTAAATATATGAAAAGGAATTAAATGATAAGTACAAAATACTTGGCTCTAGAGGGAAAACACCCCACCTAAAATTAAATTAATTAAGAGACAGGTTTATATTGTCTAAATGAAAATAATATTATGGGGAAAAATTTCACTTCAATAATTTTTTGTGAAGTCTGTGATTAGCATAGTAGTCTTAATGCAGTAATTCATTTGAACATAATTTTTTGACTACTGACTTATCTGAGGTCTCTGTTACCTAGGCTAATACATTAACCACCAAATCATCCAATCTTCATATGAATTTGTTAAAACCTGTGTATTTAGCACAAAGATTCTAATATTTTTTTCTTATTTTGGATTAGCAACAGTGGATAGACAGAAATATAGGAAACAGGGTTGGAGTTGGAGAATTTCAGTAAAGAATAGAGTAATTTTTCTGCTTCAAATCAGGTTTAGCTATATCTGGAACAGCTCAAGTTATCATATTGGTAGAAATATTTTGTGTTTGAAGTTGCTGACAAAAACACATTGAACACTTATTGTGTCACACTTGTGATTTATGTGTAAAACATAAATATTCTTTCTGTCATTTGATTCTGAGTGGTAGCTTGCTGGTGAACTGAATGTGGAAATCTGTAGGCATATACTATACATTATGCATGGCAGCATAGAATTATATTATGAAGTGACTGCCATAACATCACAAGTAAATAGCACTTTAGGGAACAAGAGCTTCACAGCCAAAATCCTTGCACCAAGGATCTATACGTTCTCCTGATTTTTTGTGCAATTGGAAATGCCTTTCAATTTCAGAGTTAAAGATGAGAAGGTAAAAATTGGTCCAAAATAAACAGAGATCAGACAATATCAGCTGAAAAGAAACACAAACCCTTCTAGATGATGAATATAACTTTCCAGCTTCTGTGGTGTTGATTGTTGCTTGTTTCTTTTAACAGATTTTAAATATTTTCTTTTTCTTAGGCTTTGTACCATCTGGTGCATTAGAAAAAGTAGCAAAATCTGCAGAGTTCTGCAGAGACACTTGAAGTTGCCTTGTGAAAATCCTTCTCAGAAAAGCAAGTATTGAATGGTGTGCAGTAACATTTAAATTGTTTTTGGAATAATACATAACGTCTCAGGGAAAGCCATCCATACTTTATATTCCAGCTGGGGGGCCTGAACTCCATTCATAATGAATTGGGCTGGAATTGTGGATGTCAGTACCATACTTCTGTAATGTACAGTGGTGTTTGATATGATTATAGTAAGAAATGAACTCTGCCTCTGTAATGAATTTACAGGTTTTAAAATTCCATGTAATGGAGATAACACTACAAGGAAGAATAGTTCTTATGTTCTTTCACGTGCTGGAAACTCTGAGTTTTGCAGCATCACACGGTTTCGGGGAATGACACAGGGTATAGATCCTTTCCCTTCAGGCAGTCTTTAGCATAATGGTCTTTAGAGGTCTTGCAAGGTTTTATTAGAAGAGAACAATTCAATACCTCTTTTCTATTTTCAGGGAAAAGGATGTTTTCATGAGGTCATGGTGCTTCACTCTAAGATAAAGCCAAGGTGGTGCAGGCAGTGCCAAGTGGGAGCTGCCTACAATTTCCTCCATTATGACCAGCTAATTTCATCCTCTGGCCAAGTGATATGCACAGCACAATGCAGGTGTGAATGAGAAGCTGTACATGCAGCACAGTGCACAGTGCAGCACCTGCCTGTGCCCACTCAGGTTAGCTGCTGTGTGATCAGCAACTTCCCTGTACAACACAGCCAGGATCAATACAGCTCATTATTCAATGCAGACAGGATCTTCAGAGCCTCTGTCATCTTGGTCTGGTTCCACAGATTTCAGTCTTGCATTACTAGGAAAGGATCAGCTGTGCTTCCACAACTGTATCAAGGGAGGAACTTAACTCTTATGCTATGCTCTGCTTTCCTACGTGTATCCTACCCTAAACCAGCTGGAAATAGTGGCATTTTCCACTGTTTCCATTAAGCTCAGGGCATCTGACTAACAGAGATCTGTTTCAGTGCATGTGCTACTCTTCATTTAGACTTCCAACCCTCATCCATCGGCTATTGTGTTTGAATTTGGACAGAGACACATTTCAGTCCATTAGAGGAGAGAGGGTACTCAAAGGCCACACTGAAGGCAAAATTTATGAGACAACCCACCACTATGAAAGTGAAGTACAACTGCTTCTTAAGGTTCCAGGGCTGCAAAGAAAATTTAAAAGGTAAAAATGCTATACACTTTGCATATGTTTGCACATTTTAACTAGCCAGGATAACTATTCGGTAATAAGGAATTAATCAAGTTGTGATACTATTTACAAGGATTGGAACTATGGAAAAAGGAAGGAAATTGTTAGGTAAAATGTGAACATAAAAATATTTAAAACTCTGCTTCTGTGTTTTACATATAAAATGTACATGTTGAAAAAGTGTTGCTCTGAACAACCTTCCTGTAATATCATAGAGGATGGTGACATCTGGAAATGAGTAGGTGAAAATCTATATTCAAAAACTCAAGTACTATTTACTTTCCTATGTGAGAGTCATGTTTTGAATGTTTCAGAGTAGCCCAGACAATATTTTCTATTCTGTTCATGTAGGATGAAACCTAAACTGTTCTGTACTTCCACAAATAAGATTTTCAACCTTTTTGAAGAATTTTTTTGGTTTTTTTCTAAAGACATGCTACAGGTCAATGTTCACCAACTTATGTGTAGGGGGCAGAAGGTCTCTCTGTGGTCATTCATATAAAAAGGTGAGCTGATAATTATGACACGTAGAAATGAATTCTGAGTCTGCAGCACTTCTGATCCCTTCTTTGTTCCTGATAGCCTGTTAATGGAGTTCACATCAGACTGGTTGGAGCTGTTGTACTGTGAATTTCACAGAAATTGTCACAGCCCTGACTGCATCCCCCCTCCTGGAGGGGGGTAGCTGCAGACAAGGCCAAACCACTGTCGCTGCCTGTGTTGTTTCCATGACTGGCTCCTGGCTCTCCATTCCTTGCAGGGCAGCTGGTCCTCATTGTTTCATGACACTGGACACTCAACTCTTCCATGTTGTAATTTAACATTAAATTTCCTTAAAAATATGAGAGTAATTTCATTTTCCTAATGGCTAAACACGCCTGATTACTAACTTCTCTCCTGTGTTTTCTCTGCTCCTTTAAGGGTGCTGCTTGCTGTTTCCATGAGGAAGTAGCTGTTTCCCTCATTGCTCCTGCTTGACTTGACAAATTTAGTAACTGATCCTCTCCAACACTCCTAGGTCACTTAAGGCTCTGTATGTGTAGTGCCTGGCAGAGAATCCTGTTCTCCAAGTGAATCTGGAACTGGATATCTGTGTAATGGGGTAGACTGAGTAAATTTAATCAGGTATAGAATCATAGAATGGTTTGGGCTTTAAAGACTACCCCATTCCCACCCCTCTGTCATGGGAAAGACATCTTCCACCAGACCAGGTTGCTCAAAGGCGCATCTATCCTGGCCTTGAACTCTTCCAGGGATCCACAACTTCTCTGGGCAACCTGTGCTGGCGCCTCACCACTCCCATAATAAATTTCTTCCTAATCTAACTACCTTCTTTCAGTTTAAAGTCATTACCCCTTCTTGTTCTGTCACTACAGGTCCTTGCACATCCATGGTGAAAAACAGTTTAGTTCTGTGGGCTCTGCTAAAAGCTCATCTTCATCCTTGGTGATTCACAAGTAGCGAGGAGGTGGGAAATGAAAACTGCTGGGGTAAGTGATAAGGTGATGGGAACTGTGGTTTATGTGTTCCTCAGGAAGGATCTCTGTGGGTCTCTTCTTGCTGGGAGACATCTGCCTTAATTAGTATGGTATGTGAACTTGAGTAAGTGTGTATTGAGAGAATTTATTACCAGAAATATATGTTAGAATAGTCATAGCAATTCTTCTTGGTTAAATTAGCTACATATTTATGGTAGTTATAGAAGCAAAGTTTTTCTAGAGCTGATCTCACTCAGATAGTGATTGAGGAAGTAAAACTGATATAAAATTAAGGAGAACATGGCAGCTCCTTACAGTATAAGCTAAGAAAATGACCCAATATCTGCATTAACACTGCCTCAACATCTCAGCATAACTCCTTCCAATGCAGTAATCTTCTGTTGACAAAGTTTCATTAGGAAATTGTTGCTGACAATATTAATTCAAAATGTATGTATGTATTAATATTTTATCACAGTTGTATATAGCAGGCAACTGGTACCCCATTAGCCCTATATTAATGATGCTGTTAATATGTTCATTTTTTTTTCCTGGGAAATCTTTGATGAGCTTTATAACTACATCAATGAAAAATAAGTTGCATTAAATGTAACAAACTGAATTTGTTTCAACGTGATACTAGATCTCAGATCACCAAGATTAATTAATTAAAAATTGAGCTGGGCTCCTAATATGATGCTGTTCTTAGATAATAAGTGTTAATTTCGCCTCAAATGACTTTTTTTTTTTTTGTGGTAGCATGGATTATTATTGTATGAGATCTGAAAGTGGTAACTGTGATAAGTATCTGACCTATTTTAAATCTTTTTTCTTCTTACTGGTGCAATGTTCAAAGAGCTGTTCAGCCAAGCAGATTTTGCAAACCATGTTTGTCTCTTTTTCTGCATGGGAATTCATATGGTTTCCATGAACTCTAAG
Organism: Climacteris rufus; assembly: GCA_013398175.1. Classification (NCBI taxonomy): domain Eukaryota; kingdom Metazoa; phylum Chordata; class Aves; order Passeriformes; family Climacteridae; genus Climacteris; species Climacteris rufus. Next base: position 675,521 of record VZRZ01006021.1, on the reverse strand, counting down.
AAAAGCTATGACTTGACATGAGTGCCAAGTTATGGAGTCTCTTTTATAACAGATAATGTACAAATCACTGTGTTCCATAGGATCAGCAGAGTGATTAACAACCCCAGCTTAATAGACTGTCCAGGTATAGTGACATGAAAAAAGCAATAATGATTATATGCAATTACAGATCAAAAGTGTTGTGGCAAATCCTGGCCGTAAATGAAGAGAAACACTACAATTAAGTGTATTCAATGCTGAAAATAAAGCTAGTTAGACTCAAAAAGCCATAAATTCAGTAAGTTTCCCAAAGAGTGATTAAAAGTTTAAGAAAAAGTATGATCTAAAAATTATTTTTGCATCACAAGTATAAATGTGGTGCAACTTTGTAATTCAGTGTATGAATCCACATTCACTAAATTGTGACTGGAAACACGGTTTGCCCTACTGAATATAATTAACTATTTTCTGTTGACAATAACATTTTTTCTATTGAAATTCAGAACAGTTTGCAGTCATCAAAAGAATCTGCACTTGGTGATTAAAATTACTCTATGTCAGGAATAAATAGGGGAATGGAAACAAAATCTTAATAATTCTGTAGAATAGAACCTATGTCCAATTTTTAATTAGTTTTAACTAGCTCAGGGTTGGGATTAAAGGTTTTAAGTAAATGTGTTTACTTATCCCATTAAAGAATGAATGGAACAGCTTAACTACAGAAAACTTGAGTGACCAAACCTAATTGTTTAGTTTAATGCAATGTAAAATACATGTGGTGCTTAGCAGATAACAGTCTCTTTCTAGACCAATAGCACTCTGAATAAATGTACCAAAATTCTAGGGGCAGTTGCAATGTTTTTATTTCTTTGATCTATTTGAAAAATATATAAGTAAAATGCCATTAGTTTGTTAAATAGCTGTTACTATGGTTATGTGTATCAATGTATTATGAATTTGGAAACAACTGTACAACTGTATAAAAATTAAAACTTTGATTTTTTTTTTTAATATTGGTCAGAACCCACAATTCTGTATTTTGTAGATTTTGATGATGCAGATTATAAATTAGGTGCAGCAGGAGGTCAGATCTGAGATTTAAGTAGTGAAAATGACAGTGATGTTAATGCATTTTTATTCACTTACCCCTGTATTATCTACTTGTGAAACTCATAGGATTTCTTAGATCTAGTTAGGTTTTCCTGATAGTGCTTTTAGTTATTTAACTGTCTACTCAACTGCTGTCATTCTCATAATTCCCCTGTTAGGGAAGAAGGAAATCTTGTTCCTCCTGTCAATATCTTTTTTCTTTCCTCAAAGCATATTTTCATTCTAAGTGTGCTTTTTCTTTTGCAGGACTCCCTTCACAGAGCCCTGAGAGGAAAAGGCTTTGTGTGGGAAGCACGAGGAGTGCAGTCTGTGACCACTCAACTCCTCTGCTCCTGAAAGCTGGTGCCAAGATTTCTGTGGCCATACTTCTCAAAGACATGGGCACACTTTGCTTATTGCAGTCTGGCCTCGAATACCTAATTTGTTTTCAAAGAGCTTTGGGACTTGTTTTAGTTCTGCTGTGCAGTAGTGCAGAAGAGCATGTGCTTTTGCTTCTGAGGATCAGTTTCTCTGCTGGGACCAGGACTGCCATTTCTTTAATGTACCACCGTTGAAGCATTCTAGCATGGGAAAAACAAATTCTTTTAATTTGTGTGCTGAAATATTGCTGTGTTCCAGTGACTATCAAAGCCCTTTTCATGAGTGCTGACTTGGCATCATATTATCATTATTTTCCATGGACAAGGCCATCTGTTTCTTCTGTTGATAAAGCTGCTGAAAATATTTTGGCTTCCTGTGGTAAAATAAAGTCTAATGATACAATCCAGTTGTATCTGGGAAAAATGGAATACTGTGAGTAAAAGTCTAGCTCCTTGGAACTTTTGTTAAGGATTTCAGAAGAGTCAGGACATTATGTTCCAAGACATTCCAAGCAGTGTGGTTTAGACAGACTTAGAGAGATATCATGCAAACTGTTTATAGTTTGATACCAAAATGCACTCCCTAGTTGATGATTGTTATCAAATGCTTTTGGTGTGAGCACAATTAATACCATGATAATTCTGATAATATACTTGGATGCACTAAAGCTGAAAAGTATAAAAAAAAATATTTCCATTTAAAAGGTATTTAAAATTCCTATATCTTTTTTCCTTGTATATGTGTAGGCAAATGATGGTGCTTAGACACAGGTGGTGGCATGGCATAAATTTGTTAAAACCTGTATCAAATATTTTGCCCAGTTGCCTTCTTTTTTATCCTCTGACTTCCTCTCAAATTATATAATTATAATATTGTAACTAACTTAAATATGAAATTAAGAAGGATCACTGTTTCCTCTTATCAGTGCTTTGTGCACTGCTGTACTTGCATTTTACCTTTTGCAGGTCATATCCTTTTTTCTTGTATAGGCTCTAGGATGGAAGTTAGTGCAAGCAAAGTGTTGGTGCTGCCACACCAGGTCTTTGTTTGGCTTTTACCTTGAGTTTCATATTCTCCTTTTATTGTCTTCACTTGCATTTTTTTAAGTGAGTAAAAAATTTTGGTGTGTGGTTTTGGCTTAAAGAGTAAATTAAATACTTCATTGAATAATGTGGAAATATTTGATCTGGGAAAACCAAAGAACAAATAATTTCAATGGACAAAAGCATTTATTAAAACAATGGCAATACAAACTCACCCATATTACAAATGTAACCCCAGAAACCAGGCTGATGCTCTGGTATAGTGACATTGCCAATAATAAGTGTTTATGGAAGTGGAAGAAGCAGGGGTAAACAAGACATTCTCATAATGGAGATTAGATGCAATAGGTCAACTTCCTTAGCTCCACAAGAATGCATTAAATTGAATCAGATGAACCATCTCAAATTATTCAGAGCTATGCTCAGAGACAGCCTGTTCTGTTTGTTCTGTTTACTTTTCTTTGCTGCTGAAGGTGTGTGAAATATCTGTACTTGTGCTACTCTAGGTTGTAAAGGCAAATTGTGTTTTGTGTCTGACAGATTATTGGTTCTAACTGAGTGAATATTCAAGCACCACTTTTCTCAGGGAAGGGAAGGGAGATCTCAGTCTAGTTCTTAGCAGACAGATAACCTCATTGCAAAGGCACAGGTACTATTGCCAACTTTGCTAACTGCCACTACCAAGAGCAATATTAATATAAAAAGAATTATGCATTCACCACTTTAGATGGTTTATTTAGGTCCTATTTGAGATTTATGAGGGATTTTTTGCTTCCCTTTTTTTTTTCTTTCCTTCCATTATTGTAACTGTTCTACAGATAAGCCAGTGCATTTCAAATCTTCCATTATCTCTTGAAGTTTTAGTGGCCTTAGTGGTTTAGGATAATAGTAAATAAGCATATTTCTCAGTATTCCAAACAATATAATTTCATTCTTATTTGATATAGGTAAACACTCCAATTACTCTATTACAGGAACATTGAATATACAGAATGCAGACATAGAGTACAGTACTATTTTGTATTTCACAAGTGTCAATATCTGAAAAAAATTGATAATCTACAATCGTTGGGATGTTCTTCTGTGCAACCAACCTCTCTGCTGACATGGCAATTTCATGTAGTGAAATGGAAAATACACTGGAAGATGAAGGCTCCTATTTTTGAGACTAGGACTTGTCAAATAGATCTGCTGACCTGCCTACCTGGTAGGCCATGGTGGGTATCCATCTGTGGAGCTATTCAGAACCCAGCTGGACAGGATCCTGGGCAACCAGCTTTAGCTGACCAGCTTGAGCAGAGGGATTGGGCTAAATCTCAATAGGTTCATTCCTCCCTAAATGATTCTGCATTCTGTAGTCAGTATTTATATGTATTAAACAGTAGGAAAAGCATTGGGAATAAAATGTCTGACAGTTTACATGTGATATATGTCTTTAATTTCCAAGTCAAGTAGTAGATTTTTCACTATTTCAATTTCTGACCTAAAAATATGTGATTTGTTTTACTTAGTGGAATAATTTTGGGTGTTGCTTTTGTTCATTTTCATTAAGATTTCTAGCTCAAGTTAGAATTCAGAGTGGTTGAATCTCAGTATGGATTAAAAGGGGCCACTTCCTGACAAAATTTACATTGCAAGGAAATATTGTCTATTTTTAAAAGTAGAAGAGATGATGGAATTTACCTATTTGCTATGGAAACATTATTATAGAGAAAGGAAATATTTTGTGTACAAACATCTGTAGAGAAATTGGAAAATAAAAAACTGTTTAGTCTTAACCAATGTGTGCAAAGTGTGGGAAGACGAAAATATTTACAACCTTGTTAAAATTAGAGTTCTGTGTTACCTTTTATTTGATAACACAGCTGCAGGATTTTCTTGTCTCTGCCAAAACCTCCAGCTGTTCTTTATTATTCCCTCAGCTATCCTGATGCAATGTTTGCAAATCCTTACAAGTTTGATTATTGAAATGACAGAGGTTTTAGTTGAATAAAGGAAGTCCTTTATTCTCTTTTTTATTCACTTTTGTTTTGTCACTGAATTTTTTCATGCTTTTAGTGATTTCAACAGTGCCTTTGTCTGTTTTCTTTCAGCAATTGTTATCAAATAGCATTTTATCAAATAAAAAATGAAAGCCAAACCCTAAGCAATCTGACCTGATTAACAAAGAGCAAGATGGAATTCCTGTGTGTTTGTTTGTTGGACATAACAGTGGACTATGTCAAACTGAATAGTTGAAAAAGGTTCCGCTCCATGAAATTCAGTAAAGAATCTGAATGTACTGTAGTTAACCTGTCCTGTTGACTGGAATCTGCCTCTTAGTGTTCAGCTTTGATTAGAATTGTCGCCCACAGCTTTAGCTAATGTGGTCATTTACATATCATTGTAAAAGCTGAACGCTAAATTTTGAGCAATGAATAAGGGAGTGTACAAACGTAGCTTGAAAGGATGTTGCAGTGCTGTTCTTCAAATAGTAGACATTTTTGTAAGGTTCTGTTTCAAAGCAGGTCTAGTGTTGTAATTGCATTAAATAGCCTCAAGGAAGTTCTATTACACTGCTATCAACCCATGTCACTAACACCTACATCAATGCAGACTGCCTCACAGACCTTTTCCTTAAACATCATCCCTTTCTTGCAGCTTTTTTTTTGAGTACAGGTGTTCATACATTACTATAATGTTTAAAATATTTTAAAATAAAATTTGTGGTTAAAGGTTTATAATTTTATTTCCATGCATTTAAGCGAGTACTCTTTCTTCTGAACTGAAAAAATTGTGAACCTTTTATGTCATTGAATGAGTAAAACAAAAATGCTCTTATATTTTCCAAAGGTATTAAGAAAAAGATCTTCATATGTTACCAGAAACAATGGTTTCCAATTAGTATCTATATTTGTCCAGTAATTCTTTTTATAGACTGCTATCTGCATGCTAATGCAGTTAAATAAAGGACGGTGCTGTGGAACTGACATAATGATTATTTTTTGGCAACATAATGACTTTCTTATTGATTACATATGCAAAAATCAAAGCAAAACTTTTAAACATTGCTAAGTCGGTTCTGGAGTAAAATACTTTGATAAACTAAAACAAATTAGTATGTTAAAAACCCTTAACAGCTTCTGTAAGATTTTTTTTTTTTAATCTGTTGGGCTCCATACTCTTATAACCACATGTTCTTCACATTTAATATTGAGAATCAGTTGTCAACATCATTATGTACTTCATGTCTGGTCATCAATTCTGTATATAAATGTCATACATTGACAAAATAACTGGAAAGGTGTGGTTGGATGTTTAACTGGAAAACCAAAGGCTCTGGACAGACAAAAATAGCCAAGTGAAGTAAATGAGATCTATTGTTTAAAGCTGAATTCTCTTGTTGACACAGTAATTGCGCCTATAGGCCATTATTACCAAGTTATCAGATGATTTGATAGCATTCCTAGAAATCAACCCATTTGAATATTATGGCTTGCTGTGCCACTGTGAAAATCTGTTGCTTTCACATAAGTAACTAAAATATTATTAACATATATGAATATTTTGTGCATTATAAAAAGATATTTCCGGGTTCTAACAGTACTCCTTAAAAGGCAGAGATGATACCCCTGAAAGTTACCAAGTGTATAAATAAAGGATCACAAGCAGAGATGCGGGGCCCAAAGTCACCAGTGTCTATTTGAAATGACCTCATGTGTGGGCACTAAAACAAATCACAGATGTACCAATAACTATATGGTATTTTGAAAAACTGAGTGGTGGTTACAGAAGAGACTAATACATATCAGTTACATAAAACCCCAAATCCAGTGCCAGTGCACCCTCTGGTAGGGTAAAATGTATGCTGTCAGCCACAGAGAGCTTCTGTGCTTGTTTCTCATGCACCACCGGTGAATAAGCATGCTGCAGGATGTCCTGTGTTCTGACATGTGCATGTGCAAATCTTGTGAATCTAGGCCCCAAAGTTGAAACTTCCTGCTTTTGCTTGTTGAATTACAGAAATTTCTGGGAATTTATCCCTTTGGACTCACAGTAGTACATCAGGAAAAATTAGAAGTGAAATATTATGACCTCTTTGCTAAAAATCAACTCTAATAATCAACTAAGAAAGTTGAAGAAACAGTTTCTATAAACAAAAATTAATCATTATCTTGTGTCTGAGAAACGCTCCAGCAATGAAGTGTCATTCCAAACGATTCTTGTACTTGTATTGTGTCAAAATTATCATCATTGAATATGTGTGGTGCCACTGAGGGGACAGGATCATGTCGTGTAAGTTACTCAACAACCCCAGAGTAAAACAGAGAAAGATTTGTTCTGAACTGAAAGAGGCAACAAAAATATGTGAAATAGTGTACATCTAGAGAAAACAATGGCAGCTTAGTGTAGGTCTGTGGTGGTGCCTTCCCTCAGGGGGGCTCGGACCCCGCCTGTTGCTCAGGCACTGGTTATACAGCGGTTGAGTGACACAGGATCCGAGGATGCTCAGGACACCCCTTAGACATCCCCTGGGGTGGAGAGAAGCACAAACCCAGCCTCCCTTTCCAGAGACTTCTTCGCAGTTCAGCAGTTTATTGGTCAGTTATTAGGTAATCTTTAACAATTGGTTGTTATTACTGTGTTCCACCCTGTAAGCCCCTCGTTATTGGATGTTAGTGTTTTCCACGCCCTGTTTCCTGTGCCTAAAAGTTCGTGTTTGGTGCGTAGTTTGGCAGATTTTTGGTTTCTCTCTTGGACTATAATAAACCATCTGCACCCCTGCCAGAAATCTCCCTCTCCTTTTCTTCGTGCTCCGGACCGCCGTGCACTCAGCGAGCTCCTATCTGCACCTACTGAGGGCAGGCCCCAGCCTGGGGCAGCACCATCGGGATATCTGCTTACAGTGTGAGAGGTTCTGGCGAGCCCACATTCTGGGCCACTGGTTCCCGCGCGAGGGCTCGATCCTGGCTGAGATTGGATTGCTCCAGACCCTCTGAATAAGTGGCGCTTCCAGCCCCGAGGTTCCATCGAGCTATCCCGAGGCAGGGCTGAGCGAGACGCAACGCCGCATAGGTCTTTGTGATAGATTCTGATTTCAGCTTGCCAGTAGCCTAATCAGGGTTTAGAAGAGGACATGCAATTAACATGCAGCTGTCAGAAAATTTTGCAGCACAATTTGCATGCAAATTCCCCAGAGGGAATCAAGACAGGTAGCTGTCCATAGTAAAACTTGGGTGTTAACAGCTGGTAGTTTGAAAAAAAGGAGAAAGCTTTTTACCCACCTTGCAAACTTAGAGTTAAATCTACTTTCGCTATCGTCTCTGACTGTTGGTGATCCCATAACAGAATTTTTTATTCTCCTCACACTTCTGATTGCTATACAATGTATTATCCATCAGGACAGAAAAAAACATTGCAATACAAATTTTAAAAGCCAGCAAGAATGTTAACAAGGCACCCTTTTCTATAATGCAGTTCCAGAAACTTATTTTGAACTAATTTTGAGTGCATAAAACCACAAATAATTGTTGTTTTCACTACAGAAATGATTTTGTATGATAATTCTGAGCTTTTGGCAAAATCTGATGCTATATCAACTTGAGGACTGCTGTCTTTCTTGCTAGAGGCCTATTCTGATCTTATGATACAATTGGTATTGATTTGACTGCTTTATTTCTGATTTGTCTGATCCTAAGAAACTAACATCAGAATACCATTTAGTTCTTGAAAATATCCCACAACATACACGAGTGTAGCCATCAATCCTTGTTGAAGGGAATAAAGCCAAAGACATTTACTAGATACTGAACTGATAACAGTGTTTTTAGAATGACATAACTCAGGCATAATTACCTAGTTGAAGTGGGAGGAACTGGTACACAAAACCATTCACAGATTTCTAGAAAGGAAAACCACACTATCTTTCCTTCTTAAAAATATAAGAAGGTACTGCTCTGTGCTGCAAACAGTATTACAACTCAGCAAAACACTCTCAAGGCCACAGAAGGGAGATTTAAAATAACTTGCTAATAGGCCGAGCTGCTTTGTTTTATTTTGAAATTTTTCGTGTAAATCTTTGTATTATGTACTGTGGGACAGCAAGGAACAAACTGGAAAGTAGAGTTTCAGTCTTGACACGATATTCTTTTGTTAAGTACAATTTTTAGCAGGGCCACAGTTGCATGACACTGAAGTAATATTTTCCAGTAACAGTGATATTCACTGCAGCCATGGCTGTGCCACAGCGTTCTCCCACCTCTCCTAGTGTTCTTCCTCCTTTACCCCCTCGTGTTGAGGCAGGAGCATGAAGCAGCTCAGTTAGTGAGTAGGTAAAAGCAAAGGTTATCTGTAAGAATGTCAGAAATTCAGGAGTACATACTTGGAACAAAATCCTCCCATAGGGAAAGAGGGGAAGGAAATTAAACCAGTGAAAATTTTGCATGTCCCATCCTGAATTGTCATTCTCCTTTGGAAAACAGGTCTCATTTTAAAAGTTGGGGGGTTTTGTATCGTAACTACTGTGCTGTAGTGGAACTGTCCTAGGAGACAGGAGTAACTTGGCAGGACCATGTCTGAGTGTTTGGGAGGCTGTAATGTTTGTCATGTTAGAGAAGTTAGCTCTGCCTGTTCAATATGACCTTTTACAGGTAAGTTGTATCCTGCAATGACTGATTATAAGGAAGGTATCTAAACATGGACCAATTAGCTGCCTGTAAAAACTGTGCGGCATTTAACCCATGCTAGACCTCCCTTTCTGCCAGAAGGTTGTTGTGAGACTTAAGAACATTATCTGAAATGGAGGCCACACTATTGGAAGCCATGAGAATTTGATAACTGGGAGCACTTTGTACAAGCACCATGCCTAGAACTGAATTATGTGGTCCTCTGTTCCTCGATCTCCAGTCTTCTTTATGTACAATGGACATTGCTCTCTTTTAAGTTTCATCTATTTTCATTGTTTGACTTATAGTGACAGGCCACCTTAATAATATATCTTATAATAATATAATATAATATAATATTACTTATTATTACTTAATGATAAGTTTTAACCTTTTCTTTTTTTAATTAAGAAACTGCTTTTGATGTTTTCTCAGTGTGTCTTTTGTTAAATGAATCGATAATATGCCAAATGGTAGGCTATTGGTTCTTGGAGGTTTACAGATAGGCAAAGTTTTACCTCATGACTTCAGAGACAATTCAAGTCATTCAAATTTAGACTTTAATGTAAGTAATTGGTTCTTTCTACATCTTTGTGCAATACATCTGTCTTAAACATCTGTCATAATGTTTCTAAAATCAGGTGGGGTAGATTGAGTCATATTCAACTCATTGTGAAGTCAAATAAAAAAGTATTAAAAGGATAAAGGCCCCAGATGTATTTCCCTTGTGTAGGAGGCCAAGAGGTGAAACAATCACTTGGTTTGTTGTTCTCATCGCTGTTAAGAAGAAAAGAAAGAGGAATACACATCTTGCACTTGGGATTTAGTAGAATATTTGAGAATTGAGGTTGTTAAGATATTGAGTTTGAAACCATGAAATATTGAAGCATATGGAGATTTGAAGCCAAACACAGGTACCTCTGGCCACTGAAACATGGGTATTGCAAAACAGAACCTTTCAAGCTTTTGAAGAAATGTGACAAATGAAGAAAGTGTTGTATCTGTACAATGTTATAAAATCTGAACTGGAATATATCATACTGATTAAACAGCCTTGTTGCCCTGACTTTTGCAGTTCTGGATGTTATCATTCTTTTGTCGCTAGTTTCTCACATTCTTCTGTGTAAACATAGCCATGTTATTGTAACAGTATCTTATTGTTTACATTCCTTTCTCCTGGGCACAGAAGTTTGATGGACATTTCCTTTGACCACTGTGATTGAGGGATGACAGGCTCTTTCCTCCAATGGACAGTGATTTCTAAAATGCGTATAAAATAAACAGGGCAGGTCTCGCCCTGCAGTTGCTCGGAGTTTCTCCGGCAGTTGCTCCTCACTCTCTTAACAGGTGTTTCTTGTCTCCCTCCTTCATTCGTGTCGTTACTGCGACACAGCCTCTGACCGGCTTTCCTTCAGCAACAGCATAAAGCTGCTTATTTCTTTCTGTCATGTAAACCCATTCTTTTGATACACTTAATGAAGCACGGTGGTGGTTCTGGAGCTCTCTAGAGGAGGTATGTGCATATGAATTTATGATCTGATGAATGCTAGAGTTTTCTAAGAGCAAATTACCACTCTGTAGATGATAGTGCACACAATGACATGGACGAGGGGTTCAGGACTTTGGCAAAGTACCATGAATGTGTACACAGGAAGAAGCAGAGGTTAAACCTTTTGGTTTATACTTGCCCTAGGACATTTAGAAAAAAGCCTTCAGAAGAATTAAAATCATGGATAACCTTTGTTTGAAAAAAAACTTTGCTTAACTGACTGCATAAAAAATTGACATTATTTAGTCACAAAACAAAACAAACACCATAAACTATTTCATCCAAATATTTTGTCTCTATTTCTATTTGTTCATACATTTCTGATCACTGATCAATAAGGCAAATGTTGGTGCAATAGGAAAATAGGAAATAGGAAAATAAGATCATCAAAAAGACCTGATGTAAAGCAACTATATTTCAGAACAGATATGAGAGTCTAAAAGGACTCATGAGTGCTTAAACTGAAAATATTTGGAATAGATAAATAAGGCAAAAATGATCCAACACAGAGAGCATACAGTAGTCTAGATGGCAGATCCACTCTGAAGATTTGGACAATAAACAAATGATTCCTATCATTTGCCACAGGATATTTAACAACAGAAAACAGAAACATGTTTTCCTTACTCCGGTGATGCAGAACTATCTGTCTTGCTCCTCTTTGAAAATGACACAATTCACGAGCCACTTAAAGTAAGAGAAAACACATCCTAGATAAAACTTGACTGTAGTGGTTGCATATTCAAGTTACCAAAGATGGAGGCTTTTGTCAGACCTCATTAATATCATTAGTGGAAGCATAGGTTCTCCATCATTAATATGTTAAGGTCACATTATGGAAGTCAGCATCTTTACCGATTCTTTCAATTTTCTCTTTCAAGTTATGACATTTTTGTGTTTGTTTTTGTTTCTTTGTTTGTTTTTGTTCTGCATGTGTTTTGTGGTTTTGGTTTTGCTTGTTTGTTTAGATTTTTGTTGGGTTTTTTTTGTTTGTTGGGTTAGTTTTGGTTTTTGTTGTTGTTTGTTGGTGTTTCATTGTTACTGTTGGGTTTTTTGTTTGTTTGCTTTCCCCAAGGAGAGGGAATTATTTTCTTAAACTGCAAAAGTGCTATAGCTCAGAGTCTGTTAGGAGCTGACACAGAAGTGATACAAAATAGTCATTGACTATTGAGAGGTAGAAGAGGTAGAAGAGGATATTATATTTGGGAGTGTTGATGTACTTCTGTGGTATTTACAGTGACTGCCTCATGGTCTCCAGATGGAATTTAAGATGTTTGTTATGACCCATAAAGTACTAAATGGCCTATCAGGAATTAAATCTCTCCTCATGCTGTTCTGCTACAGCTGCTACCAACTGATATATAAGAGACATGATACTTGGCAGGACATTACCCATGAAAGCTTTTACTCTCCTCCTCAGTTCAAAGTAGTCTGAAATTGGCAGACTTCTGGGAAGTCTGCAACAGATGTGTGATACGGATTTTCAGAGAGGAATAGAGTCAGGGGCAGGAGGAAGCAGGCTTCTGTCCGAACTTTGTAGAAGCCACCAAAATGCCCTTGAGATCTTAAGTGTAGTAATTTGTTGATTAAGTATTTTAGTTTGTCAAGTAACACAAATAACATAATCGTACCTCAAAAAAAGAACCTGGCTAGTGGGCAACTGGAAAAGAATCAAATGCTTCACTGCTTTTCCAATATATTTTCACATTTCAAGCCTTCCCTTAGAATGATGATTAGCAAACATGGTAGCAAACAATTTACCAAGTCTACAGAGTATTAATAAAATAGATTTTATAATTTGCTGTAAAGAATAATTTAATCTAAACTACATTTGTCAAAAATATCAGCATTCCTTGGCAATATTCTTGATATTTTCTTATTTACTTATGTATTAGTCTGTAGAGACATGACAACTAACAAAGTGAGTACCAGAAAATATTAGGGAATAATGATTATTCCACGATGCAGTTCACAAATCTCAGAAGTGCAGCTGTGTCAAGTTAGATTTCCTCCACTATAGGAGTACAATTACTCACAAGATTGTGACTGATTAAACCACATCTGGCTGAAGCCAGTAAGGGCAAATTTGTGCTTGGTATCTGATTTTGTAATGCCTATATTTTTTTTTCCATTTGAAGAGTTGGGGAGAATGTACAGTTTTTCTATCCATTGCAAAATCCACTGATGCAGTGCAAGTTCAGAGTGAAATAAGCTGGTTTGCCTGACAGTGTTAGGGAAATAGAATTTGCCAGACATATCTCCATATTGCACAGATTATATGAGCAAAGCAAGTTTTGCATTTTTCCCTCAGAGATAGAAGACATCTTATTTCACAGTCTAATTAATTTTAAAAGAATGTGGATCACCAGAGAGTAAAATGACAAAAGACAATGGAAACATTCAGTAAGCCTGAGGCATTCAATAAGCCTGAGGCACTATACAGATGTTCAGATAATATATGGAAAAAAAAAAAAAAAGACTACTCAGCCATTTCCCCTCTCTTTCATGAAAACAGCTACTCTGAATATGAGTCAGATATGCATACTTCCTTCATCCAACTTAGCTGGTAAAAAGGGGGTTCTTTTGGACAAGAACAAACAAACAAACAAACAAACCTAGAACCAGATTGTATAGAAATAATAGATGTAGTTTCATAGTGCAGCATCAGATAAATCTAAACAGAAATGATATTTGGGGTTTCCAGAGGTTCTGTCTCTAGTTAAGTATATGGCTACACTCCAGGTATGCCTAGCAAAAGGAAAAATCCTCAAGAGATCAATGGATTGCCATTTTGGGAAATGTGAAATTCACAATCTTTTGAAATGGATTATTTCAAAATATTTATTATTATTTATTATGTTAATAAAAATATAGGATAACACTTTTTTAAAATTTCATTTAAGTTTATTGTATTTTCATAGATTAATTTAAATATTTTTAAGTTGTCCCTGGAAACTGGCCATTTCTGCATTGTATATTAAGTAATTAAACTCACTGAAAACATGAACAGTGGGATTTATTTTGGTAAATGCTGCATCACTAAGTCATCAATGATGTTGCAAATGTTAAAAACTAACTTGATTTCAAAAGTTAAAAAACTCAGCATTAAGATGAAGTGATTTTAAGATTGTTTTGCAACAAAAATTACTCAAAATTTCTTGACAATATTATATTCAAAGGTAGGCTAGTGTAAAAAAAAAATATTTTCCTGGAACCTTATTGTTTACCTACTCTAAGTTTAACTCATGTCTCTCAATGGTCGTATTTAAAACTTGTTTATGACTTTTCAGCTGTTTGGCGTATTTTGGCAATTTTCTGCTTAGAACAGTAAAATGTGAGTTTTGGTGTCCATACATCAAGCCAAGTTGAAGAACATACCTCAAAGCCTCATAAAATAAAGCTAAACTCCTCTTTTGCAGGTGTGCAGGAATTCAGAGAGCCTACAGGAGAAATGCAGAGGCTGACAGAGTTTGTCACAGCCCTCTGTATCTTGGCCACGTCACAGAATGTGCCATGTGGGTTTGCAGACTGATGGTGTGCAACGAGCTGTTGTGTTTCTGCTCCTGGCTTGCTCCAACACAGAGTATCCTGTGAATTCCAGACCCTTTAGGGTTGCATCGCTAGATGGGGGCATTGCTCACACAACTCTGCCTCTTCCAGGCTACCAGAAGTGGTTTTCAGCAGGATACAGCAAAGTGCTAATTACCTGATGGCAGGGATCCAAGTCCTACACAGCTAACTACCTTTGACTGTAGTGTAATTAAACCTATGTAAATAGCTTAGGACTGAACCTTTTGTTAGCTGTGTGCTTATAATTGGAACGAAAAAATGGATGGCCTAGCTCATGTTATATTATATTTATGTAGCTGTTTTAGCCTGATTACCCCCTTCATGCCGTTCCCTGCCTTCCCCCTCCAAGGTACTATGATTCGGTACCTTCAAACTTTAAGCTGGGTGACATCCTACAGAGCTGAGATTTATTTCAACAACCATAAATCTTCCCTCACACCAGACAACTTTCTTGACAATCCACAGATGCTTCCATGTTACTGTTCTTGAAATGCGTTTCACTCAGTGTTTTCTTTGCACAGTGCTTAGGAAATAAAAGCAGATTAATAAAAAAATATTATATTGCTTGAGCCACACTAGAATTTTCCACAAAATTACCTATTTCCTCTAGAAAACTGTTACTATTTTTCCCCAAGCTGCTTCTCTGTCCTTGGAAGCTGTGCAACACATATTCTGAGGTGGCAAGGAATAGAGCAGGAGGAACGTTCTTTTTAGAAACCACGGAACATAGACAGTATTCCTTGGTAAATCTATTCTCTACACACTGCAAGGAAAAAAGTCTACATTTACCATATAGTAACGCAGAGATTTCTCCGAAGATCCCTTCTTATGGAAGTGTGAAAGATGGACTCTAGCAGAAATACTTGTTAGCTCCTTTATAGAACTGAAGGATTTTTTTCTTAGTGTGGTGATTTCCTGATATCAGTTCATCTGTTTATAGGGAATATTCATCTGAAATTTGTGTTTCTTTGGTATGAAATACTGCATCTAATATTATTTTAATTCAGTTTATTACTTTCTAAATGTGTTTTTTAATGCTTACTAGAGCACCAAATATCATTTCATGGAATACTTTAAATAACATATTTTGATGAAAAGTTTGTTTATATTATCGGATTAAATCCATGTTGATGAAATACCTATTTAAAAATATATTTATTGCATGCAGGCAGTATTAAAATTATCATCTACTCATGAAAATACATCAAAAAAACTTGTAAATAGGTCATCTGACATGTTTATGGTTCTCCATATTTGAAGGGAGATGGTCTTGGTTTCTAAATAGCTGTGTTATTGATGCCTTAGGATTTTAGCTTTTATATTTTTATATATTTGTGATCTTGTACTCTTTTATTGTGTAAAGCTAAACTCCATATAGAGCCTTAGTTAGTGTTTTTCCCAGTCCTGTTAGACAAAACACATGCCTGAGATCTCGCTCTCAGCCTGGGAACCAAGGACATTTTGCTGTCCCATACCTCATGAAGTATAAACAAAAGTGAGCTGGAGGAGCCAAACATGGGGTGCAAATGATTTCATTAAGTGGACCTCTACTAGGAAGATTGACCCCAATATGCAAATCCACCAAACTTACAAAAGTATGAAAGTCCAATATCACAGGTCTATTTTGGGTGTGCCTCTTGTTGGCTTGCTTGCCCTAAATGTACCAGAAGGTCCTTCAATAAACCATAATTGCTTTATTTTCCCTTAATTTTGTCTGGCTTCTCTTTTTAGGTGCCCCAATAGCCATCATTATCTGCTGGTTATATGGTGAATAGCCAGACAAATCAAACGCTTTAAAAATGCTGCCTCTCAATAGTCATTGACCATTGTTTATTCTACCTTTATACCTATAGATCTGTGATGATGATGATGATATCATTTGTGCTTCTGAAAGAGGAGTAACAAAATTCCCATAAGAACCTTGGAAAGACAAAACTGAGAATGGAACAGAAGCCTTGCAAACTTCCTGACAACCAAAAACAGTGCAAAACAGGTAATGATTAATTGCTATATTTTCCATATTGTTGAAAGACCTCTGGTTTAATATTGTTCATGGAGAGGTCACTTTTGAAAGCTAAAGCGAGTAAGTCCTACTGTTGAAAAGACCAGATGAGGAAATTCTCTGCTGCAATTTTTTTGTTGCTCTTGAGGAAGGTAAAGCAGCTGGATATGAGGAAAAAAAGTGGCTTTGTTTCTGTTTCTCATTCACTTATACGAAAGATGGGAAAAAGAGCTGCAAGATATGTTTGCAAAAGTGTAAAAGCAAACTTTATACAAATCCAGGTTTGTATGTGATTGAACAGTACTCTTGGGGTTAAAGCCAGTTAAAGCACAAGATATGAGAAGTCTCTTTTTTTAACTTTGCCTCAAATGCAATTTTAGCTTTCATTTTAACAGCTAAAATACCAGATTCAATCCACAAGCAGAACAGTGTTCTGTCTATACCTGTATGTCAGAAATTAGTAGTGGTTCTAATTTATGGAACAGCAAAGGACAATTTAAATTTGTTTACCATTCATTTCTTTTCTTTTTTTTTTCCCAATTGTTACAATTTGAACAAAGTGTGCGGCATAAAAAAATTGGATTGAAAAGAAGATAATTTCAAGGGCTTGAGGATAAATTGAAACATGAACCATTTCTCTTAAATACTGTACCGGGTGCTCTTTGAAAACTCCAATGTATAATTTTTTTTTCATTTATTTGAACATAATTCAAATAAAATGGTTTGGTTACTGGACATAAGTAGCAAAATCATATAGAAAACTGAGTAATAGTATCTAAATTTAAGCAGTTATTTAAGTCACCCATAGAATTAAGGTATCATGAAACAAGTTTTCAGAATCTGTAATGAATTCTTATAATACTCATCTATTGCATTTATTTTCACAGGAAGAATAAAGAGTTGTCTGATGGAATAATGTTGATAGAGAAATGCATATTTTGATCTAAATACGAGTAGTTTTAGGGAACCATTTAATTTTGACCAGTCTTGAAATAATTAATTCAGTATCTGTGTTTTGTTGAGATACTAACAGTTTATCTAAATTGTAATAAAAGCAACACATTCAGTTTGATCTGTGCTTTTGTTTGTTCATTATTTCCATTTCATACACAACAATTTATTCCTGTAATTAGCAATAAGAATTTTAATTTAATGATTTAAAGAAAAAAAAGAAGGAATTGTTAAACATGTAGCTCTCCAAGAAACAGAATGCTTTTATCTCCAGATGAAGTTGGTGAAGTTAAAAATATGAATAGGTCAAGCAGAAGTCTTTCAGCAGGTTATGAAAAGTTTCAGAGTTATACTGCAGCCATAAGAATTGCACTTTTACAACTGGTATTTCCAAGGGGAAAAATGGAAAATAGATCATCAGGTAACGTCTGCATTGTAAGAGGAAGATGTGCAGCTGTGTGCAGACATACCTTTGTCTTTTCAAAAGCACAAATGATACCTGTGATTAATTTTGACAGTTTGTATTCATAAATTTGTTCAGGGGACTGTAGAAATTAGAAGGATTTCAATCTTTTTGATGAGTATCAAGCAATAACTTGGACATTCTGCAACACTACAGCCTTAAATCATTTTCACTAACAAATTATGAGGTAGTTTGTGTCATGTATAAGCTTTGATAACTGAAGTTATCATCATACCTGAAGTTGGATTAACTAAATAAGTCAGCTATTAAATATTAATACTTTTCCTTCAAAGATTTTTGGCCTCCAGGTGAAAAGTAAATTTTTTAATTAGATTAGAAAATCCAGTAAACCCTTTATAAATATTTGGCTTATTTCTCTTTATTCCTCTTCCCTTAGCCATGGTTGACTTAAGAAGACTTTACAATTACCACGCCTTGCTTAACTTTTATGTAAACTGGTGCCCTTGTATTTTCCTGGATTTGATTACTGTGGTGAAATCCTTTAACTATTGACCCTTTCATTGGAATGCAAGCAAGAAGAGAGGAGAAGGAATGTCAAATATGTAGAATTTCTTTTATATTTGCATGAAAATTCTAAAATGAACGAAGAAAAACTGGGCTGCTTTGTGAATTCCATTTCTTTATTACATGTACAAAATTCACTACAACAATGCATTTTTCTATTAAGAGGAAGACATTTAAAGTTGCACACTATTATACAGTCACAAGCTGGCCAAACGCTCCTTTGAGTATAATTAGAGTTAATCCTTAGACAAATGTGGTTATAAGCACCTTGTATGTCTGCATTTCTTGATTTTTGCTGTTTTGTACTGTGATAATGCTGCTTTTCTATGTCAGTGTTTTGAGTTAACAATAGAGATAATAGAGAGGAAATTTTGACATTGGCATTATTGAAAAGCAAAAAGAAACATTGCTAAACTCTATAAAGCATTCACTAGAACAGAAAAGATGAATTTAAAAAGGAGCATTTCATGCCAATTTGCATGTGATACAATGGTGAAAATGGATGAATATTCATTACATCAAAGGGAAAAAAGACCTCTAAATATTGTTGATAAATTGGGAAACACTAATCAGCAATTCTCAAGGTAAACCTGAAATACTTATGATTGGAGGACAGGAGTGCAAGAAATAAAATCTGTCTCGACTAATGTAAAGGCAAGATTAGATTTCAAACATGCCTGTTCCTGTTAATAGATATCTAAGGATAGAAATATAGATAACTAAAACTGACTTTACATGCTAAATTAAAAAATAATTAAAATACGTGGGCCACTTACAAAATTAGCAGAAAAAAAATGAGCTGTTAGTTGGCTTGATAACCTGCTTGGACATTCCTACGTTCAGTTCTGCTGTTCCAGGAACACTTCATCTGTCAACCAAAAGTTTTGGATGTGTTGCAGGTAACTTGAAAGATGATCAATTTTGAAGGCTCTATTTTCTGTCAAGACCAGATTTGAAAATTTGAATTATTTTGAAATATTTCCATATTGGTTTTTTAGAGGTAAATGGATATTTTTCTTTTTAATGGATAAAATAAATTTGGATGTAAGCATTTATATGATATTTTCCACTATCAATTTCCAAAACTATGAAGCACCCTGATAAACACAGACGTGATTGTGTCTGCAAAACCCTTTTTACTGCACTGTATGTCACTGATGCCAACAGGGAATTTTGAATGTGATGGCAATCAGATAAGATGGAGACTAACTAGGGACTAATTAATATCTATTAACTTTTCTAGGCATGTCTCCAGTGAATAGTCCTATAAATAATGAACTAAAGCAGCAGCTTATGCATGCAGAAATTGAGAAGTGCAATTTGCTTTTACTTATCAAAGCCAGGACAGTTTATCTGTAGCAAGGAGTGGAGCAACATGAGGTACAGAGGGCTGTCCTCTGAGGAGAGATTTTGTATGCCTTTTCTTAATTTAGCTGTTCACTTTTGAGCAGGGTGCAGCCACATAGTTTAATACAATAATGTCTTAGTGGCTGTACAAACCTCTTTCATCAGCTTTATATCAGCCTATTACTTAAATTTTATTATAATAATATAATATTTTTCTTCTGATGCTACAAAAAAAGTAGCACTACCCAATCACTCAGCCATTCTATCTTAAGCAAAAATACTTTGTCTTTATTATTCTTTCAGCAATAAATGAGAACAGCATGATGTTCTGTTAAGAAAGTAACTTCTATATTTCAATTTGCAAAAAAATTGCTTCTATCAAGATCTTCTTCTAGACTTCATTCTTCTGAGTTTGTATTTAAAGGGAGTTAAAACACTTTAATAGGGTCAAGATCAAATCATAAGGTGGAGACAGCACAAAACCTACATGAGGTTGGGGAAGGAAGAATTTTTCGTATGATTTATTGTTTTTTAAATTAAAAAAAGAATTCTTCTTGGTCCAGCAGTTCAGAAATCTTTTTGTTGCTATCTGTAAAACCAGAAATCATCAGTATGAAGAAAAAGCTCAGTGATATAAAACATATGTAAGAGCTCTTTACAGAACCTCTTATCCATGTATGGTTTATATGGTGACTGGAATTAACGGCCTAATAAGGAAGAAATCGAATTTCATTATGAAATTCATTAAAGAAAATAATTGCCTTAGAGGAAACAACTCTAAAAAAATACAAGGACAAGCAAACGACCTTGGTATCACAGGTGTTGTCTGCTACCAAAGGAATTGCTTTTGAGGATGAACAGGAAGACCAAAGATTTACTTGCCTTCAAATGAAACAAAATGGAAGAATGAATACTTTCACTTCATTCACAGCAGATGAGAAAAGGCACTTAAGCAAATGAAAGACAAAGGCTACTGTGAATGAAATCTTCCATGAATAGTTTCATAAATATGAAATTATTTCCTGCACCAGCAGTTAGAAATGAAGTCAAGAGAAAGAATTTTCTGCTATGTTATTCAGAGAATCTTATCTTATTTTAAAGAAGTTATAGCTTTTTCTGAGTGTTTGTATACAAATCATTTCTTGTCAGTTCCACAAAGGGAGTTGTTCTATTTGTTATCCTCAATTTTTAATATTGTTCAGAACCAAATAGTAGTTTTTATTCATGCATGGGTATTAAACAAACAATCACAGATTTGAGAAAGATAAACTCAAAAACAACTGATTACTGAATTGTGACATTTTCTTGGGAGTCAAGACATTTTCATTCATGTTCCTTCAGGGACAGCTGGAATTGATACCACAGTTTTCCTTCAATCCTGGGTGAAGTACAGGTGCGATATCACTGTCACTTTGCCTGACTGTGGGTTGTTGTAGATGTGAGCTCTCCATGTCTTCCAGATATATTTCAGGGGATGTGAGATTGTCAGATCAGCTTTTCAGGAATCTGGAGAAATGACACAGGATTCCCCAGAACACTCAGAAGGTAGGTTGATATGGTGCCCAGATGGAAACATTTAAGTAAAAGTGAAGGATATGCAAATGTATGGTAAAGTTCTGGCTTCCAAAGAGACAAGAGTAGCAGTGCCTTGATTTCAAGGACATGAATTTGAACTATAAACCCTCAACTCTAACTGAATCTGGCCAAATTTTGCTCCTTTATCCATATCTGTAAAAACAATATGTCATAACCTGTGATATGACATCATTGAAGAGGATGAATGCATTGATAGCTGGAAGAACTTAGTAGGTAATGTGCCAAGGAGCACATGAACAAAGACTTATAAATAGAATAAATGTCGGTACATAAGCAGTTGACGTACTTGTGTTAAAGATTGCATTTGTGTTGTGTTCCAGAGTGGACTGGCTGCTTCCTCAGCACAAAGGCATGAACAGGGGTTTCCCATGCGGTGGCCATGGAGCTGGAGAGGCCAAAGGGACAGTGAAGCCCAGTGAATCAGACACCTCCTCAGGGATGAGGTCAGGCAGGAGTGCAAGCCAGCAAGTCAGGGTGAGGATCATCCTCTTTGAATTTTCTTGTTAACATCACTGAGCAGCCAGACGCTTTCTGACAGTGGGTGATTTGGTGCATTATTAACAACCTTAATACTGCTTGTACCAACCTTCCCATGCTATGCAAACATAAACAGAGACTGAGAAACAGAATTTTGTAGACCAGTATAGAAAAGTTACGTCCTATCTTTGTACTGTATTGTCTTATATTTTTAGAAGAAAAATAATCATTCTTAAGGTGATTGTTGCCAAGTTTAATGTCAGTGAAAAGTGAGTGATGAGTGAAAGGTTCTTAACAGACTTTTGTATAAAACATCTCTGCTAATATATGTGTTTTGGCATAAAATGAATGGTTCAGTAGCTGAGGGCACCTTGCTCTGAAAGACACATGTTGACTCATCCAAGAAAACAAGGGAGTTTCCCTCTTGCTAGATCAATGGTTATCTATCAGTTAGGCAAGCAGACATGCTGGAAAGATTCTCTTGGATGTTAAAATGCAGACTTACATTAATAATAAACTGAAGAAACTGATCTGAATTTTAAAACCATGCTGCAATGTTATTATGATGCATAAGCTTCCTAAAATCATTCCTTTTTGTCTCTGTCCAGTGAGGTAAATGGTTCTCACATTCTCCACATTTTTTCAGTTCAGCAATTACAATGCTCAAAATAGCATTTGAATGTAAATATCTTGTTTCATAATCCATTGCATATTGAGTTTTATTGATTTAATAAGTTTTGCTCATTCACATAACTTGCCGAGGAAATTATAACAGATTAATCAACAAGGACTGATTTAGGCTAATGGCTTTGCCTCCTGTGGCTAGCATATGAAGTTATTTATGAGATGAGAAAGAAAAGAAAGAGCAATCGGTTTCCACTAAAAGAGATAAGAGAGATTGGGTAACCATGTGACAGAACTGGGCTGTGTTACTGAGATATAATAAAAGCATAAAAGGAAGTCAGAGTGTTAGTAGAAAATCAGAGACCTTCCTGAAAGTGCAGCACATTTTCTTCTTGAGGTTCAGAGAGAGTTTTGACAAAATGTTTACCAAGTCTAGTATATGTTAGAGGGGAAAAAAATGTAACAGTGCAGGAAATAAATCTAAGGAACCTTATATTCAAAAAGAAAAAATTATATGCACACACATGCATACAAGATAGAGCTGAATAGCTGAATGGTGATTTTCTTGGATTACTAGGGGCATAACAGGAACTTTGCCATGATACATTCATTGCTTAAATTAAAGTATGTTAAATTGAACCATTTAAGGTGTAATGGCAAGGTAATAACTAATCAATAATACTTGTGCATTTAATGCACTTTTATGCACTTTTCTTGCTTCCTTGTTAGTAAGGGTGGGTGAAGCTTTTTTCTTGGCCAAGTGGATATTCTGGATTTACAGTTGTGAAGAAAAATGACCCAGTTTTTAATATGATACTCAAATAAGGGCAGTTATTAGTTGTTTATGGTATTAACAGCTCAGGTAACATATTTTGAACAGAAGGAAATATTTGCTGGTACCAGACTAATCATACCCCATTGTCGCAGTAACAACACGAAGGAAGAAGGAGACAAGGGACACCTGTCAGCAGCAAGGAGGAAAAGAGAGGTGAGCGAGACCTGCCTTGTTTAATATATATGCATTTTGAAATCACTGTCCATTGGAGGAATGAGTTTGTCCTCCCTCAATCACAGTGGTCAAAGGAAATGTCCATTAAACTTCTGTGCCCAGGAGAAAGGAATGCAAACTATAAGATACAGTTACAGTAACATGGCTATGTTTACATAGAAGAATGTGAGAAACTAGCGACAAAAGAATGACAACATCCAGAACTGCAAAAGTCAGGGCAACACCCCATAACTTCTATAGCATTCATATGGCATCTGCCATAAAACCAATTTGCAAGAAGTTTCCAAAATATGAGGCATTCAGAAGGCCTGAGAATATTCAGGGGAATGATTTTGCTTGCTTGCTGGCAAAATGTAGAATCTTACCCAGAATTTATATAAGCACTGGGGAAACTGGTGATACAGGAGATGGTGGATCTTTGCCATATAAAGAACTTCCAGGGCAATGCTAAAAAATCTGTGGAATCCAGTGTCATGGAGGGAAGGAATAAAATATATCCCTTGTAGTGTCCTAAATGAACACAGTCACATTGATTGTTGAGCTCTGAAAACTGTCACTTCAAATAAATTAATGGTGGAAAAACTATGCGTGAGGAATGTAACACATGCAACACAGAATTTTGTGTATGTCTACACAAGTGTGCACACACGTGCACATATATTTGACGTGGTGCACTTACATTGCCACTCACATAAAACTGCATTTGGTGTAATCTGTTGCAAAAGATTCTGGTCTATTCCATTCATTAGAACTCATGGAGTTTCCATTCCAATTTGATGCTGCTTTCATTTTCTAATATCTTGCTCAATTTTTTTTTTTTTTTAATCTGGACCAGAAACAAGTACAAGTAAGCTCTCAATTTTGTGTCAGGTGATTCATAACCCTCACCAATCAATTCTCATGTTTTTACTCTTCAGGACTACTTGCTTTCAATACTCAATCAGTTTTGTATTCAGATAGTTTGTTTCTTCACATCAGATCTGCTTACCTTGTGGATCGGTCTTTTCTGTGTTGCACAGAAAGCTTTCTTGAACTGTTGGTAAATTATGTCCTCAGTTTTCAACCTGCCCTTCTGAACATTCAGTAAGATTTATTACAAAGTCTTTTGATTTTCTAAGTCCATGTTGGTACTGTCTTTAATCAAATTGTGTCCCACTAAAGTAGAGGCCAATACACCATTCAGCTTCTTTGCAGCAAGGGCAGGTTGTAGGCTCATATCCAGACTGGTGTTCAGCATGATTCCCAGATCCTTTTCTGTAAAGCTGCTTTCCAGCAGGGTAAGAATCCAGCACACATTGGGGTGGTTCTTCTCAAGACTTTGCTCTTCCCTTGTTGTAGTTCATAGGGTTCCTGCTTCTCCAGACTGTCGAGGTCTCTCTGGATGGCAGAATAACCTTCTACTGTATCAGCCACGCTTGTCAGTCTGGTGTCATAAGCAATCTTGCTGAAGGTACAGTCTGCCCATCATCCAGCTTATCAATGAAGGTATTGAAAAGGACTGGAGTCAGTATGGACCTAGTGAGCACATCACTAGTCACTAGTCACATCAGCTAGACTTTGAACTGCTGATCACCACCTTCAGTGCCCAACTGTTCAGCCAATTTTCCACCTCACTGTCTGCCCATTCAGCCCATACCTGAGAAACAGTGCCATATATGTGCTGACACTGCTTACTGTAGTCCTGGTGCTTTCTGAAAACCTGTGAAACTGTAAAAGCATACACACTGGATAGTACTTCACTAGTTTAATGGGCAGAAGGAACACAGTTCCTTTCATAGAAGTAAAAGCTTATTTTAACCCTTAGTACCTTCTATAAGAAATAATAAAACTAACTTTTTCTTTGTACAAAAGAACATTTTTAGACTGATTTTATTTCATGTGTTCCAAGCAATCAGTTTGAAAACATAAATTGATTTAATAAGCTTGCTGTGTTAACTTCAGAAATCTATGCATAAATGCTTTGTGAATGCTTACTATCAGAGACTGCATTTATCTATGGAAAAATGAAAGGTTTACTTTGATCATAGTCACAACAAAGATGGAATGAAAATTTAATTAGATGGAAAGTAAAACTTAAAAGTTCAGGAATTGTGTGTTCTAGTATGGCAAGAATCATATGGAGAAATTAGGGTGCTTGCAGAACCTTACAACAGGATATTTCAGTCAAGTATACAGAATAAATGCTTGGAAGTGTACAGCACCACGTGACTGCAACAACAGTGAAGGGAATTAATTTGCCACAAAAAGCAATGCAGGAGCATAGCCTTTGTAACAGGTGCTCCAGAGATGAACATAACCCAAAAAACTGTACAAGTATTATGACACCTGTCATGCTATTGCTTTTACTTAAAATCTAGCTGTAGCCTTATAAGAATTGTCAAGTGTTGTTAAATTACTGAGATCCGAGTCTAAAGTAAAGAACAGTTCCTAACTGGGCCTTCTCTGTTCCAGAATATCTGTTCAATTTCTGTCATAAAAAGTCAGTCCAAGTTTCAAGCGTAATTGGTGCATTGCTTATTTTCTTTTTCAGTTCTATTTTTCCTTTAACATGACGTCTATAAAACCTGCCATTTCTGTTCACCTCAAAATGTTTATCTCCTGGTTCAAAATCTCTCATAGCTTTTTTGAAAATTCAGAAAGCCTTATGCAACTTCTTTGAATAGTGTTATGTGACTCTTATTTTAGTTAGGTTGAACTGTGTGTTCCTCTCCGATAAGGTAACCAGAATGACACATATTATTGTAAGATATTCTCACTAACCCCTCACATTGTATTAAGTATAAATTAGATGAAATTATTCTAATATTTCTATGCATTCTGGTTTTAATATTACTAATTACTCTGTATGATATGTTAGCATTTATCAAGGGTTTCCAGATCCTTCTTCTCCTCAGTATTTTGTAGAGAAAGTCAGTATAGTTTGCTATTCTTCCTTCTGCATTGACTTTGCCCTTCCTCATCATATCTACTCAAAGTTTCTGTCATCTGTTATAATTCTATTTCTTGCTGTTTATAGTTAAATTTTGTTAACTCCACAAGGTTTTGATCATAATCTGTTGAAAACACCCTACCTATCCAAAGAAGCTTGTAACTGTAGAACTTACATTCCTAAAATAATCCAACTTCTATAGAATCTATATTAAAATGTTTTGTTTCTTTAACAGTGACCTATTTCTAGTGAGAAGCCAAAAGCAGCCATTATTCAAATTGAGTTGCAGAGCTGGGAGGTTTCTTGAATAGGAAAGTTTGAACAACAAAGTTTGATTGATTCCACAGTTTAAGGAGTGGTACATCGATGGTACTTCATATTATCACATTTTTGAGACAGTAATGCTTGCACACATGCAGGCAAAGTATGATAGCAGTTTTAATTTCAATGTTCCAGTGCAAAAGTGAAAAATGAGCAAGTCTCCATATAAAAGTCAGACCTATTTCCTGTCAGGACTGATTCCATTATAGGAAGTAAGCAGCTGAGATTTTTCAGAAATTAAGTTTTAAAGCCCACGGCATGTTTCCCCGCTGGTGTTTCCTGGGTTAAACAAGGCGTGACAAGATAGAAACTAAACATGACCTTTAAAAAGTAACACTTTGTGAAAGAACACAGAGATGTCTGATTTAGCTCTCAGAAACTAGCTCTGCTTTTTGGGATAACAGTATTATTAACAAAATGCAGCCAACTTCTTACCAGCTGCTGATTGCATTTTGAGCCAATACTAAGAGAAGAACCAATAAACTATCTCAGGTTAAATGTTTCTCCCATTCTTTCCTTGGAAATGAAATGTTAAAAATACTTTTATTAAATTTCTCTGCATTTTTTCCTAAGATCTAACTTTCATTGTCAAAAATAAAGCCAGCTGGGCATCATGCCTCCCCTGCTCTCCATTAGACAGTATTGCTCTGAGTGCATAAGCCTTGGCATGTTACTTTCTAGGCTGGTAACACCAGTTGGAGCTTGAATGTTCTCAGTTAGATACAGAGCATGGAAAGAAAATTTGGTTTTGTCACCTAGCTACTGCCTCCTTTGTGAATGAAAGCCACACTAAAATGCATGTAAGCATTCTCAATAATGTCATATTACTGATGTCCCTCTTCATCAGAGTAAGAATATTTATCGGGATTTTAATCAGGAAATGAAAATTGTGTTAGCACAGTGTGGATCAAACTCAGACAAATCTGACAGAAGAATTAATTTTTTACTCCAAGTATAAATTATTTTAATGACATTTATTTATGTACTTTTAATAGTCATGTACATTATGTACTTTTATCAGTCTTATGTACATTTACTTATGTACTTTTATCAGTCTTTTAAGTTTGTGGAATACTACCCATAAATTAATGAAATTGATATCAGTATTTATTAAAATGCTGACTTTATAAATGGTTAACTTTGTGCACAGTACAAAGTACAAAGGAGTACAAAGCACACAGTACAAAGGAGTACAAAGCACACAGTACAAAGGAGTACTGGGAAATATTCACCTGTAAATAAAAATATATTTAAAAGGATAAAGGGGCAGTAGACCTTTGAGGAATGAATGTTTGTATCCTTCCGCAAGGCTTCAGTGAGAGAGGATAGTTCCTCATCATCTTTATCAGCAGTGATAGTTTTGAAACATTTCAGTAGGAAACATATACCAATTATTTTTAGACTTCACTCATACAGCTTAGATGAGATTTTAGAAGCAGCATTTTCATTTCAAGGCAATGTAAAAAAACCATACTTTTCGTGATCGCTTAAAGTTGTCATCTCCAATATTGCTCTCCTTCAGGTACATTTTCCTTCTAATGACCAGGTGCATATGCACACTATTACCACAGAGTTGTTGTCTTTAGGTGATATGTTCTGGGGTAAAAGAGCAAGGAAGTATTGGAATTCACAGATTCTCAGGTGAGATTTGAACTAGATGTCCTTTAAGGTCCCTTCCAACCTAAACTATACTGTGACTCTACTATACTGCGACTACAACACTGTAACTCTACTCCATTATCAGAGTAAAGCCATTGTGGCATTGGAAGGAAAAGGTATCATTGCACATTAGCTATACTATTGGTATGCAACTGGTCTGTAAGTTTATACTTTCTTTTTCCTTAATCAGAAATATATATACATCTATATATTTATATGTGTATATATATATATATATATATATAATATCTATATTTTAGGTTGCAAAAATGGTTATAAGTTGTTTTGCCCTGTTTCAATATAAATTACATGAAAATTACTACTTATGTCATGCTTGGTCTAGTACTTAAAGGCAATTCATCACACTGAAGCAGATTAATAAGCACTATTTCTTGGAAATCTCTTGATCTATGTGTTCTAGATAGGTACTTCAAATTTTATGCATGATTTTATGCTTTTTCATAAGATTCTGAATTGCATCCTTTAGGTTTCAGTCTCTGTGGTTATAGAGGTTTCTTGCACTTCTTCTTAATTTGTCTCATAATCAGCTGCTAGAGATTCACTTAATCAGATGTTGAAATTACTATAGTGCTTTAAACAAACTGGACTGTGAGGATGGATGAGACCTGCTTGGAAAGGAACTCTTGGAAAGTAACCAGGTTAAGATTATATTTGAAATGCTGTGAACAACCTGTCAGAAAGAAAAGCTATCTCCAATTGCCTCTTGCCTTAGGAGTTTAACAAATGGAGTACTCCTCATTTGGTAACTTTCCCAAAACTGTAAATCTGAGATGAAATTACAACCATGGTTTTCTAGGTCCTTTTGTCACCACTACATTCGTGAGAACCA
Organism: Climacteris rufus; assembly: GCA_013398175.1. Lineage (NCBI taxonomy): Eukaryota > Metazoa > Chordata > Aves > Passeriformes > Climacteridae > Climacteris > Climacteris rufus. The sequence goes on along the minus strand of VZRZ01006021.1, from coordinate 646,513 downwards.
GCTGAAAACTTTTGTTCTCTCTGGATTTTTCCTTTCCTCTCCTGAGGCTGAAGTTGAGGATAGAGATCTGAATATCTCCAGGATCTGAATATTTCCCAGAATATTCAGCAAATGTTTATTATGCCCAGGACATAATTACAACTTCATTTATTTTCAATCCACATGTTGTGTGGGAATTGCTTGATCAACTGTATTCTAGGGAACCGCTGCAATCTATTTTTATCATTATTTTCCTCATATGTATGGATAATCTGTTTCATTTGCCACACCATAATTGCCTTCTTTGTCTCACCCAATTCTGCTTTAGTTTCAGTCATATCTTCTTTTTGCCCTGAAATTATTGCTACCTTGCTGTCAGAGGTTGGGGAATTGTCTTGGAATTTTCTCCCATCATTGTTACCAGGTAACAAATAGGCGGACAATTAAGGCCATCAGCTCCTTTGTAAAAGACAAAAGAAGTAGGCTTGGGTGGGGACAGGGATGGAGGGGGAGCCGAACCGGCCAGGAGGAGAACTCTCATCTCTCTCGTCCGGCGAGGAGGAAAGGAGAGGCTGCTCTCTGAGCTTTGGGGGCTGCAACCGGAGGAAGACTCAGCTGTGTCCTGTTTTTCGTTCTCCGAGTGGGGGTGAGCTTTAATTTGACTATTTTTTCATTACCGGAAGGGAGCACATTTTCCCAGGCTGCGTTTTTTTCGCAGCAGTTACTGAGAGAGCTCGGCTGCTCCTTTTGCTGTCTGCTTCCCCTTCTGCTGCTTGCTGCCCTCCCCCTCCCTTGCCGCGGGAGGCTGCGGTGTTTTGCTGGAGAATTCAGCTGTCCTCGGCCGCCTATCCCTTCGCTGCCTGTGACCCCAGAGTTGATTGTAACTGTAGAAGTCCTTGCCATTCGGCAGCTGGTCAGGGAAAAGAGGGAAGAGGACTGGCTCCTGTCCTGCCGCTCTGCCGTTGCTGCCCTGAGGAGTTTTGACTACTCTCTTCGCTTCTCCGGTGAGCTGCCCGGGGCTGACCTGACCCTGCATCACAGCACCACCTGCAGCCGCTCGGGAGTCACCGCAACCGCCCTGCCCAGCGGAGTTCAGCGGCGCCTCCTGCTGTTTGTTTTTCTTTCTATCGTGACTACACCAATTAACGGGAAAGTTATTTTATTAATTCCTAGTTCTATTTATGGTTATTATTGTTATTATTACTTGTTCATAAATATTAGTAAAGAACTGTAATTCCTTTTCCCGTATCTTTGCCTGAGAGCCCTTGATTTCAAAATTAAATAATTTGGAGGGAAGGGAAAAAATCACGTTCTCTGTCTTAAAGGAGGGTTCAACCTCTCTTAACAGACACCTGTCTTTCAAAACCGAGACACTTGCTTTGAATATAACACATCTACTCAGTCACATCCTTCAAAAAAAATTTATACAGTACACTTCATTCTGAGTGCACAGCGTGATTTTTGGGGCTGCCCTCTGCAGGGTCTGGAGTTCAACTTTGATAGTCCTTGTGGGTTCCTTCCAATCCAAGATATTCTAGATATTCAAGATAGTCTATGATTGGCAAAAAGATTTTGTAGTCTAGGTTAAACAAAATCTTTTAATTCTTATTGGGTTTTGTTGTTTTTGTTATTGTTGTTGTTGGGTTTTTCTTTGGGGTTTTGTTTTGTTTCATTTTTATTTTTGTTTTTTTCTCATATGCTTTCCTGAGTCCTGTAGCAAGAGACACTTAATGCTGGGCAGCAGTATAAGTAATTTCCAGAACACTGTACAAACTTTCTTATCAAAGTTATGGACTAGAAGGATGCAGATTCCAAGTTAGTCCACCTTTCCCAGAACTATCATAGAGACACTGGGGGTGAAACCTGTAGCAACAGCTCCTTTACAGATTTTGGACATAAATCTGTATTACTTCTCTACTGTGCCATAGATATGAGTTCTTAAATCTTCCTTCTAGATGTTTTTGGTTTGTGAGAGAAGAGTTGTTGATTAATGCAAGCCACAGAACAAAATCTCTCTCTCTATTCTTTTTTTTAAGACATTAAAATTTGCTACAAGGAAAAACTTTTTTTCTTGTCACCACTTTTGTATGAAACACATTTCTTGTTTTCATTTGACCAAGACTTGAGGATTTAATGTATTTTTTTGTCTCTGTTTTATAACAGGTTCTTCATGAAAAACTGTGTTTGAAACAGCAAGCTTGGAAAAATAATTTCTCCCCCATGTTTTCTACCTTTTTTTTTTTTTGACAGGCTCTATATTTTTTTTAACTGAATAATGGGAAAACTACAAAGAGCTAGGAACAAACACTGGTTTTGAAAAGCCTTAAAAAGCTTTTTTTTTTAAAAAAAAAGTCTTGACAGGTTATTTTAGAAATGTTTATAAATTCTACACCAATTGTCTGAAGCACTTATAAACTGTCAGAAAGTTCATTTGGAACATGAAACAATGTCTGAAACTTGAAAATACATGTATTCTATATATAAACATAGAAGTTTAGGTAGAAATCTCAAATAAGTTTAGAATTCAGAAAAATTTTGTTGTCTCTTTTGTTCTGGGTCCAGTCTGTCTATTTGAAGAAGAGGTAAACGAAGTCTGTGAAAGTGACTGGATCCAAGAACAGAATGTAAAATAAGGTGATTTTTCTCCTCAGCGAGCTTTCATTTAAACCTGGACCATGTCCTGGGAAACCTGTTCTAGGTTGAGTAGGAGGGTGGAGTTCACACAGTCCAGAGGTCTGTACCAACATCAGTCAGTCTGTGATTCTGACTTGGATCTAAATTCTGGGATATGAAAATCATCATGATTGAGATTTGAATATTTATCAGTGGTGAAAGGTAGTGCTAACTGGTTTGAAGATATATAAAGTACGTTTAATAATATAAAACAAACATTAATGTCTCCAGCCCCACTTAATTTGGCTGCATTTTCTCTCATTTATCTCAGAAATTCTATGCCATTTTCACATTGAAATATGTGAATTATCTGATATTCTTACTATAATTTCACAGTAAAAAAAAGCAACTCATAAGAATTAATCAAACACATACAGGTATTATATATATACCCAGTAGAAAAATGGTAGGAAAAAGGTCTCTGCAAGAGCAGAGGATCAAGGCCCACAAAGCTCGGCTCTGGACAGAGATGCAGAGACCAATGATGCATCTTGATCTAAATAATTAAAATATAAGGTCACTTGTCATAGAGTGTGGCCCTTCTCCTTGCTCACAAAGGAATCTGGGGGCACACTGCTATTCAGGAGTTAAAATAGATCTATTTATTAATTAATACAATGAGCTGTAGGGTGACTGAAAGATTCTGTCACTACAAGCACTGGGCATTTCTGTAGATGGATCTTACTAATACTACACTATTTTTAATCACTAAATGTTCAGTGGAACAGACAAGAGATTCAGGCATATTAACTCCTTCATGTTTGTCTTACTAGAGAAGTAGCTTTCAGATTATCTGGATCAACCAAGTACTTTATATATGGTTAGTGGTGGAAGGAAAGAGTTTCCATATATAACTTTACTAGTATAACAGCATTCCGGATCTGGCTAATGAATTATAGCAACAAATCTCAGCTCTTCTGGAAAATGGTAGACCACTGAAGAGTGCTGATAAAGCCATCACTCAACAGTTAATTGCTGTTTCTAAGCGAATAAGTAAACGTGTGTGTATGTATACATGCTCACAGTGCATATCTTTCTAGAGTGATGATTTTACAAGTGTAAGCAGGATTTTATTTCTTTAGTAAACTGGATTTGGATACTTCATGATGTCTGAAAAAAAATACAAGAAAGGGCTTTGGACAGCTGTTTTACATCTGTCAGCCACAACTGAATTCTTCTGTAGTTTTATCTTTGACTGAGAGACTTGAAACTCTGGTGCTAATTTTCATCCAGTCATAGGAAAGGACAGATGTGCCTAGACACCCAGGTCTGGATCAGAGTTCTTAATCATTTCACAGCAATAGTACTGTACTTTTAAGACTAAATGCAGATGTCCCTTCTATTTTAGAGTATAAGACTCTGAATTTGTTGCCATTCAAATTTTAAGTGTGGGTTTGATTTTTTTTGGTGGGGTTTTTGCTGGGTTTTTGTTGCTATTGTGTTTTAGTTCAGCTTGGAGGATTTTTGTGCCCATGTGCTTCGTTTGTTGGTTTGTGTTTTTTTCATTATGTAAATGAAAGTTCAAATTACTTTTCATCTTTTGATATAATTGCAATTTTTTCTACTGCAGATAGGCTTTTTTCTGCTCTCTTTTCCTTGGGATACTGTGATGGCTTGTCTCTCCGAAAGAAAGCTCTATTCTGGCATCATCTCTCAGGTATGTGGTTTGCTGTTATTAGGGTTCAGGTTGGTTTGCTGTTTGCAGCTTTAGGTTCCTGCTGCTAAGTTCTCCAGATACATTTCAGGGTACCCAAATGTGATTGAGAAATATGCTAAAAAAAGGCAATACATTAAAAAAGAGGTATATTTCATGAGCAAGGTTTTAAGAAAAGGGAATAAATTTCTAATTTCTCTTACAATGATTTCCAACCCACTTTTGAAATCCCTATGATGCTCCTTGTAAAATTTCTAGAGGTGAATCAGTCAGAACTATTTGATGTTGTAGTTAGACTTTGCTGTATTAGTTAGACTATGCTGGGGAAAGTCTCTTTACTTTCCCCACTAAAAACTGTTTTTGTAGTGGATTGTCTCCTAAGGATAATGAAAACTGAAAATCTGAGCACTTTCTGAGCTGTATTTAGAGAAGCTATTAAACTTTCTGAAGATATGTGAGAATATTGACAAGGGTCAATATCAATAATCAAACATGGATTAATAAATAAAATGCATCTTGCAGATAGATGTGATTTACAGGTCCAGAACACTCAGCAAACATTCAAGAATATTTATTTTTTTATTTATAAGGATATATTTTGATCTTCTGCAGCAACAAAATATAGTGGGTACCACACAGCTATATCCTGCTCTAATTTTTCAGTTCATTCACAGCTTTGGGCTACCTCAGTAGGTCCTATAAGCCTGTCCAGAACTTCAGTGGTATAGCTGGTAAGAGTGTTTTCCTCCTGATTATTGGTAGCTGTCCCTCAAAAGAGGTGTTAGTGGTAACTGTTCAGATTATAGCTAATAGTGTCAAGATAACAGTAAACTGAAAGGAAACATTACAGTATTTCTCACTGAAAAATGCTCCCAGAGATAAAACATTCTATCATCTGTAGCAGACTTTAATCTTACATACCTTTTGACATCTTTCTCTGAGAAACTGAAAACAATACCACTATATATTATATATTTTCAGTGTTTTTCAAAGTAAGAAATCTTCTAGGGTTGAAAAGTTAATACAGTCTAGATGACTGCAGGATTTTCTTTTAACAAATTTGTCCATCTGGAGAGTAAACAACTATCAAAAGAAACTGCAGGGTAGGGTACTTTCTAAGAGACAACAATTTTCAAACCTCAGGATCATTGGAAAAGACAATCACACAGGGACCATGTATAAGGTATCCAGTGTAACTGGTTCAGCAAAGGGATCTGTGAAACTGCAGACAGACTCTGTTTTGCATAAAGGATTGTTCAGATGGATTTTTTTCCTTAGTGCATTTTATGAACTGTGTGGTGCCACTTTAAGCTCCCATTCACTGGGAACAGATCTGTGGAGCAGTCTTGCTCTGTCAGTGTTACCCAAGCTATCATGTAGATTCAGTCTCAGAAAGGCAGCACTCAGTCCCTGATCTGAGGTTGTTCATGGGGTTGTTAATGGGTAATCTGGCATAGTGCTGTAAACCATGAACCATGAGCTTGGAGGGATTAGTCTGAAGTTTCAGAGGTACTTATGTTCTTACCTTATAATGGATGTTCTGTCAATTACCCAGTGCTTAGAATCTTAGGAAACTCTCTTCCTTGACTGCTGAACAGAAAAATTGTTAAAAAATATGAGGAATCTAGGAGTTTAAGATGTTAAAAGCTGAAGACCCTGAATTTCTACCTTCCTGACAGCTTCCCAGGATGGGCTCCACTACAGCTTGCCAGGTGGGCTGCCAAAAAGCTTGTCATGTTTTAAAATCAATTTCCCTCCACAAAGCATTTCTATATTGACAAAGCAGCATTCCTCAGGAGCACGGTATTTGCACCTGAAACTGTAGGCATTAGTCTCCTGCAGGTACTGTTTGACAGGATGAAATAATAGGACATGAGATGACTGCTAGGTTGGACATATTTTTCCTAGAGTAATTGACCTTGTTTTAGGTGCTGTGTGTTGCTTGTCATTATGATGACTATGTCTCTAAAGAGTTCTATTCACAGCATAGAAAATTTAGAGATCCTTAACCAGCCCAGTGACATGAGGCTGACAAACAGCCAAAACAAGATTAAGAACTGCGTGGTTGTATGCAACCGAATACAGCGGAAATGTCATCTTTTGGCAGTTTGCATATACATTGTTTTTATTGAGTACTGACAAGTCATTGCACTTTTTAACAGAAGACACATCAAGGTTAGAATTTTTATACTTGAACTAAAATTTGAATCTTTTAATGTTTTGGAAGAAAATGGGATTTTAATTCTACTTCTCTAGGAAATCTCTTGGGAGTTTTAAAACTCTTCTGCTACAGCCCTTTGTTGTCAGGCCTTCATAGGTAATAGATATCAGTCATGTCATTAACATGATGCAATTATATTAATATAAAGAATTAAATTAATATAAAGAAGGAAAATAATTAACAGTACTTCTAGGAAACCCTACCTCACCACTGAATTTTTCCTTATCTGCTTTATGAAGAACCAGCCTGTTGAAGAATGTCAGTATAGACATCAGATAGCTATTTACCTTTCAGGTAGCAATGTACTTCTTGCAAAAACTCATTTATAGTTAGTTGACGATGTTAGTCCAGATGTTAGTCCAAATATTAGTCATAACTTTCTTAATCATGTAAATATAATTTTCTTAATTTCACAAGTTTTTTGATATTATGGTAAACAATTTAAATTTTCTAACCAAAATTAATAGGTTTTTGCACAACAAATAAAGCTGTTCCATTGTTTTTTACAGATGTTCTAAAAATATTTTAAATTTTATATCACCACTTTTAAAATTTAATTTAAAGTTACACAGAGTTTTATAACTTGGTCCTGACCCCATTAACATGTTCAAATTATTTCAGTAAACCTTTTCATGTTATTTAATATGAAGAGACCTCATACATGCTAAACCCAGAATTTTTTTGTGCTTCATCTGAAAATTTAATTGGGGACTAAAGACGGTAGCTAGGTAAGTCTAAGCTATATACTCACATCATGATTAAAATTGTCACCAGATACTTTTCTCTATAGAAGATATTCCTTCTTTTATGTACCTGTTGTATGTCTTTGGAGATACTGCACTGTATGATTTTATTTAAAAAGCAATATAATCTTAAATCATCGAATCCCTGGAGGGGGTTTCATCCCCCTTGGCATATCCTGAACTTCATCACAGTTTGGTTACTTGTGTTTTCTGAGATGAACTTGGTACTTGACTTGAACTCGGTACTTAGTGCTTGGTTCTATGCGGTTAAATTTTCTGTGGTGCCCAGATAAGCTTAAGTTTTGTTGATATGTGGTTGCAGCATATTTCAACTGCATCTGAAATGGTACGAAAGACCTACACCTACAGTTTGTTTGCAGGTGTGAAAGTGTTTCCTCAGCACCATGACACCAGTTCATTTCAGCCAGCACAATGAACTACTTATTGATAGTATGAAAAGGGGGAAATATTCTCATCTATGTTCAGAAACATAGGTAGTTCATGTCTGCTTTTTTTTACTTCTGGTGATCTTAGTAATGTAATTTTTTTTAGTCTTATTTATGTTTCTAGGTTTATTCTTTATCTTTAGCTGTCCAGAGCTTTATCTTCATAACCGAGTTCTGAAGAGTTTATTGAAATGACATATTTCTGTCCTCTTAAACATTCAAAGTCTGGGGAAACTTCATTCTGTCAGTTTTACTCATAGCCCTGGATCTGACTCATGCTAATATCTCCTAAAATTAGCTTTTAGTGTGGGTCAACAGCCTTGACTTTTTGTTTGATGCTTTCTGATCTACCTAATGAAAACAAATCTTACAGATTAGCTGGTATTTCCAACTGCTAGTGAGACTGCCTTAAGATCTAAGGCTGGTCCATTTTACACATTTTTTTATTTCTGCAATCCGTTTGCAGCAGCTACTCCTGGACTGACTTCTGTATGCTTGTGAGATCTGTAAACTCTTTGTTCTGTCTCTATTTAATTCTTTCTCAGTATGATTGAAGGTACCTCTTAGAGAGAACTGCTTATTGTGATAGTCACCCCTGACTTTTCCCCTTGAAATTAAAAAGTTTCCAGATACTGTTCCTGTCTGTCAATGTAGCTTATTGCTTTAGACCAATGTCTTACCCTCTTTAATTGTTTGACTAGCCAGTGCAAACAATCTTATCCAAGCTTTTTTATGTGTTAAAGGGGGACTTCAACTGGAGTGAATTTTCATAACCAGTGAATTGAACGAATCAATTTTCACTCAAGTTTAGCTTTATTTAACAAACTTAGCATTCAACTCCTGTGAATAAACACAGAGTCTATATGCTACTGCAGTTTGCAATTTTGCTTTTTCCATGGATTTTCATGGATTCTCATGGATTCATGTCTTGACATTAAAGTCTGCCACTTCTCACTGAAGCACAGAGGACAGAGATGGGCTGGCTGGTGGTGTAAGTCATTAACAATGCACAGGACACAGAAGAAGGAGAAGGACTCTTTATTGCTTATTCTGTTTATCACTCCTTGGATGCTGGGCCTGCACAACCACAATGAAAGAGGTACATAATGCATGCAAAATGTAAAGAAAAGCACAATCGAACATCTTTTGCACGCTAGATCCACTTGTCTTAGTGAGTGATATAGAAGAATTTTCTTAACTATCTATCCAATACTTTTTTTTTTTCACAGCACCTTGGGTGTTACTAATATTAACAGTTAAGGTTCTTGTTTCTGTGTTGCTGGTAATGTTCCTTCCCTTTGGGTGCAATTGTTATAGCATCCATTCTAATGTCCCACATTTGTTAGAGACCTTGACTAAAATTAAGTTTGTTAAAATTAACTAATTTTTTTAATGCAGTCTTTTTCGTTCTCTTCAGACTCTTCATAAGTTGGAGACTTTCCTCACACAAATTTTGCTAAGCACACTTCTTTCTTTTCATGTTCTAGTCCCACCAGACTTCTCTTCAAAGCCCTAGGGAGAGCAGCTCAACTCTTCCCTGCATTTCCTTTCTATGTTTATTCTCAGATCTGTTCCTCAAAGAGTCTTCTCCCTGAGCATAATATTGGAGTATAGGAATAACTTGGTGCTGCCTCCAACACTGACTAAGCAGAGAAGAGTACAGGAACACAACAAGCATGTAGTGAAGCCCTACCCAAAAATACTCTCCCAATCCATTGCTGTAGGGATTTTCTAAGCAGAGTTGCTTTTGTAAGTGACAGATTTCTATTTTACAAACTTGTTAGTCTCTCTTTCAATACACATCATTTTAGTGTCCACAGGACTTTGTGACAAGTCACAGATTAGCTACAAACTGAGTGAGCAATCTTCTTTGGTCTTTGGAATTTCACGGGGTCATTTATTATCTGCTGGTCCCCTGTTACAAGACAATCTTTCAGAAACTCTCTGCTACACTGGAATTCAACTGTCTTGACAGATATTTTTCTAAAACAACATCAGCTGAGGAAAAAAGTACAGCAGACAAGTCCTACTATGATAGGCAGAAACAAAACCATGGTTATCCAGACAGCAAACTGAAACTGAAACATAACTCAGACACTGTACTGTAGAGAATGCCTAAGGAGACTTGGTTTGGCCTGTTATCTCTGAATGTCTCCATATCACTTCATTTTTGGGGAAATAATAATTACATTAGAGCCCAAGGATGTAAGTCTGGAGGACCATAACTTTGTTTTAAGCACTTACCCTTCTGCTGAGTTTACTGAAGACTTAAAACTCTTTGGTCTTCTTTTCTTACCATGTCATATACTGCATATATTTCGTATAATCTGCAGAGAAAAAGCTAAACTGTTCAAAGAGCTGTTGAACAGTTATTAATGTCAGTTTCACAAGAGAAAATAAAAAAACTATACATTGAAGTGGAATCTTGAGTGTACCAGTGGCTAGCATTTTGTGAAAAGTAAGTCGTTGTTGGTGTGTTTACTTGTTAGTAAAGAGAGTACTTGCAACCTTTCTATATTGCAAATCTGTCACTAAACATCAGATTTACTTCTGTTCAACTGAATGCCTGAGGGCTTTTTTAGACAATTTCCTGTGAATAGGAGATGTATTATAAATATTTTAAAACTCTAGAGCATGTGAGCATACATGTGCTCATGTTTGGGGAAGAGGAGTGTGTGTGTGTATATGTAGGTGAATACCAACAAGAATAATTTTTCTATCTAGAAGATTCCATTTTAGAATAATAAAACAAGATGAGTTATTAAGGACAGTTGCTTCTTCTTCTAATATTATCTGCTTTAATTGCAGTGCAATTCTAGGGAAGAAAAACACTACTTTTTACTAAAAGACCAAAATTCCCTCTCTTGATAGCATGGTTTTGAGTCTTCATAAAACTCTATTTCAGGGCTCTAAAAGTTTAAAATAAGTTATAACGGAAAAGTTAATTTTGAGAAAGTCAAGCTCTGTACTTGAAAACTCATAGCAGTGCAACTTTTGTGGATGGAGGATATAGAAGAATATCATATTTGTTTGCTGTGTGCATGGATTGAAGATCATTTGTAAAAATTACTCTCTTAAGCAGTGGAATACTGTATGCCTACATATCTATGTTCTCTACCTACACAGAAGAATTAAAATTGATTTTTTATTATTCATGAGTATATTTATTGAAGATGTTGTGATGGTCAGTAACATATCAACTTTTTTTTTATAGCTGCCAAAACACATTTTATCACCTATACACCAAACCTGAGTGACTAATATTTATAGAACTTTATTTCTCTTTGTCTATGATTTATCCAGAGTTATTGCAAATTTCACAGGTAGTTTTATCTAATTTATTTGGCAGTGGAGAAGAAAAGATTCACATGCCTGACATTTGAAAAGCTGTAAGGAGTATTATATAAGCAAATAACCTGGTGTCATGTCTTGACTTGCTGAGAAAGCTCTAGTAACCAAATAAACCTAAATAAATGAAAACATTCATTTCAACTAACAGACTTTGCATAACTGTAGCATTCAATATTTCAGTGAAGAATTGGATAGTTTGTGCTTATTCCATTTTCATGTATTTTGTATAAAGCAACTGATCATCGGTGAGAATCCAGGTACAGGTAAGAATATCTTCATCTTTTTTACTGTGGAGCAGAAATTAGAAATACATTAGAAAACTCTTTGCTTCTGACAATTCTAACAAGAATGTTTGAGTATGCATTTAATCTTTATTTTTATTTTGATTTTTTGGTGGGGCTTTTGGTTTCTTTCAGTTTGTTTTTTCTTGTGTCTGTTTTATTGCTCTCTCCATAACATCAGCATCCTTCCTGTGTGTGATATAAATGTTATATGTGGCTTAAAACTTCCCTTTTTTTTGCATATGGACTATCACTGGGCTGGACATAGCACTTAGTGCTACAGATCAGTTGGTTTGGTGGAGTTTGATCAAAGGTTAGACCTGATAATTTAATCTTATGATTCTGTGCTTCTGTGATCACGTCTGACTTTATTTTTCCTGGGAATGCTATGGAACTTGATTGTTAGTCTTGAATTCCACCAGTAAGCCATCACAGAGCAGCTTTCCTTTCACCTTGTTATGCTGATGACTTTGTCTACTGAGCCTCTGTATTTCCAGAAGTCTGGTCATACTGCCATAAGTCTAGGAAACTTTCCTTTCTGTGAGTCCTCCAAGCTGCATTTAATTCCCAGAACATTTTCAGAACATTTCAAACTATGGAAACTTATTTATTTCTACTCTTCCTTCTGCTTAAAATGTGTCCTACTACTGTAAGACATGTTGGGCCTATTTTGCAACATGTGCCGTTTCTTCTGTCTTAAAAACTCCAATTAATCAACTGTTTTGCCATTTTGTCCACCAGGAAAAATCTTGACTTCTTTAGTACCAAGTTAGTAATCATCCTAAAATTAGATCATGGTTTCTTCCTGCAACTTGGAAGTGTAGCTAAGATTATTCATATGCATTTTTTAAAGTGCCAACAGTAGAGCCAAGTCTATTAAAAAAAAAAAAAAAACGATAAGTGAACAAGCAAACAAAAAGCACTAGTGCATCAGTCTTCACAGAACAGAATAATTTATAATGAGGGTGTTTAATGAAGAGGATTCTCAAATAAGTCTAAAAAAAAAGCAAAGAAAACCAATTATTTCATAGTAATTAATTTGATATTGAACTTAATTCAGTTCACAACACATTCCTCTTTTTATGGTTCTCGATTCAGCCTCTCTTTCCAGCCATTTTTACAGTCTACTGTAAAATATAAGCAATTCCCTTCTCCATCTTATGTCTCTAGAGATGCATAAATACAGATGCACCATGCACAAGTTTAAAAAAGCATGGAATAATAATGAAAGCCCAAGTAAAGTGTAGTTCACAGATAAAAGGGACAGCATTTAAAACCTTATATTTTAATGTTTATGTGTCCTGTGTAAATAGACAGAATGGAACAGCTAAAGGCAACCGCATATGGAGCTTTTCTTTGAATCCCTTCAGCTGAAGAACTATGTGCTAAAATGACAAACATAACAGAAGAATTGTTCTAATCTGTTAGTATTAGCAAAGGGAGTATATAAACAGTTAGAACTCCCTCTGTACCGTCTAAATACAGAGGTTCTCAGAAGCTTGGTTTTTAATTTGAAGTCATGCTATAAGCATAGTGAAGCAGACTATTGCACATTAGCCATCACTGTTTTATAGTATAAGATGTAGCAGAGAGCTACAATTGCATGCTCACTAGAGAAGTCAATATGTACTATGCTAATTAAAATCAAGCTAGACAATTTAAACCTGCGTGGGAGCCTTCACTTGGCAGAAGATATGATCATTGCACGTGACTTCTTTGCCGTGTTTCCTGGAGGGCTGTGTATCTGTGGAGTTTCTATCTCTAAGCTTGGAATTTTAGTTGTAATTGTTGATTCATTGTCTTATAGCTTGTTTATGCAAACACTGTTCAGAGTATGAATACAGAGTATGAATACAGAGTACAAATACAGAGTATGAATCTGATAGTCCATCTTCAGGTACTTGGTGAAACAGAAATTTTACTTTTTTCCTCTTTTCAAATCCAGGCTAGTTTAAAAACATTTGTTTTGATCCAAAACAAATCAATCAATAACATGTTTGGTTTAAAAGGGTAAAATTGTTGGGTGGCTCATTATTGACTACTTCCACTGGTACAATAAGTCTTTTTGAGGATGAGGGAGCAGAATAATAACATTTAATCTTTTTATCCAGCTTCTAGTATCAATTATTTCAATCTGTGCACAATATATTAGTGATTTAGTCATTTAATCCCTACTGGCAGAAGTGAAATTGACATAACTTATGTTTACTTACTGGTTTTGCCTCTGTATTGATATTCTAATAAAGCTTTCACAGTTTCGGTGGCCTGAGTGCTTGATTCATACCATATGAATGAAAAAAATACTGTTGATGTTCAAGCAGATTAGCTGCAGCAAAGGAACTTACAACCCCACCCCTCTGAAGAAAAGCTCAGCTTCATTTCTTAAATGACATCAACAGGATGATTGATCTTTAGAATTCCCACTGTTTGGGGTTTTTTTTAGAGTTCGGACATTGGTTGCCAAAACAGACAGACTAGAAACAACTAATTGTTCTCATAACTAGACTTTAATCTGAGACCACAAATGACTTTTCAAACTCTTCATTTTCCCAATTCATTAAATTTCTTTAGCTAAAGTTAGTTACATCATTACAGAGCTAGGAAAAAAAAACATTGTTGTTCTTAGTGGCTCTATCTTCTAGGACTGTCTTGCCAGATGATATAGATAGATGAAACAACAGAATTTAAGCTTCAGAAAATCTCAAATCTGTAACACAGGATTAGCTAATGCTCTGCATATATTTCCCATACTAAATTGTTGCTTATAGAAACTGGAGACTGTCATTATGGCCATACTGTAGGCTGAGAGAGAAAGAGAAAGAGAAAAAAAAAAAAAGAAGAAAAAGAGAAAAAGAAAAGAAAAAAGATTCTATGCAGTTTTGAAACCCCTAAAACCAAAACCAAACCAAACTAAACCAAACCAAACCAGTTTTCAATATCCTAATAATTATGATTTCTGGAGCCTATGACCAGAATCATTCTGCTTGTACATCAAAATATGAAACAGTTTTTTACTCATCTTTGATACTTCATATTCAGATAGCTCTAACCACCTATTTGATTTTATAGTTGCCATATATCTGGGTATAGTCTTGCAGCATAGTGCTTATTTTCTCTGTAAAATTTTTATGGGAAGCAAATGGAAAAATAAGGGCCCTTATTGCAAACGAAATGCACAAATAATTTGCAAATGCTGAGAGCGCTTTTTGATATCATGTGTGATATCATTCCTCAGTCATTGCATCTTTTCAAATTTACAAGCATCTTTTTAAGAATTGACTTTCAATCCCATTATCTTTCTTGGCATTCCAATATGTTTTACTTTAAAACTTATGTGTAATATACCCCATTACAATATCCAGCTGATGAGAAAGAGGAGCTCTGGAATTTCTTTTGTAAACCCCAATAGTTTGAAGAGAGTATAATGTCATCTTGCTCAAAGAAAAGGATCACTTTCTAAGTTTTATTGAAATAAATTAAGGAATGTGGGTAGATTCAATAACCAACTTTTGTAAATTTTGATATTTCATGTTATGAATTAATGCAGTTATACACATTACACATGAAATAAGCTATTTGGTGGCCCTTATATGGTACTCTTCTACAGGGAAATTTTTTTTTTTAATTTCTATTATTACAGAAAACCATTTAAAAGGCTAGAAAATAGCATGTACATGATAATTATTACATCAAACTTGATCATGGTCTCGAAGGTAGGTGCTTGATTCTATTGTCATTGCTATTTCTTTGCCACTCAGACTCAAATTATTACATAAGAACAGTACTCATTCTTTTGTGATGTTTCAATTTTTATGTTAGTCTAAAATGGAAATATACATTGGGTTGTATCAAAATATAATGAGTTATGTGAAAAGCCACATTAATTTATGAAATTAATTTGTATTATTAAAGAGTTTTTAAAACAATGGTCACTTGGACTCAAGCACAGCACTAATATTTTGCATCCCACAGGTTATACAAAACTTAGCCTAAGGGCAAATTACAATGCAGTGGTTGGAATTTAAGATCCTTCTTTGGTAAGGTCTGCTTTTTTTTTTTTTTTTTTTTTTTGCTGTAAGTGTCTCTAAACCAAGAAAACACATGTAATCTTTTGGAAACCTTGCCTAATCAACACTGTAAATTACTTTGGACCGGCACTACTTTTTTCCCTATTTGAAAGGGTAATTAGAAATTATGGAAAAATTATTTTAAAATGCACCATTAAGAAGAGCTGCTAGGCAAATGAGCTAGATTTGAGAGACTTTTGTATTCAGGCATCTTCTTTGTTACATGAATTGGACAGAGTAGGAATTGAAACATGACTGCTTAACAGGTCATGTCAACAGTTGGATCTGCCCTCAAACTTGATAAATCAGATAGTCAGCTGATGCAACCATTACCTGAGGATTTGTTAGAATATTTCCGCAAACATCTTTCCCTGAACACTGCTTCCCCACATTCAGTAATGTCAGATTGATGCCATGCACATCCTAACAGTTCTCATGAACAGCAAATCTTTGGGTTGAAGAAGTTGATTTCTAGCATACAATGTTTTAAACTGACTGATTGATCAGTTATCTATGGTGTTTCTTCTCTTAAATTTAAGCAAAGAACTAGACACTTTGTACATGTGAAAAGGGGAGTTATTACTAACTCTGTCTACTGGATTTGAATATTTAAATTTAACTATATGTCAGGCCTGTTTCATTTTTTTCTAATGTTTTAGTCATTTCATGTTGAATTCCACAGACATGAGAATAGTATTCACATGTAATCAAGACAAGCATATGACACACTGCACCGGCATTTCTGAAAGGATATTTACCTACTGTTTGAGAAAGGACAAATACCAAATTAGATGTTGTATAATTGGTCTCTGATGTATGCCTGATGGATGTTTCTATTATGAAGACATCTAAGGTTGCTACCTGCTGATCTGTTCCCCAGTTATGAACACTAGGGGTTTTTTTCAGTTTAGCATTTTTTTAAGAGGTTTGAGTCCCCAAATTTCATCTCATTATCTCATTATCTCATCTCATCTGTCTATAGCACTTTTAAATCAGTATCTGAATCAATGGTAATCAGTACAAGAGCAGAGCCCTTTAGATCCTGATTTTTCTGAGAATCATCCATAATAGCACCTTTTGGTTCAGAGGTCATTGAAATACTTTCTTATTTATAGTAGAAGAGTGCCCAAGCAGATAGCTTTGAATGAATAAACAATTAGTATTATCACCAGGACTACCATGGTCTTCAAGATGATTATCTACTTTATTAAATTATTTCAACTTTTGCCTCTCTGCTATATAAGTACTGTCAAATGGCCATTTAGCCATCTTCCTTGAACTCATTTATCTGTGTTGGTCTGGGCGTTCATGCCTGATCACATGGGCTTCCTGGATTGCCCTCATTTCTGGCTCTATGGGGCAGGAATCTGCCTTTAGTAAAGTCTCTTCACTGCCTCAGGAGCTTGGTTTAGCAGGTAGTTAGAACTGCACTTGAATTAAACTTGCAGCTTCTTAACTCCCCAGTCACGATAAATAAGAGTCCATAATGTTAGCCAGATTTCTCGATCTGGGTCTTTGCTGATATTCTTCTTGCACTGAAGATGCATCTGTAATACCAGCACTTAATTTCTGGCCTCCTCTGGACCCCCAAAAATGCCTGTGATCTGAAGAAATAAATGCATGTGCATGCTCTTCTAGTAATAACAGTGGTAGTAATGCTGCAGTCCCATTCACACTCCCACTACAGACCGCTCTCGTGTTCTCTGAATGATGTATGGATATTTCTCCTGTGAGTCTTGTCAGTTGTAGACAGAAACAGGATGAGGTAATGTGGAATGCAGTGTGGATGATCAGTGTTAGAGTGTTAGACTGTCTCTCTGGCTTTATTCTATTTGCATGGGCAGGCATCAATACAGGCATACTTTTAAAGATCACTGTGTCACAGGCCTAGATCAGCATATGACATTAATAAAATGCAAGATAAGTATTTGGTAATAAAATTTAAAACAAATAAATAGAATAGAAATAAAACAAAAAGCACAAATAAGAACTACTATTATTAAAACCAAAAGAAATAGCTTGGTGAAATTTAAGTTTTTCTCTTGTTGGCATCCCCAAATCATTGATGCTGAGGGGACCAGTTCAGTGTTAATTCACTGTCTCAGTTATTTTGAAAAATTGGCTGTTTGGTTTCTAGTTGTAAGTTGCTTTATTGTGTAATAATGAATAGAAATGGATGAGTTCAACCTTGAATCCTATTTTCTTTTCCTTTTGTTGTTCCCTGTGTTACTATCATTGTACATTGGTTTTATGTGCAATGAAGACATGACTAAAGCATTATTAGGCTTGTCCAAACACAGAAGGCAGAAGAAAAATCTCTTTGAAATGCAGGTTTGATGTCCAAATTGCTCCTTCACTTACACTTCCATTGTGCTCTTTAACTAGTTCCATCTTTCTTGCTTAGACAACTCTCCGTCTCTCTCTCTCTCTGCTCAACTTGTTGAGTTTTTTGTGACATGCTGTATAAAATCAGAAATTATTGCAGCACAAACATCTTATTATCTTTACAGTTTTCAGTTCTTCTGGCACTTTACAGACATATTTGACTCAGTGCTACAAAGCAAAAGCATTAGAATGTCTCAATAAACTTTCCCCTCTACTTTTTGCAGATTATTGTATTGGTTTATTCATCTTTGAGTACAGAAAATCTAGTCTACAATACTAAAATAGTTTGACTGTCAAAACATTTCAGGCAGTCAGTAGTTTCTCTATTTGGGCATTGTTTTTTCAGTTTTTACTACAGCCAAAATACGCATTATGCATATCAACTAGTTAAAATCAGTAATATTCAGGTCTAATCTTCTTACAGTGAATCTGAAGTAATCATATGGATAATGGAAAATACTTTAAATATAAGGGAGCTATTTTAAGCCCTAGGATCAGGTAATACTACTATTATATTAATGTGAGTTGATGAAGTAGAAAGAGATTGAAAACATCCTTCCTATTGGAAACAAACTCAGCAGCATATCTTTTATGTATTTTTAACCTCTCTTTTCCTCTTGAAAGTTGACTGATCTTAACCCAGCTCAAACTCATTTAGTTTATATTAACTGTCTATTCCACGGCCATGAAATATCATTCATGGCCAGAATTTTTACCTGGTTTAATAAAATTGACTTATTTTTTTTCCTAAGTAGAAGAATTAATCTGTTGTAATACTTTCTTATCAGTTACCACAACAGCAAACTCGGCTCATAAAGGGTTTTCTTTCTGACCAGTATGAGAAGAAAAAACCCAAACTTTTAGCAGTAAGGTTCAGATTTATCATAAAAATATGATGATAAAGAAAATAAAGATGTGACTGGAAGGTTACGGTTTCATAGTTATAGATGTCTAGCAGGAATTTTTATGTAAAGAAAGAACATTTGATACTGAAAACAATCTGGGTTTTTGTGATTAATAATTCCATGTTTTCTAGAATCTTCAGGTTAGGTTTTTGTACTGATGTGCTGCTCATCCTAAACCCTCCTCCTGAACACACTGTGGATGCAATCTTCTGTTCATGCCATTATAAGCAGGCAGACAGAGACAGGTTGATAAACACTCTGAAAGTCAGACTTTTTGCCCAAGCTATGATACACTCAGAAGCATCTTGTTTGTGTGATACATACTACAGAAAGTGGCCTTGTTTCCATGCACATGCACATTCAGTAATTTAAATAGCAGCAAACAGGAGCTTAACTAACTGAAAATGTAATTGTGTTCTTCAAATTTCCTGTAGTGAAAGAACATGTGCCCTATAGTCTGTATTAAAGGTTGACTTTGCAAGACACAGGGGCACATGCTTGATTCTCAATCACTTTTATTTATAGATGTCTCCTGATTGTTCGTTCTCTTTTGATGGCAGATTAGCTTCTTGTATGTTGTTCCCTTTTTCCTTTTTCCCTTCCATCTACACAAAGCTGCTTAGTCGGAGTGTACAGGGCAGAAGGTAGCAGAGGTTTTGACACTAGATAACTCCACAATATTTAGATAACCAAAGTTTCCTTCTACTGCTCAGTTTAATTCTAAATATGATCTGATATTTTGAACCAGAGATACCCTTAGAACAGCCCTACTGAAAATGAAAATATCTCTATGATCGCTATGTTGCCAAGTTTAGCACTTAACTAATGGGAACATCTACTTTTCTCGTTGCTAGAGAAGAAAACTGTGTACTTCTAGAGTAAAATATTTGTTTCTATAGATCCTTCCTAATTCATAGCTATGGAGAATTCTGTCGACAATGAAACACTGCTGCATGAGACCTACAAGAAGAAATGGTATGCTGAATGCTCTGTGTGCTGTGTTTCACTAATGCCTCATGGCAACTTTGGGTTTGATCTCTCAGTCAGTAGCTGATTTTTTCTGGAGATTAATTTTAAATGGTATCTTATTAATTTTACTGTATAAACACCTATGAAAATATTCTCATTTCTGCAAAAATATTATAATTTAATGGCAGACAGATGAAGATAAGGCTATGAACAATAGTACAACTGAGTTGGGAGGGGTAGTTATTTAATTAGATTGCATATTCCATGGCTTATACTTATTGAAAGTGACAACCAGATACTTAGAGATTTTTAAAAACAAGGTTTTTTAGAATCAAGATAGTTAATTTATGCCTTTCTATGAGATTTTACATGAGTGAAAACCAGTAGTTATTCTAGTCTTAGGAGTTATGGTGGAAATGAATGTCACAAAATCTTTCACCTGCTTTTTTGGAAGTTTTGAATAGATACTTGATATTATCTTACCTTCACCACATGGGAATTCTCAAAATAACCCATCAACAAGGAAAAAGGATAAGTGAACTGCTCTCCCTTGGTTCTAGAGAGGTTGTTTTACTGGACAGTTGTACCATATATGCCTGCTAGTTCACCTAAACCTGTACAATGCTGTGAGTCCTTATTCTGTCTAATCAATAGATTACTCTTATGCTGCATAAAGAATGAATTAACACTACTCAAAAATTATACTTGTCTGTAAACAAACAAACAAATGAAGATATATCTGAAATATATCCCTCTTTTTTCAAAGAAATACAAGTCATACATTTATCTTCCCTTCCAGTAGGTTAGGGAAAAGATGCAAAATTTGGTTGCTATGTAGAAATCTTAAATAGTAAAAAATAAAATATATTTTTTCCTCTGGATATCCTCAGGCAATATTAGATGTCTGTCATGGTGTTTTGCTGCTGAAGATATCTAGGTGCATCTGTAGGTTGTCTATGACACTGGAAAATTAAGTTGGCAAGGTTCTCAACACTTCTAAAATTCTACAATCAAGTCTGAACAATTGATGATTCTTTCAAAGATCAGACATTCACTCCAAAATCAGAAAACCATTTCTGCCTTTCCAAGTTCCACAGTTATTTTGATGTTCATCCCCCTTCCAACAACACCAAATAACCTCTAGGGTTTTGGTAGTGGGGTAGCCAAGATAGCTTTGTTATCTGATACAAAGGACAAGGGTTTCAAATGCTCTCATAAATTTTAAGGGATGTGGTGTTGGTTTTTCTTTTGTTTGTTTGGTGTTGGGTTTTTTGTTGTTTTTTCGGAGGGGGGAATTGTGAGTTTTTGGAGATTATGGTATTTTTTTTTCCTGTTCAAAAATTGTCTATATTGAAAAAAGTGTGTATTTAGTTCTGTTCACTCACCAATGTTAATGCATTGTGTTAATTTAGCACTGTGCCACTTGCTTTTCCCTGTGAGTATTCAACAAAACAAAAAAGTCCAGAAGCACTCCTTGACTATTCTGCATCTCAGCATGTCTCTTTTAGAAGTGACCTTGCCCAAAACCAGTATCTCTGATGAAACTTTGTGTAAAAACAGCAATGCAGATAAAGCATGGAAATAGTAAGCAAAAAGCTGGCCAGTAATACAGATTATGAAATAAATAATAGCAATAATCTGCATTTTGTCTGTTGTCTCCCTGTGTTTAATCTACTCACAATTGAATAGCTGGGGGATTCTAATATTCGCCTTTTTTATTTCTGTGTTTTTACTTGAAATCAGTTATTGCTTGGATTTTCCATGCTCCTAAATAGTATAGATGTAATTTAATATAAATATGTAACAGACTAACATAAAGCAAACGATTTTACATTAAAATGAGATTATAAAATTCTGACTCAAAAATAGTGTGTTGATCAATAAAACTTGCTGTGTGTAAGAAACCAAACATAGACACATCTTTATTCTTTGCTGCTATTTAGTAAGCAAATATGGAAGTTAGTGCATTTCATACAGGTTTCCTAGCAAATACATTTTATTTCAGTGCTAAATTTTAGAAGAGTACTTTGGGTAAACACATCACTTTTAGTGATAGTACCATTTTATGGCTCAGTCTGGATGTGATAGAACATTTTTTTCACAAAAGAACCATGATTTACAGCATTTTCTTGCATCTATTTTAATGACTATTTTTAAAATGCTGCAACATGTTCTGTGCTCATGAATATTTTGCATGGATTTATGTAGATTAGCACTACTAGAGGAGAAATAAATATGTTTTATTTATTTATACCTTACACATCACACTGTAAAATTGTTGAAAGTAAGATAGTTCTGTGTTCTGCTAAGGAGAGCATCTTAGACATCTGTGACTTGACTTATCTGGTATTGCTAATAGATACAGTCCTATAGCAATAAAATTCATTATGCAAAAATTATAGCACTTACAATCCTCTATATCACTATAGCACTTATAATTGTCTTATTCTAAATCAGAATTTGACATTTTCTATTTAAACACCTTATTATTCAAATTGATCTTCTTGGTGTTAAAATAATGCAACATTTCAATTGTTCTCTGAGTTTCTAGTGGCAATGCTATGCAACACTGTAGTAAGACTAAATGCAACTGAGGTATTTAGAAAGACTTTTGATACATAGTATTGCACAGAAAGGGTGTTTGTAGGTTTTGTTTGTTGATTGGTTTTTTGATGTGTTTGATTTATTTTTTGTTTGGTTTGGTTTTTTTTTTTTTTTTT
>VZRZ01006021.1:608542-624048 GCA_013398175.1 Climacteris rufus | reverse complement strand
TGGTTTGGTTTGGTTTGGTTTGGTTTGGTTTTGGTTTTTTTTAGCAAAGCTTTCAGGACACAAACAGACAGAGATTTCAAATATTGCAGTTTAGTCTGTACATCCCATAGACAAATCAATCTTAACCATTACCTCCACTTTCATCTCAAGGCTAGACAGATTGTCTTGCCATCTCTTCTAATTCTAAGACAATCAGAACATTTTGCTATCTAATCTTCTGGCCAAGAGGCACTTCTCAGCATTACTGTTTCCAAGCATTTATAACCATATAATTCCTTCTTTGCTCTCAGGATCAGTGAAAGAAACTTTGAGTCACTTTAGAATTTTACTTGACGTTTTGGTCCTTCCTTAGTGTTCTTGTGACTTTTTGTTCCTTTATTTTGCTGTACATCAGATTTACAGCACTTAATACCTGAACCTCTTCAATTCACTGACGTGTGCATGCCCTTGGTAGACTGCTTCACTCCTCCATGGGCGTCCCCTCTTGTCTTAAGCTCCCCTGGGAATTCAGTGCAGTGAATTAGAATGACGTATGACAGAAGCAAGAGGTCTGCTGAGGAACCCACTTCTGTAGTCCTAAAATAGAGTGCTCAGCCATCAGTGTGCACTGGCATTCCAACCCAGCTTTATCCATGGATAGTTGTGTTTGTTAGTGTGATCTTAGCAATTCAAGAAGTATTAGAGTGTTTCTCCCTTACCCAATCCTTACTACTCATTGTTGCCTCAAAAGAATGAGGAAACTTTCAGCAGATTTTTAATCAAGAGGATAAGGAAGAGATTTCCCAGAGGGAAGGGTTATTTTCCAAAAGTGTTTGTTCATTTTATCTTTCAATGCCACAATTGGATTAACAATTCATTAATTGACAAATTCCATTATTTTAAATTCCCTCCAAACGTTTAAACTGTCTTTTACCCAAGACAGCTGTATATGAATGTTTTGCTATTTGTCCAAGAATTGCTGAGAAGTCTTCTTAATTTATTCTATTTTTGATTAATCAACACTTTGATAATTGATTGTGAATTTAATGCGTTGCTAGATGTTATAAACATTTATGGGCTCTAGGAATATACAGCACAGTTGAATGTGAACACATAACTGGAAGGGAAATATGAAAGATTACAGGCAATGTATTTGTCACCTAAACTTTTTAGCAGCTGCTACTCTACTATTTGAAACTTCAGTCAATCAACTACTAGACCTGTGACAATACACTTTAAAAATGCCGTAATTTTCTATCTCTCTGTCTGTGCTAGATAAAGACTCAAAAAAGCAGTTCCTAATACAAAACACATGCAACACATTGTCAATAGAGTAAACAAGCTAAAGGTGCAAGTAGGGAAAATAGCTCTTTTCATCTGAAATAAAAGATTGTCCTGAGTGATATGAGAGCCAAGAGGCATAAGATCATAGAAAGACACTCCCCATACCCTTAGGAGCTGGAGTGATTGACCAAGTTTGTTCTTATTCCTTTCTCCCTTATCATTGCACTGTAAGGTTTGTGTCTATGTTGTTCTTTCTGAATTATGCTTTTTAAATTTTTTTTCTATTGAAGAGGCCTTTGATCACTTAACCTTAAAGGAGATCCTTACAGGAACCACTGCAATTTTTAGGGCTCTGCATCACAGGCTCTGCATCACAGGACAGCAGGATTCTGTGAAGTTGAATTTTTTTTTTTTGAGTCACTAATAATAGTTAGAGATTGGACCAGATGACCCACTGTGGTCCCTTCCAACCATTTACCCATTCTGTGTGATTTGTGAATTTTAAGCATACTAACTTTGTCATTTTTTTTCTGAAATCCTTCCTTAAAACATTTCTGAAGTTCCAGGATTTCAGCTCAGTCAAGGAGAAATTTTTAAGTATACAATCATAGGCAGATTTTCAAAGTCAAGCAACCAGCAAAATTTCAAATTGAATCCTTTATTTACACTTGCATGTTTTATTAGAGTTGTATTTAGCCAAACTGAAGAATAAATATTGGAAAGGATAAATTGAATCCACTGCATTATCTTCACTCACAGTTTAAATGGTCCATATGAATTTTCATTATTTAGCTTGGTTTTCAGGGCTCCAAGTGATTTTTCAGTGTGAATTTCTGGTGTTTGTAGTAATGCTACTGGCTAACAATATTTTGTTGCTGAAGGATAAGCTTTCAGTGTTGTGTACATGGATTTACTATAACAACACTCTGCCTGATAGAAAAGAACTTATAATCAAATCAGAGATAATAGAAGTGCTGCTTCTCTTGCTAATAAATAGACATTCACACAGCCTTTACAATTAGTAAACAGTGTGCTTCATAATAATAGACTTAGTATTGTTCTCATCTTTAAAAGTATTTATTTAATTTTTATAAGCTCTTTGAGTTCTGTTTACTTCTGTAAGGGGTTGTGCCTTTAAAGTTATTCCTGTCTCACAGCTCCTGGTTTTCCTGTATCAACTGGATGTCAGCAAGACCCACTCTAGCCACCTTAGAGTAAACTAATAACCCTATTAACTACTCAGCTGCTTAATCGAAAATGGCCAACTTTGCATGGAACCAGATAAATGGGGACTGCATAGTGTTTCTTGTGTGCCCTCTTTGCAGCTGATTCGTGCTTGCAACTGATTCTGAAGTGAGTTTTGACAATTGTCCAAGACACCTGCTAATTTCACTAGCTGTGACTTTCTTTCTAGCTAGGTTCCTAGCACTTGCTTAGGAACATGTTCAAGTAGACGGATTTCCAACTTGGAAAACCATTTGATTTCTTGGTAAATTAATATGAATTATTAAAACATTTTCAGAACACTGAAGTGGTAGGTCATGTCCTGTAATTCAATTTTGTTGCTTGAAAAAATCACCTAAGAGTTTAATCTTGCTAAGCAGTTAAGTGAGATTATGAAAGCTGAGATTCAACTAGTGGAGGAAGCTGCTATCAAAATTTCTATGCATAAAAAAATTTGAGGTTTGTGTGACTAATATTACAGACATTAGAGAAAGGTAGAACTGAATTAATTTTTTACACTAATGAGGAACAGAAAAAAACCCACATACTGATTAGGAAACTGAGGGAATTTTAGCTCATTTAAAACTTCAGAAGAAACGGAGACAGATGAATGAGTAAAATACAGTAAATCCTTTCCCTAAAGAATGCAGTGGGCCACAAAAAGAAAGGACTGCAGTTTGAATGGAAGACTAGGAAAAATAAAGCAGGGCTGAATATCCTACAAGGGAGATATATAAGAGAAGATCTCTGAGAGACATCATTTATTTGTGGATTTTTATTGACAGAGCCTTTAGAAAAGATTTTCTATTACATATGTCAAATCTAAACGGTTCCACTACCCTTGGTACTTGATAACTGACTTTAAAAAGGCCTCTAGAAATTAAATAATCATGCCTGCATTCACATGTGACTGGAGATGGATGTGCTGCCTGGAACTTCATGTTGCCTCAGAGGTTGAATAAAAGAGACCCTCTTCCTCCAAATTCAAGCTCTGAGTTAATTCTGAGAAGTATGAGAGACCTAGAATAAAACTGTGTGTAGCAGTCTTGTACAGATCAACAGCTACATGGAATTAAAAGTAAGGGTAGGGCAGTTATAAGTCTGGATAATTGTCCATCTGGACTGAATCACCTTGGAAGATGGTTGTGCAGGAAAAGGAAATGTGGATCAAGTCTATACAACACTGAACGAAGAAACACAAGAATTGTTTTCAATTCTTTGGAATTTTCTATTTAATACCAAGGATCACACTGCCTCAGAATGTGGAACATTCTGAGCAAATAAACTACTTGAAATGCCCATAGGTGTTCTTGTCAGTACACACAATAGTGTTAGAGGAGCTAAATACTGTTCTGATGATTTCTAATGTGTCTGGTTTATTCAGCTTTCCTTCCACATATATTTCCGTAGTCCTGCTCAGGTGTGCTCAACATTCTAGCCTTTAGTGTTAACTTCCAGGTGAATATGTGAGAGGTCCATCCAGGTTCTGTCCTGTCGTGTCCTTGACAAAGTGAGCCCTTGCCACTGACTATGCTGTGGTTCATATTTGCTTTCTTTTGCTTGAGCTGAGGCTCTGGGCTGGAAATGGGTGAAAATGGATTCAGATAACGAGTTGATGCTTTAATTTCAGAGAGATCTTTTAGAGAGACTATGATGATATTGTGACATTAAGAGGGAAAGAGAATATTACAAAGATAAATGTCCTCATATAAATCTTAGATACAGTCTAATACTGAGACATTACTAGCAATATTTCACTGTTTTCCAGTCACAGATTAGAGAGGAGAGATATCCTGTTTTATTCATCTAATATCTGAGTGTGTGATCCAAGGTTTATTTGGTTTCTTTACAAAATTGGTGAAACAACAGAAAATTACCTTAAGAAAAGAGTTTATCTTGTTGTTTTTTTTTTTAAATACCTGTCTTTGACATCCCTAGAGGATCACTCATCTGTCTTCATTATTGACTAGTTTAACACTGGACAGACAATTTAGGGATGATGAAATTAAGCCACTTGAAGTTTTATCCTTGATCCAAAAGAAGCCCAAACAGATAATAAGACAATGGCCTAATAAAAAGACCAAAGCAAGTAATAAAAATAACTATGTGTATGACAGAATGTCCTAGTATAAGAATACTGACTCACACACAGAGAATTTTGAGTTTAGAAAAAGGCAAAAAGATCTTTCAAATGCATAAGAAAAACAATACTCGTGTTCACTGAAAGAAATGAAGAATGAACGTATTTAAAATAGAAGAGAAACAGCATATACTTGTTAAGTTGAAACATTCTCCATTGTGGAATATTATATTGACAAATCACTCTGTAAATGTAGGCAACTAAGAGGAGTAAGTTCAGTTGTATTCAGTAATTTATATCCTAAATCTTCAAGGTGTAAGATGTCACTGGATAAAACTTTTTGTCTATTTTATAGCATTATGGCCGTATTGGTTCTAACAGAGGCAGAGTTCAGCAGCCCTGCCAGTGCTGTGCTTCAGTTGATAACACAGCAGTGTTTTGGCTACTGGTGAGCAGCACTGTCCCTCTAACATTGTCCCCCATCAAGGGGCAGGGAGTGGGCAAGACCTCGGGAGGGAAAACAAGCAGGCCAGCTGACCCAAAGGAACCAAAGGGATATTCCATACCATATGACGTCAACTCAGATATAAAAGCCAAGAGAGACAGGAGGAGGGGGGGGCACTCTGTAATGTCTGCCTTCCCAAGGAACCACTTCCCGTGCTGAGGCCCTGCTTCCCAGGATGTGCCCGAACATCGCTTGCTGATGGGAAGTAGAGGTTGACTTCTGCTTCTTTTGCTTATGCGCGCACAGACCCTGCTTTATCTTTTCTGTCACTTCAATAAAAACTGCCTTATCTCAACCCACGGATTCATCTTGTCCTTTCCCCTGTCCCTCTGGGGGAGGGAGCTATAGGGCAACTTGGTGGGCACCTGGCACCTAGCCAGAGTCAAACCATCACAATGGCTATGAATGCTAATGAGACTTTATGCCTCCCTAAGGAGGTATACATAATGTCTCAAGGGCAGATAATTATTCTTCACAATATGATGGTAGCTTTTATCTTGTAAAAATTATTTTAAAATTTTACAGAACAGTTTTAATGAATAACACAAATGAATTTCAGCACTTGCACAGAGATGTGTTTGTGTGTCTGTAAAACCACATACAGGCTCATTAGAATTACTTCAAGTACCTGTATTTGCCAGCTTGTTGGTTAAAGAATGGGCAAATATTAAAAAATCTTGTAATTTTAAAATGCTTCTTATAGTCATAAGAAAGTGAAACAGAAAAAAATTTCCTACCCTCAAGAAAATAATTATATATGTATTTAGAGTCATTGCAGTTGTCATTTAGAACAGAGTGATAGCTTTAGAGTAAGAAGATTTTGACCAACTTATTTTTCTGAAGATGTTTGCGTCTTGGTCCAAGTGACACTGTTGCAGAGAATTATCTTTTGGGTTATTTTGTCCTGGTGGCTGATTTAGAAAATCCAGAGCATATGGTAAGAAAGATTGTCAAAAATAACATCATTCTTAGCCAAGAAAACTAAGCAATGTTCTTGCAGATCCCCTCCCAAGGTGTTAGGACGGGTGTTAGCATAGTTTGACATTAGCCTAAAGGTGATTGCAGGTGCTCTGTTCCTCTGAAAAGCTAAGTCAAAGCAGTTTTGTTATACAGCCCTGTGGCTCCCTCAGCAACTATGTCTCATGGGATGTGTTTTGTTGTAAATCCTGTATTTGAGGTGAGAGTAAGACAGTGGAATGTTCCTCTACAAACACTTTCCTCACAACTATTTTTCACTGGAGAAAGAAAACATGGAAAATACATGATCTGCCCACTACTCATGAATCCAGTACAGGCTAGATGAGCACGAACATGTGTTAAAATGTGTGAGATCTTTAGGAAGTTATTAGTCCTGTTCAGTCAGATAAATGAAACTTGGGGGTTTTTGATTAGGTTTTCCTCTGAAAGAAGTTTGAAGAATGCACTGTGATGTACAGGGGTACCTAGGGGTAGGTTTCACAAACTGAATAATTCAGATACATGTAATACAGACCCAAAACTTTATTACTGAGCAAATATACAATAAAATCTGATGTTGAAGAAACCGTTAAATAAGTCCATTTATTTCCATTTTATCCAATGTTCTACCAGTAAGATATGTGCTTTTTAGTCTTTTTTTTCTATCATGGACCTGCTGTATAATTGAGGTAATAATGGATCTTGCTGTTGTGAGTGGTGCTTGGATTTTTTTGGTGGAGAGGCAGGTAGCCTGTATAAGAATGACCCAACCACTTTTTAAAGAGGAACATAGTATCAGACTATTATTCCAGTTTCAACAGGATGGCCAGATAGAAATTACCTGTGGCTCTGAGGTGTGTGTATGATAACTGTAGACCAACCCAGCCTTCTCCTACACAAATGTCTGTTCTCATGCAGCCATTGCTGTTGCAGCAATTTTCCAAAAGAGGTTAAAGGAAGCGCATTGTGATGTCTATTGCTCTTCTTTTTATTTTTCCAGGAAGATGTCAGGTCGTCAAATACAGCAATTATAATATTAGCAGATACCGAAGAATGAGCAAGGTTTATTACAAGCAGCTGTATTACCATAAGAGAGTTCCACTCCCCTCCTCATTTCATCACTGTGAAGTGAAATGTCCCACTGCTGCATTGATTTTCTAGAAATCAGAGAAAACATGTCTTCTTTTAGTACAGAGGCCTGGCAAATACCAGAGAAATTAATTCCTTTTGAAAGTCGTAAACTTAGAGTAAAAACAAATCTAGTCTGTTAAACTTTGTGTTGCTTTGCACCAGAAAATCAGTGAGATGTTTACTTTTTTTCAGTAGAAGACTGAAAAAATCATGGACAAAATCATTTCACAGAATCATAGAATATGCTGAGTTGGAAGGGCCCCACACTTTCTTAAGCAGGATAAACCAGAATGGTTTGTACTATGTATGCATATTTCCCTCCATGTGCAAAGATGATCAAAGACATTTTTTGAAAATGTTGCTTTTAAATAATGCTGACTTGCAGTAAGCAAATCAATATCTTTTCCTTGCGAAGGTGAATTGCTAGCTGAGACAAAAAATAACAGCTCAGCTTTTCACTTTGCTTCTTCAATATTTGTGGAAATTTACTTCAAAATGGGCAGCAACCTGTTGTGCCTCCACTGAGATACACTCTGAACTTGGTGCCTGCAAAACAGCAGCATTGTTAGAAATAAAATGCAGAATTCTACTGTTCTGCTTTACCTGGAGAAAATGTTAGGAAGCCCTTAATCAACATTCATAAGTGAAGATGAGACTTTTAAATTGGGCTTTTTTTCTTTGCCAGATACATTTTTATTAGGTAAGGAATAGCATGTGCTATCAGAACGCACCACAACATGGCACGAGATGAATGGTTTGAAGGTCATTAATTTTAAGCCTGTCATAGGAAACTTTTGTATAAACATTCATTATATTTCAAAAGCCCATTTTATCTTTCTTTCTTTTATTTTTTTTAATTCACCAAAGCCCTAATACTAAGAAATGGTTTTTTTTTTCAGAAGTTTATAGAGCAGTTCCTGAGTCAAGAGTCTGCCCATAGGAATATCTTTGTAGAACTGGACACACATCACCTGTGTTCTCAGCCTGTGTATTACTAGAGTTGATGAATGGCACTGGAAGGGTGACTGTAGGCCCTAGGTGAGATCTCCAAGAAGTTTGTAGAAGGTTATTCATTGAGAACAGGTGTACTGGATCTGGTTGGGAACCAGATAATTTTCTTAGTAGCAGCCCACAGGGTGCTGTGTTTTGGATAATACACCAACGTTTCAGCTCCTTCTGAACAGCACTTCTGGACAACATCAAGGACTTCACTGTTTCTCACTGTGATCCCACCAGTGTGTAGGCTGGGTGTGAGCAAAAGCCTGGGAGATGACACAACTGGGACAGCTGATCCAAGCTGACCACAGAAATACTGTAAATGTAAGGTCTTGCTCAGCAATGAAACCGGAGTGGGATTTTTTGCAAAATAACCATTGCCTGGGGACTGATTGGGCATCAGTCTGTCTACTGGTGGTGAGTGACTTCTTTTGAGTAACTGGGGGTTTCTTTGGCTTTTTTCCCTATTATTTATTGAGCAGTCCCTTGAGTCCCAACTTCTGTCACTTCTGCCCTTCCAGTTCTCTCCTCCTTCATGCCGAGAGTGAGTGAGCGAGCGAGCGAGAGAGCGAGTGATTGAGTGGCTGAGGGGGGCTTATTTCATACTCTAGCTCTCACACTAGATTGTTCTTTTGTAGCACTAGGATTACACCTGTCTTTGTGTGAAGTGTCTCAGTTTCAAACAAATAGCTTGAGAGTGGTCTACTCCTTTCACACCCTAGAGGACTTCTTTGCAACTGGAAATGGGTTGAGTTTACCTCATGTTCAAGTGAACCTGGAAATCAATTTTAACATGTAACATGAGAGCTTTGTTTGTTATTACAAAACAGCTTTGTTTGTTTGTCATACATGGTTTGACCTAAACTTTGCATCATCTGAATTTATTAGATAACTATAGATAAATAAGCTAAGCAGGGATTTAGATGGAATTTTGTTTCTTAGCAGTGAATTGAAACAGCTGTGAGTGTGTACTGGTCATGTGCCAAGGTGACCAAAGTCCAACACTTGCATTTTAAACCTGGGAGCTGCCTTGATGTAGGCAACTGAAACAGTGTTTGGGGCCTCACATCTCCTTTGTAACCTCCAGGACTGGGCAATGTGAAATCACCAGTCACAGCCTAACATTGCTTAATCCATTTGAATAATGAATCGAATTTAATTTTGTCTTTTTATATATCTATATATATTTGATATATGTATATTAATTCGTATTCTTCCAAAAGAAATCTTGGTATCTTATTCGCCTGTGAGACAATTATCTGGATATCTTATGAAATCAGAGCCCTCAGACTGTCACGCAGACTGTGATGGAGCTAGCTACCTAGCTCTTCATGCTTGTACCACAGAAAATGTTTTTCTTTTGAATAAACAGATAACGCCAAGAAATTTGTGCTGAGTTAGGTATATCTTTTCATAAATCATCTTACTGTGCTGAGTGACTGCTCGTCTCTGTTATAACAGGAAGTCTTAAACCTTCTTGTCTTTACAAATGCTCTGGGTTTTTATGAGGTTCATTTCTAAGCAATTTTATGTTGCATTGATCTGTGGGGTTTTTTTCCCTAAGGGACTAGTTTCTATAGCTGAGTTATGACTTTCAGTTTGAATAACCTTAGGAGAAGATGGACCTTTCCAATCATCTTTCTGTATCTATAACCCGGAAGGTTTGAGAGAAACAGTATCAATACCACCCCTGAGTTTCAGCTAGTGGGATTTACAGCATAGATTTCAGTCAATTTACTCCTCTACAGATGTCTCTTACTAATCACACCTGTGTAATATCTAGTTATAGAAAAAACAAACCCCACCTGATAATTTCATTTCTTATCGTCCTTTCCACTGATCCTACATTTTTTTCTTTTCATAATAAAGTATTCTTTTCTCAGTGTACGAATGTTTACATCTCATGAAAAAATAAATTTTAAGTTTCTAGGATAGCTCTGATTATGTGCTAAGTCTAAGTGGTAAGGAAATCCTTCCAGTTTTGATGGCATTTTGGAATGAATGTCACTTTAGAATGTATTATAGCATTCCTTTTTTTGTTCAGTTCGCTGTAAAAAAAAACCAAAAACACAACTAAGAATACATCATTGCTTATGTTGGTATTGTAGTTGGCAGTCTTAATGACAATTAAGATGCCCCTATGAGGTGTCTTTTAAGGTAATATATACGACTTATTTATGAATACATCAAAAAAATAATTTTGCTATGAACATACTTTTATATGTTTATTCTTACCACTAAAAGCATCCTGGACTGCACCAGGAGCACTGCCAGCAGCTCAGTGGAGGCAACTCTGATCTCCTCAGTACAGGAGACGTGGACACACTGAAGAGAGTTCAGCGAAGGGAGGGCTGTTGAGATAAGGAAGGGACTGGAGCATCTCTCTAACGAGGAAAGGCTGAGAGAGCTGGGACTGTTCAGCCTGGAGAAAAGAAGCTTGAGGAGGGAAATTATTAATGTGCACAAATACCTGCAAGGAGAGCAGAAAGAGGAAGGAGCCAGGCCATTATCAGCAGTGCCCAATGGCAGCACTGCAGGCGGTGGGGACAAACTGAAACGCAGAAGTTTCCATTTGAACATCATGCAGCTTGTTTTTCATTGTGAGGGTGGCAGAGCTCTAGCACAGATTGCTCAGGTGGGTTGAGTATCTTGGTCTTGATGCACACAGTCTCACAGGAAAAAAATTGAACACAGGTGTCTAAAATTAGGTAAATTGAAGTAGTAAGGCAAGAGTTCCACCTTACAGACTCACATAGATTTTACATTACTGTTAAAACTGCAGAAATCTGCAATCTGTACGTTATTGTTTACTGAAGTGGAGAATTTTGTGGTAGTCTGTTTATATTCCAAACCACTGCAGTAAAATTTAAATTGAATATTTTTTTGCTTTTAAACAAGTAGTTGATCTTGTTTAGAATTTTAGAATTTTAGAGCATTTTATAATAATTTCTTTTTTTTAAGTATTTTTATATTGTTTCTGTTATCATCCTCACTTAAGTTTTATTCTAAATTTGTCAGTTTTTTCAAGGCTTTTTGCTTTGCTACGATATGAATGTTTCCTTTAGCAACTGTTGTACTGCATTTATAATATTGTCATATAATTCCACATACAGATTTACTTGGAGAATTTCTTGAAGTGAATTTCTTTAATAGATGGAGAAATTTTGAAATTATTCAAACAGTTTTGACTGAGTCATCAGCCTCTGAACACTTTCCTCATCATTTGCTGTCTTTAAGAAGAATTTGGCACAAATTTAGGATATTTGTGCTGTCAAGATTTCTACTCTTGACCTCTTTGCCTTCAGCTACCTAACTACAGGTAGTTGTTTTGTTTAAATGGCATTTGTTTATTTTCTTTGGCCATTATGCAGATCCAAAATGTGTTCCACCCCCATGACCCACTCCCTCTTTCTATGTCCTCCCCCTACCTTTCCTTGTATTTCCACAAAATTGCTTTTGATGACAAACAAATGTGAGGGATTCTCATAGCGGGTGGAAAGGAAGGGAAAATAATGCACACTCTGCAGATGAAGAACATTGGGGAAATTCAGGATCTGCAATGCATTGGACATCTATCCCTAAATGTTGTTATCTCCATGATTTGAAATGTTCTCTTAAATTACTTTTGGTCCTTGCATGGAATCTTTTCAAAGTGGCATAGCCAGATTGGACTTATCTTTGCTTTAGAAATCAAAGTCTGACAAAACATGATTTAACTGCTGCCAGGTCCAGGGCAGGTGTCCTTGGCTGGTACGGACAGACTCAAAAATTCCCTTACAGAACTGGTGCCTACAGAAGAGACTACTTCATGCTAAGTTAGGCTTTCCTTAAAAATATTGTAGTCCAGTCCCTGCACAGATGAATATTGTACCAAATCTGAGGCCTCCTTTGCTCAGATTTTTCACTCAGAAGTAAGGGATCTGAAGTATTTCAATCAGAGGAATTTGAAATGCTGTAGATTAGTCTGCAAAAGGGGGATATTTAGTGCAACTGGGATAAATTTAACCTTTAAAAAAACTTTATCAGATGAGCAAGACAAACCTGTAATGTCTGAGCTTTAATATTTTTAGTGCATACCATATGGACTTATGTTATACTTCACAAACCAAATGACAGTGCATAAATAATTCCTCACAATGAATGAGCTTTGTGAGCCAAACCCAATATTTTCATTCACTAACATCGATTTTCAGATGGAGGCATTGGTGAAATGTCAGTTGCAAAATCTTAAAGCAAAACATATGATATTCAGAGAAAAATGCATGTACGACTTTTACTCTGTTTTTTGATTATCCCATCTAGTCTCATCTTCTGGCTTTACCCACTTTTTTATTTAATATATATTCTAGAGAGATAAACATTAACCTTCTCTTCTCAGATGTAAAGTTTTTGTTATATGTCAAGAAACTTGCCTGAAAAAAGTGCAAAAGAATGTGAGTTTGTAAGAGCATGGTGGCTTTTTTTTGTTCAACAGTCGTGTTTTTTTCATAAATTCATAAAATTTGGCATTTATAGATTTGGTCTTTGACACAGAAAAAATATATGTTAGCTGTCATGAGGGTAGAAATGTTACATTTTTTTTTTAACTCTAACTATATCCTACATCAGATAAATGTCTTAAGTTAGAAACTAAAAAAACCCTAGACCAGAACAGTGCAGAGGGGAGAGACTGAATGGAAGGAGCATCTGGAGATGAGCTATTGAGATAAACAAGAAGCTTGGAGAAGCACATATGATAAGGTTATGAAGATATATGAGAAAAAAGTAACAAATGTTAAACATTTGCTTCACTTTCAAAGGAGCTGAAGAAAAATGATCTGTGTTGATCAGACGAGTATATTGGTATTAAAACAAACGTTGGGATAAACCCCACAGCCTCACTCATACAGTGTCCCCTTAAATGCCTGTCTCTTCCAGAGAAGTGTTAGCATTAATGTCCTACCTGGCTTTGTTTTCCTCTGCAGTAGCTATCTAGGGAAAGGTAAAAATGGGAAATACTGCTCAGAACAGTTGCAATACAAAAACCACACCAAATAATTTATATATTCAATTTGATGACATCATTGTTTTTCTTTCATCTTTCAAAAGGGTTGATTAGTCCTTATGATTATTCAAACCTAGAGGGACAGGTTCTTGTACCATGTAAATACCCTAAATTAACAAATAATTTCATACCAACTAGTGGTCTAGTCCAAGCAGTTGTTTAATAAGAGATGAGGATTGGTAGGTAAGTCAGAGGACAAGGATAATCTTTGACAAAAGTTATCCAGAGAACATTCAAAGGAGATAAAAGAAGTCTGTTCCCTTTTCTATTTTTATTGGAGTGAAATTTGTGGTTAGTGCTGCAGGTCATCTCCTGGCCTTGAGTCTAGAACTGAATCTTCTCTGTCTGCTCTGATCACTACCAATTTTTCCTCAGTACCTGATTAAAAACTTATTCTTTAAAAACATGATCGACAAAAACCATTTTAACAAACAAGAAAGAATAAATCTTAGTGCCTCTACTTTAACTGTTCTTGTATATTGATTATCTTCATTAACCTTTTTTAAAAAAATAGGATAACATAATTGCTTTAATCCCTAGATCACAGAAAATACTCTGATTAACAGCACTGATTAAATATTAAAACAGGTGAAAATCCCAGTCCTTGGCCTAAGAAACTGGTTAATGTTGGCTTCTGAGTTAAACATTTTCTTTATGAACAGTTTCTCTCCAGCAAAATGTCACTTCCAAAACAGGTATTACCCTCATCAATTACATCATAAACATACAATAAAATAGTTAATTCTTTATATATATATATATATATACATATCTATCCATCTATGCTAAAATGCAGCATTTTAGTTGATCCCAAGAGACACTGCATTCTTTCTTTTCCACTTGATACAGTACCTGAAATTTTGACTGCTGCTAGCTAGTGGTTAATATAGTAGTTAATATAACCTCTCCAGGTCTTTCTCTCACTTCTCTTTGGAGACACTGTTATTTTCCATGGTGCAAGATTTTTTTCTGAGCATGGCATAAGTATGTCTTACGTTACACTGACTAGAGAAGAACTCTCCTCCGTTTTAGAAGAAAAAGACACCAAGTGTCTCAAATGCATTTTCAAAATCACTGTTGTGTTCAACATTTAGTCTACACTGCTAGAAGGCTCTGTAAATTATAAAATTATTGAAATAATTGCTGGTTCTTTATAAGTTTTAAATACAATTCAGTGCATCATTTATAACATCTAAAGCCAGAAGGTAATAATGCATCATTTAGCCTGACATTTTCTGTAACATCCATCATGGGATTTCAAATAAACCTCAGACTATTAAATAATGTATTAAAGCCAATGTTGTGCATGAAAATGTTGAGATTATAAATCTTTGGTTTTGGCAAATGATGACGTTGTAGATCATCTCTTAAAGTTGTTTAATTGTCTAGTATTGAAAGGTCAAATCAAAACCCATGTGAGGATGCTGGCCATAAGGGACACAATATATATGAAAATTTTCACAACTAAAATAGAGACAGAATATTTTGTCCAAATCTTTTATGCTGCCTTGTACAATCAGTTTCAAGTTCTAATGGCTTTATGCTTATCACATGCTTATCCAGAGAGGTTCTTTATAGTTTGATAATTATGAAAAATTTTACAGGCATCCAGAGTTTTAAATTCTACAGCATATGTGTCAGTATAACCATTTAACTTGTAACCCTAATTAAAGTATTTGAAAAGTCCTTTGTACCAATAAAAAAAAGGACACCCTGGGGAAGAGAAAAGAGGCTTTATGTCAATAGCAGTGAGCTTGTGAGAAATGCTTCTTGGTGTGAGGATAAATAGAGCAGCAGGCCTTCTGTCTTAATGTGGAAACATAACAGGATTTGGACAGAGAAAGAATGGAATTTTTTTTGTGATAATCACCTCTTTTTTAAAGGCATTGGTCTTATACGTGACTTAAGTTAGCATGGGAAAAGATACAGCCTTTCACAGGGACTTTCCATGCACTGGGTCACATTTTCTGCTAACAGCTCATGAAATTATAAGGTCACCTGATAAGGCTTCACTGCTGAAATGAAGATGTGACTACAGTGCAACATGTGGAAATATGGTGCAATATTTTGAATTTCCAAGACAAAAATGTAAGAAGCAAGTCTTAATGGTCCTCCTGATCAAGATTGTCAGATCATGACAATCAGAGAAATAGATTATTTGTCAACGTAAATGCAGGCTGGGACAGAAAGGAAAATATAACAATATGAGTTACCAATGTTGCAGTGAAAAAACAGGATGAGTTTGACCAAAAATGTATTCTGAAGCAAACAATTAAGCATGTTAAAGGAAGAAATGGCGGGGGGGG
>VZRZ01006021.1:533798-608530 GCA_013398175.1 Climacteris rufus | reverse complement strand
GGGGGGGGGGAAGGCAGGTGCTAATAATTCAGGTAAAACAGAAGTGTGAAAAAAATCACAGAGGGAAAGGAAAACATCAGGAAAAAAAATGACCAGAAAAAAAGACTATGAGAAACAGGGGCTTTTTAATTAAAAATACTAAAAGACTAAAAATTCTTTCAGAATAGACCCACTTGCTGGAAAACTGAAGTCTAGAAACATACAGCCACTGGCTTCCCTTTTTAAGATCTTAATGATCCTAACTTTTGAAAAGGATCTACATTTTTTTTTCTGATATGGATGCTTCTAGTTCTGAAACATAGCCACTAATTCTCAACAAGAGCATATCATTAAATGCCTAAGATTTTCCATTTTTGAATACACTGCAGTCATTGTATCCCACTCTTCTCTTTGTTAAATATATTCACATCTATTAAGCCATTAAAGATTTCTGATGTAAAGCTTTTCCCAATCCACAAATAATTTTCTGTAACTTTTTTCTACACCCTTTGCAATAAGAGCTAGAATAAGAATCCCTGGAAATGGACTTCTCTTACCCATTTGAATGATCTAATTTAGAATGGAATGAGCTGAAATATCGAAAAATCCTGGTGTCAGCTGAATATAGTCTGTTTATATAAGGGATAGCAACTAATATAGTAGAACACCAACAAAATAAACAGTGTTGTTAAAATACATTATTTTCTTATTATTGTAAATCATTAGACCCAATCACTCACATTTTGAAATTTCCCAAAATAATTTCACAGAAGAATGCAGCAGTCGTTAAGACTACAGAAAGAGTAACAATCTTACACCAGAAGAATTGGATTTTCCTGGCACCCAAATCTCACTAGAAAACGAGACAATCTGTTCTGATTGAGATGTGTATCTGCAAGCCACTGTGTTTTGATTTCAGAGCAGCAAGATTATGAGGGTGACTGTAAATACTGAAAAGAAAGCCTTTGCCAGTACTTCATCAAAAACACTATTCTGTGTTATAGATGGGTCCACGTTATATCACTCACATGATATAAACCCAGAAGAAGTACTTGTAATGAAGAACTTGTTCTAAAAGTTTGAAGGAAGATGTACAGTTTAAAATAATAATAATAACAAAAATAATAAATTAGAGTGTCTAAAAATGAATCAATTGGTCAGAGATTTATTTAACTTTTCAGTCCTTTATTTCCAAATAGATTTAGGCAGCTTTAATTTTTGTCAGATATTGTCATTTTCAGCACAGTTGTACAAAAATTAACAAATAGATAAGTGACCAAGAACATCAATTGGACAGTAGCAGAATATTTTTCTGAATTTTTATTCTCTTCTCAAGTCTGTTTTTCAAGGCACAGTTACATGCAATAAGTAGATTTTATTAAGCTACTCATAGAGGACTTTTATTAGTGATGTCTAGTATATTGTTTTGGAGTTTTGTGATCAAAAACAAAGTTATATATTCCCATAACAATTTTAGTCATTTCTGAATATTCACTCATGAGGTCTTTAAAATGCTTTATTTTCCTAGTATTCAGTGCTTTCAGAAATAAACCAGTCTGAGAAAATATAAACATTTTGTAATTCTTATTTTTATTCATTATAGTTTATATTTATAATGTTATTTTTAGTAAATATTGACCTTTTCATATAATCAACATTTATCTTACATAGAACAAACATCCTATCTTTTGGTCTTTAAAAAAGCATATTATATTTAATGGTCAGGAAAGAAATATTTACCATTCATTCTAGAAGATTACATAATAATTCCTGAAAACAAGCCTTAGAGTTTATTACAGTCCATTTTTTCTCAGTTTTATTACAGTCCATTTTACCTTATGCATCATATTTTTTTTTCCAATGTTCCCTATTAGGGATAGTAATGAGATTCGAATGCACTTAATTACTTGACTCCAGTTACCAATTTAATGAATCAGCTGAATGCAATTACCTCCTCCTCTTCATATACCTCATTTTAAAAGTCTAACATTGGAAA
The DNA here is from genome assembly GCA_013398175.1 of Climacteris rufus. NCBI lineage: Eukaryota > Metazoa > Chordata > Aves > Passeriformes > Climacteridae > Climacteris > Climacteris rufus. The sequence continues at coordinate 606,555 of VZRZ01006021.1, read as the reverse complement.
GCAGCTTGTAAAAGGGAATGACCATGTTCTGTGTACATATGAGTGAAAAAGCAAAGCAAACCCTTCGTTGAGCTTCTTGTAGAAAGTCAGTTTTGGGGGGGGAAATGGACCTAGAGTTAGATACTAAATCATAGAATATTGTTTGTAGCTTAACCTTACCTTTAGTAAAGCCTGTAGTAATAGTCAGCTGTGCTGCTCTGGTGCTGCTTAGAGGTTTCATAACTGTTCTAAATTGCAAAAGTTACACTAATACTAAGGTTTGACAGCTTGGACCCATTAAAACAGCAGTCAGAATGATTGAATTTCATCATTCGTATTTTTTTCCAGAGAAAGAAAAAAGGAACATCACAACAAATGCATGGCAGCATGTCTTTTAACAACAGGAGTGTTGCCACCTCTGTCCTGCCTGCATGTCTAGTCTAGATTCAGCTGCTATCCCTGCATTGCTGAGATACCTGGGAGTAGATCCTTCCCGAATCCTATTGATGACACCAAACAGCATGGTCGAATCAAGATATTTACAGCTACACCTGTCTTCTGTTTTGGTCCCTTCCAGCATATTTCAAAGACAAGGTGAAAGGTAACTGGTTTCAGCAACAGAGAAAATCTGTGATTAGTCTCATTGTTCTCTTGATGCTTCACAAAGCTGTGGGTTTCCTGCTGGAAATAAGTCAGGTACTGCTGATATGAACTTGTGATGATGGAAAGTATCAGCTTTTGAATATATGGTATTAGTTAACAATAACATTTAAATTGCTCTTTTTGTCACTATTTAAAATAATAGGAAAGATCGTTAGGATGACCAATGACAATTCCCACAAAATAAGTCAGCCTATTACCATAACAAGCCCTTCATTGTATCTATACTTCTTTACCTCTCTGACTTTCACATTACACTAAAACAAATTCTTTTACAATGTGCAGGGCACATCCCTTCCCAAAACATGGAGATGGAGCTCTTGCTCCTCTATAAATTCATCCCAAGTCTTTAGAGTCTTCTCAGGGTCTGAGTAAGATACTGAGAGATTGCATTTTGAACTACCAGCAAAATAAGGTATTCTTGCCTTAGCAGCCTGGAAACCAAGAAAAAACTTTCCAGAAATAACTAAAACTCTATTCTTGCACTTAGTTTCCCCCCATTCCTGGATTTTTTTATGCTGCCCTGACAAAGGAGTGTGTTCATGTGCACAGGTTACACAGAAGTCCAGTAGCAGAAGTGTGTTGTGGGCAGATGAAAGGAACATTTTACCTCACTCTTCCTTTCTCATGAAGGTTTCAAAAGTGTATAAAAATTTAATAAAAACTGGGCCAGTAGGACCACTGTGTAGAACTATGGAGGGATTGGGCTTAGTGTGAGCACAATGACAGAACCTAGTGCTCTTGGATATACGAATTTAGGAATTTGGTACAAGATGCTTGTTTAATTTGTGGTAGTTAAAATTAGTCATTAAAACAAGAGGATATCTTTATTCTGAGTTCCTACTGCATTTCTGAATTTGAGAGAGTGAAAAATCATTAAATCCAAGACTGTGCAAAAGTTTCTGATTCCACACTGGAATCCGTACTTTAGATAGAAAATGGAATACTTAACCCAGAAAATCTAGGTATTTTGAAAGCTCTTTTTAGGCATATGGTAGCAGCAATTAACAGCTTTGTCTTTTACACTTACCTTTATTCTCTTGTTAGTTTATGAGATCATTTGGTAAGACATCTTAAACACTGTAGTACCAGGTCTAAACTTTCCCTCCACTTCAGTCCACTTTTGTAACAGCCCTAGTGGTAACATTTTCTTCTGTTAAGTGTTCACAGAGAATTACTGAGAGTAATCACCTCATTAAGAGCACAGACCTTTTATTATCACAGTTTGTAGCTAAATGTGTACCTGGTGTAGGAAGGGAGGAGAGCAACTCCTTTCTCTTTTTTTGAAATCACGGCTTCATACAAAGGGGTTTGGGCAAAAAATATGTTGCATGCTATCCCTATACAACGCCAAGAAGGAATAAAATTTTCTACATATTCATGTGACTTTATGCACTTAGGCACTGACAAGATAGGATCATTATTCTCAACAGTCAGAAACTCACAGAAATAGAAGTAAGGCAAGTCTGTCCCTGCCTATGTTTTCTCACTTTGATACCTGCTAAAACGACATGTTATAAGTAACCATGACGTGAGTTAGTAACAAAAAGAAAAAGCATTATCTGCAGATACTGAAATACTCCTCTTCTGGAATATTACCCTTCATGAACTGCTTGGTCTCCTGGTAATTGAAAGAATTTAACTACATTCATTTATAAAGCAGGAAACAGCAAGGTTAGCATCGAGAAACCAAGCCAGCAATATGAGGATGAGTTTGAGCAAGGATAATATATTGCATTTACATTAAACACAAAGACACTAATTAACTTGAACAATCATATGACAAGTGTCAGGGGGATTGTTTTTACTCCTGTACAGGGGACAAGAAATAATATGAAATTACTCTTGCTGCAGTCTGATGTAATAACTTCTATAGACTATTACTAAATCCTTAGTCTGTTGTTCCTTCAGTTATTTCCCTTGTTGGATCTGTATAAATTAATAGTCTACTTAAAACCATGGCAAAGAGTTGCTTCACTATGACAAACACAAAGGAAGGGCATGTATTAAACATGGGATTTCTGCCACTACAATTAGTCAGCCACAAACATAAGAAAATAAGCAGAATAAAATGCAAACCAGTTTTAATAATGCATTAAAATACTGTTATTAATACAGGCAATACATAAAAATACTCCTGAGCACCCTTTCCTTTTTTTCTGAAATGGGTATTTCAAGCGTTAGTATTCCAATGGTGAGGCACTCCATCTCTAATTTGGTCTAATGTTAATTTTTCATTCATTCTGTTTTAGGTAGTATAGAGTTAATACTACTCAGTGAACATGCATCGTAGCAATTTCTCCATGGTTAAAAGGCAGATGCATGGCAGTTAGAGGCTACCTGATCAATATGTCTTATGTATTTGTCATGGAAATAAACTTGGGCTTGCACATTTAAGCACAACAGTTACACACAGTAAATGCAAGCACTTGACCCTACCAGCTGTGGTTTGGCTGAACATTGTATTCCTTTATGCATTTTCCATTTTATATACCCTTGACATATGAATGCTGAAATTATGGTGGGTTTCTTTTCCAGATTATGAAAGACATCATGCATTCAATATGATACAGACTGCTCAAAACCTAGGAGGTTTTAGCATGTAACAAATCCTTGTTTTAGGGCCTAAATTTCATTCTTGGTACAGAATGTGGAAAATACAACAGAAATTACACTTCTCTGAGTTCCACAGAAGTTATCTTCATTTGTTTTCATAGACAAGATGACACTATATCTAAATACATTTTAGAAAATAACAATATTCATTTCAGGTTTTCTGATCTTTACCACTCACTGCCTTTGTCTGTGTGGTTAATAAAATATCACTCACAGTAAAATACCTTGATGGGTAGTCATATGACGGGAAATTCAATGGGTTTCTTGAAATTAGGAAGTGTTATCCATTATTGTTTTGAAAGAAATATTTAATAAGTACATATGCAGGGTTATATATATAGAAGAGTTCTTACGACCATAAACATTCTGAGTTTGTATAAGTCTTTTAATACAACAGTTCTTTCTAAAAATTTAAATTGTATTAATTTTTTTCATTTTTTTCAATATATATGTATATTAACTATATTATGCCTCCATTATATATATTAACTATATTATGCCTCCATTCTTACAACCTCCTGTAAAGGAAATTGTCCTGTCCATAAAATGTCCTTGGAAAGGTTTCTTGTACTGAAATGTTAAGAAACTGCAGAAAGATAGTGGACCTATGTCTGTTACCTTAGCATTCCAAATCTCCTTCATCTACTTTGTTGTATGTCACAAAAAAATCACATATATTCTATGCCTTGAATAATCTATTCATTTGACCAAATATGTCAGCATTCTCTGGTAATTGCTTCTGTTCAATATGGGATCATGATTTTCTTTTGTATTATGCCTTAAAATTTCTTTCTGAGAGACGTTCTCAAAAATCATTAATTTCTGTCTTTCTGTTTGATTCATTTAGTGATTAATGTTGTTTTGTTGGAAAGAGGAAAGAATGAGAATGCTGTTCAATTTTGTTTTTCCATTGCAATGCATTTTGGTCCTCGTGGAAACTTTGACGTGCAAAACCACTTTGTGATTTGTGTCTTGTGGTTTACTTCCTCTTTCTCAAATTTCACTCTGTGGCTCCCTATTTAAAAATATTTTAAGTGCCATCTACAGATATTTGAAGTAATGCTTGAGAAAGTTGTGTTAAATATGAGCCCCTGTGAACTCTCTGGTGAATCATTTGACACATTTCACATGTCCCAAGACTAGCTGGCTTATCCTTGATCAGACACTGACAATTTTTTGAAACCAGTTGTGAATTCTACACATTTTCTCCTGTGAGAGATCATATCTATAACTTTATCACTCATTAAAATCAACAACAATTACGGGTAATTTACCACATTGCCAGGAGAAGAAGAGATGACCCTTGTGTATGAAACCATTTGACAATAATCCCAAGCCTATTATATACCTCCAGGATGATGGCCAAAATGATACAGATACATTTAGTTTGAAGCAAACTGAATTTTGGAGAAATAAATAATTGGTCTCGTACTGCAGTTTGTGTGTTTTTCATGACAGTATTACAATTGGACAGTGCTGCCAATTCTCTTTAAAATTAAAGTCCTGGATTATTGAATTACAGTGTGGTAGCAGATGTTGATAGTACTTGTCCTGAATAACACAGTCCATTTTGCCATTTGGCCAAAATTCTTAACTGTTTGGGGAAAACAGGATGAAAACCAAGAATTTATTTTTTTTAATCTCTACATCCCAACATTTTAATGCTATCATTTAGATATAGAACAGCTGTGCAGTTTGGTTTACCTAGTGGAAAATGAAACACAATGGTAGTGTGTGGTGTAAAAGCAAACAGTAGAAGCTGGAACGAGTAAGAGAAACCTTAAAATTCCTATAATTGGAAAACATAACAACTGATGAACTGTTTCACACTGAAGTGTGTAATACCAGGAGTCTGTCTAGCAGTCTATCTCCATGAAGCAGAAAAATAAAGGATATAAAAGTGGCTAGGTTAGAACTCAGAATTGGACTTAGCAGACTTTGAGGGGGAAGAAAAGCTTTCCTAGGTATGTTGAGTGTCTTTGCTTTCCTTCGCAGAGCTTTTTATGTCAGAAATTCCTGCCAACTAAAAGGGAAAAAAGGTCTCTACTATTTGTAGAGAAAGGCAGAACAGTAAATTTGGAGGGAAACATAACTGAAGATCATCCTCAAATGGGTGTGTTTAATAACATGCTGCTTCCATGCAAGAATCCTCTGTTGCTTAGCATGACACAAATCTTAAAATTTTGCAAGCCTAACAGAAACTCCCTATAAGGTCTTTCTCTATCTTTCACACCCTCTTTGCCCAGCAAACAGAAAAGTTTTTTGTTTGATCAGATGAACTGTTAATCACTGCTATATTAATTCAGTTACAGAAATCTTATTTCAGAAGTCCTATAATATAAAATTATGTTTAAATCCTTTGGGGCAGAGGGGTGACACATTGTTCATGCAGAAATTAAATCTTCCAGGAGAACTGAGAGACTCTTAATATTGTGAAGACTTCTTCCACAGGTGGGATTTACAGTCTATAAATATATTTTTCTATGATCCTTAAGAAAATGAAAGCTGGCTTCAATTATATTAGGGAAAGAATTAAATTAGTTTCTATTCAGCTGTGATTGCTTTGTAAGTATTAGTTAGTATTTGTTTATTTATTGGTGGTTTTTATATGAGAATAAGAACTACATTAAATATGTTCTGCTTCCTGCTGCAGGAGCAAGGGAAGTAGCTTTAGTTGAAAAAATAATACACTCAAAATCTTGGAAATATTAGTTGCCTGGATGTTTTTACCCTACTGAAATCTCTCTCACGGTAAGGGCTGTATCACCGTAAACAAGTAACTCAAAGTCCATTTTGACTTTTAAGAAGCTGCAGATGAAGCTAATGATTTTCATGTATGATGTTTCCTAATATATATATATAAAAAAGGAAAAATAAAAAAGAATAACTATTTGTACACAGTTTTGTGGGGATTTTTGTGTAGGAACAGTTTTTCCCCCTTCAAATACAGAAATGTAAAATACATTACTAGTTGTCTAACTCCTGTGTGACTTGTTTCATGTAGATAGTTGAATGAAGCACAAATAATCTTGGTAGAGACTGGAGAAAAAGGAGCTATAATCCTACTGACAGATTTCTTATTTTTACAATTCAGTGCGTTTCACCAGAACTATAAAATTTACAGAACCTTGTCAAGCAGATAGGGAACTGAAAATTTTCTTCAGTCTATGACATTTCTGATGGTCAAAATAATCCATGTTTATTGTCATCCCCAGGGTTCAGGGTCAAATATTATAGTTCAGAGGAAGTACAGGAAACTTTCAACAACACATAGTCAATTTATTTAAGTTAGATAAAATGCTGTAGACGCAGAGATGGTTCCCCATCCAAAAGACAGCACCTAGTAAGCAATGCCATGCTCGTTGTTTTCAAGACAGATTTTTTTTTACTGGGAGGCACAGGTACTGTTACATGCTGGAAGGTCTAGCAGCCTTCATGTAAAGCCAGCAGAGATGACCCTGAACTGCATTTCCAGTGCAGACTGCTGAGTGGAAATACCCCATGGACTATGGTTATATTTATATATGGCCTGGGTTTATTTCAGTCAGATATGTCTTGGAGGAAGTACTGATGTTTTCATTATGCTTGTTAAGAACCAACCATTATCCCTTTGAACCATAATTTTAGGTCACTTGGCATATCTCATGGACTTCCAACCCCTTACTTCTCCAGAGATTGAGCTGATGTTGTAACACTTTTAAAATGTATATTTGTAACTATGAGCTCACAGACCACCCAAAGATATTTGTACTTGAGTTGCAGAAATTATAATAGCTGGCACTGACTATGGTAACCTTCATCTACACTAATCAATTCACTGGTGAACATGCATTGTTTTGTGGTCTCTTGGCTCAGAGATAGAATACATAAGTTTGTTTTGAATATATATTTGACACATTATTGACTGGAGGATAAAATATTTCTTAGAATAGAGGACTACAGTGTGACACAGTCCCATGTCAAGTTTGTCGGTTTTACAAAATGTCCCACTACTCCTGCTGACGCAGGATGGAAAGCTTGCCATAGGTGCAGGATAAGATTCTTTTTGTTCTTCATACTGATTAGCACCAGACTATAAAACTGTACCTCACTGCAAATGAGTGTGTTCCAGTCTGCCCTGCTATGAACTCCCACTATGCTGAAAACTGTGGATAACTTGTGCTGTACAGCTGAGCACTTTGGTTGAAATGAAGAGAAAGACATCACCTGTGTATCGGAAAGGGACTATCTTCTTGGCCATGATAATATTTTGCCTACTATATTCCGTGTAATTTATTCTTTCCTGAAGTTTGAATCTAAAATGTGGACTTCTGTGATATTTGGCCATTGCAATTAAGTCTGTGTATTCCTGTAAAAAAATACCAAGGCTTTGGTTGTGGGAATTTGCATACCAGCAGCATGAGCTAATCTTTGCATCTCTGCCCTCAAGTACAACAACAGTTTAATTAAATCTTAAAATCCATGTAAATTTCAAAGGTTTTTGTATTATCAGGTTCTCTAAATTAATAAGCACATTTAAAAAATATGTCTTTCACATTACCTGTTCCTGCATGAGAGGTTAGATCACCTGTCCTGTGCAGCTTCTTGGCTATCTGGTTTTACTGAGTACCTACCAGAACAATATTTTTCCAAGCTGATTACTTTTTGCTGTAGCAGCTCCCAAACCTTCTCAGCCCTTATCTGTTGAAAAGCAAATATCTAAAAATGAATATTTTGAAAATGGAAATCCTGTAATCTGTATAACAAAAATTACTATTTATTTTGTGCACAAGAACCAACAATCCTTGAAAAGGTTATCTTTGCAATACAAATCAGGTCAATGTTACTGCATGTGAGGCGCCCACATTGGTGCTGAGTTCAGTTTCTCTGTTCTTTTCATTTTTTCTGAATTTAAGATGTAAGCTGAAGGCATGTTATGCAACATTAGCTACTAAGACAGGTTTGTTACTGCTAAATGAAAGAGCTTGCAGCTTTTCTGGTGAGTCCCTTCCCGGTGAGTCATTTAGCAAAGTTTCAGTTAAACAGATGTAGATGTTAAATAGAGATCATACACCAGAGATCTATATTTAAACACAAATGTTATCTCTAATGCAGAAATTGTGGTCCTATTTGGAAGCACTAGTTTGTAACCTTGTTTTCTAAGCAACAGACACGAATTTTTGTACTTATTTTCTCACAAAAACTTTTGTAATGCTATCTATACTGAAAAACTCATGAGATTGGTAACAATGCTATATATTTTTTGTTGCATTTTGAGTCTTGCCAAATATGAAATTAATAATATTTTTTATTTGCTTTTGTCCTCTGACATTGTTTCTTCACTGTGATGCAGCAGACAACCTTCTGCACATCTAAGCTATACTTGAAAATTGAATCATTGAAATGCTTGATTGCAGTTAACAAGAGTGACATGAGTGGCATTCCTGCTCATTAATGGCACTTTCCACAACACACTAGACTTTTAAAACCATGGATTTTATGCATTTGCGGTTCTTAAACTATCATCCATGATACAATTTAATTTTCAACCTTTCTTGTATTCATTATTCACGTTCAAAAAGGAAAAGTAGAAATTAATTCTTTTTACATGGTAAGTAAGGTGGGGTTTGTTTCTTATTTGTCCCCACTGCTTTGTTGATGCAGATTGCTTTAGTGTCTAGTGCTACACTTTTCTGAATAAATGAGTCACAGACATAAAATCTGAAAATTGCCTTAATTAATAATAGGAATTTAAAAATAGGGAAGTCCATGAATAGTAGTCCATAGTAGTTCTTATTTTATGACATTATATTTTTTGTGTTTTCCTGGCTTGATTTTCTCCTCTTTTCTTTTTTCTAATAGGCCTACAACACCTTTTTTAAAACAGTATCCTAAAAAATCTTTGATTGTGTTTCTTTAGTTTTACCTAGATCTGATAGAGAAGAACACAAGGGTGAATTTTTTTTATGGTTAAACCCATTGACTTAGTTTACTACTAGGGACAATTACTTGTAGCTCTCCTTTTTTTGCCCTAGTAATATTTACTTTAAACTCTATGTAATTCCTATTATGTGGTAGAAAGAAAACACTGGAGGAATATCAAGACCAGAAGCACTTAACCTAGATCTGTGTTTGGTAATTCTGCATCTGTTACTCATAATAATTTAAGACTCTCATACAATTTTGGCATCTCTAAGCTTCACCTAAGAACTTTTTAATGACAGAGAAATGAGATAGCTCGTAGAAGGCATTTTAATAAGAAAGTTATATTTATTCTTTTCCCACATTTAATTCTGCATCACAGAAACATATGGCTAAAGGCTGTTCAAGAGCTCAATTACAAAATTCATGGTTCTACCTCAAATTAGATTCACTTACATTTATGTCAGCTTTAAAAGGTTTACCCAGGATATTCTTGGTAACTTAGTAGTTGTCCCTACACACCCTATTCCACTGGTCCATTGGAAGTTCTGCCCCAGTGTGAAAACTAAATCCTCCTCACTGCAATTGAAGACCATCATTTCTTCTTCTATCCATTCTGGACATGAAGAACATCTCTTGTTTGTACAGCTTCTGTATTAAGACCACAATTACATAATCCACAGTCTCCCTTTTTCACATTAAGCGATTCCCAGCTGTTCTCCCTTATCAAGCTCCTTTATCCTCGTCACATTCTCTTTGATCTTTTCTGGAACTTCTTCATTGCTGTCTTAATATTCTTGAATTGCTATGTCCTACACTGGAAACTGTGTTGCAACTGATTCCATGCTGCCGTTGGATACGGATGGGATGCTTCACATTTTAAATACAACGTCCTTGTTCATATTTTGCCCTCCAAATGCAAACAGTTGCAAGTTTCTCCCAGCACAGGTAAACAGATCTCTTTGTAGAAGTCTGAAGAGTGCTCCCTCTCTCCACCTCCGAGTGTCAGCTGATGGCAGATTTACATGATTTTATAATCGTATCTGTATGTAAAGGATTCAGTATTTTCTTTAATCCTGTTTTGGATTTGGTGAGAAGGCATCTTGTTAAACCACGTGAAGTAAAGCAAGAAATGCCTCTTCTTCTATCAGATAATAACTTTCACCATCAGGAACCCTACAGCATAATTATGTGACCCACTGCTTATTCCATGCTGACTTCACCATTATATATTTTTAATTAATTCTCAGTATTCAAGGGGGGTAATATTATAAAAGTAATCATAAATAAACACATAAAAATTAAGCATATTTATTCATAAGCATTTGTATAAACAAAGATTTATGTGTGAGACAGAGCATCAGAGATAATTGTCATAAGTTTTCAGAGAGTTGAGGTCCTTACAACCATTTTATAAACCCCCTGTTTTTATATGGAAAGGACAAAGAATTTTTAAAAAGCAGAATATTTTACATAAAAAAATTATTTTAGGAACAATACTGTCATGCCAGTTGTCATCTAAAGGTAAATAGTCATACGATGTGAAAACTGCATTCTCCAGTCTTCACGTATATATTAGTAGAATGTCAGCAAATGAATTGATAAAATTTAATCATGTCCTGGCAATTAATAAATTACACAAAAACAAGGATTTAAAAACATTCTTTTTCTGATCTCCTTTTTAAAGTGAGTTATTCAATCAATTTTTCTGGTTATTTTTTCCTTTGCTTAACTCACGTAACTCTACAATACAAGTTATTACAATAAATTTCTAGTGGTCAGTGCTGTGAATAACAGCACCATTTGCACAACATGTCAGGCTCCATAAAAGTCTGTTTGTTTGTGCCTTACCACCTGCTGACACAAATTTCAGAAAACATGACACATTCTATGCAACTTCCTCAATGTGCAAATGTAAAATGTACACTGTAAGTCAAATTCTTCACAATGACCCAGAATTACAGCTCTTCTCTGGAATTACAGCATGCTTCATTTACAAAATGTCACAATGTAATACCTTCAGGAATAAGTAACAAGTTTCACATTTTAGGTAGCTGTTAGCCCTAGCCTTAAATATATTAACATGTTTTAAAATTCATAGCTGGTCTTAAGGATGTTCAGCTTCACAGAAATAGAAAAAAGGTGGATTTTTTCCCTCTGGAACACATGAATCAGAATGACATAATCCTCCATGTATAATTACCACACAAAACTAATAGGTAATAATGAGCAAGTGAGTGTACACTGTATGAAATTTATTCTTAAATATTCTTTAAATATATTTTAAGGCAACATAATTTCTTTAAAAATATCCATATTGCGCTTTCATATTCTCCATTAATTCTGAACTGCAAGTAACAAAAATGTGCACAATACTTTTCGTTATGTTATATTTTCCTTCTGTTTCCTGACTTCTACTAATTTGACAGATCAAAAAACTGGTATTCCTAATAAAATATTATTGCAGATATAAAACCTCTAAACATCTGTATCTGCAGCTTTAAATCCAGCTGATTGCTGGAATTAGTCTCATTAATTATTTGAAGAGAACACTGTGGTTAAAAACAATCTCAAACCCAAAGTAAATATATATTATTTATGCAAAAACCTATACTTGATGAATCCATGCTTGGCATCTTTTTATTAACTATATACTGAGACATGCAAAATTTGGTTGCTTTATTGAAAATAATAATGCAACTTTTACTGTCTTTGGTGGAGTCTGGGTTTAGTTTTTCATTTAGTAATGAAAGAAAGTAACAAAACTCTGTCAGCAGAGCTCTTCCTTGCAGAAACATAGAGGCTGACCATTCTACTTTATCATCCTTCATTTAGAAATTAGTTATGCTGACTTAATGTTCTGGAGATGTTCATTACTCTGACCTGAAAGCCTGGAACAATCTGTGATCCTATGAAAATACCTGGAAGATGTGGGTTGAAATAGCGGCATGAATGGCATACTTTCTCATATAGTGTCTCTGTAATGTAGAATTCCTGTTTGGCTAATGCTCTCTTTGGAGAAGAGGCAATATTTAGGCCAGGGGACTGTACTGTTTTCACTTTACTCTCTCAAGTGACTTCTAGAATTACTAGATAGCATATTAGAGGCTACAGCTCAACTAAAACAATAAAATTCTTCTGCACACTTCAGCCAAGAATCTTAGAAGTTCCTTGCTTACATTAACAAAATTAGTCCTATAACCTTACAGTAATTCTAGTATTATTATCCCACGTTACAAGCTGGGAATATTGAGGATAAGGTCACACACGTGTTTTTTTACAATGTCTTGAGTGAAAACCCATATATCCTGACTTTGTTCTACAGATAAATGATGCCATTCTATGGATAAAGGATGCTGTTCATTATCCATAGGATCAGCAGTAATATAAATGCAACAACTATCTAAAAGTAGCTATATGTTCAGGAAATTGAAACCATTTTCTTAAAAAGGCTTTCCTTTTCAACATCTTCTATTAAAAAAAAAAAAAAAAAGAAGAAGCCTTCTTTATCTGGGCTTATATCAAGAACGATATATGTAAATTTTGCTGATTAGATCTCAGATTTTTCAGGCTGCGTCAATGGTAGTTCAGTCTTTCAGTATGTATGTTTCTATGCTGATGTGTCTGTTTCAGTTTGTAATATTCCTGTTATCCAAAACTGCAAGCTATGTGATCACACTTAGCCAATTAATTATAGACTACTGAATTATTTTCTGTGTATTTTTAGAAGAGTTACCAGAAAATAAAAAAGCAAGCTATAGGACTAACTTCATGAATACTTGCTTAACTCAATCAGTTCTTGAAGAGGCATACATGTACTGTTTCAAGCATGTCTGTAAGCCCCACTCATGAACATCAATATTGTTTAAAAGTCATAATCAACCAAATTAACTTTGGCAGAAGGCGAATTTTAGTGTGAACTCTACATTCCATGCAAATGAGAAGCTCAGAACAGCTGTAGTACCGTGACATCTTGAGTGTAATGTGAATGAAAGTTAATTTCACTGTTGTAATCACTTTCAAACTTGTTGGTTTTGTTAGTTTTTTTTTTTTTTTTCCCAAATAGGTGGGCACTCAGTTTCTTATTAAGCTTCTGTCTGACCTGAATCTCAGAGCTAACCACTGGGAAGGAAGAAGGTGGTTAAGAAGGTATGCATGTAAAAGGCTTCCATTTCTCAAAACTCAACAAACAGGAGATACACTTTCAGTTTTTTAATAAAAAATGAGGGATTGGAATTGTCTTGTAGATATTTTGGACTTGAATAGCATTTAAATATGTCTTTTATAACTCAAAGATCAGTCACAAAAGCCGTGACTGAATAAATTCTTGCATTTTGACAAGATTGTGGACAATAGTCATGATCATGAAAACTGCAGTGTTTTTATGTTGCAATGGTTCATCTAAAGTACAGTATCACCCTTGAATCAGTGCAGAAAATTCTCAAAAAGGTGAAATTCATCTGAAACAAAACGATTATATATACAACATTTTACTGGTGAAATAGATTTCTGACCTCAAAGCAATCACTTATTACCCTAAAGCAAGAAAAGCAAAACCTCTGACAAAGAGGGGTTTGAACTAATTGGCTGCAGAATAGGAGGCCTCAATTTCCTATATTACCTTATAAATATGTTCAGGTATACAGCCTCTTTTTAGACTTTTGAATAGTATTTCTTTATTCATAACTTACAATAGTGGTCCCTTCCCAATATATTGCTTTACTGCTGCTCACAATGAAATACCCCATAGGAATATCTCTGTTTTAACAGAAACGAGGAGAATGTTTCAAATATGGCCTTGTTCTTGCTATAATTGCTGTAAATATATAGATTTCCATCACCAGATGAAGTGGTAGAAACAGGGGAGACTCAGTTCCTTGTTCCAAATTTCATCCTGGGTGTTTCTCAGGTTCTGGACTTGCAGGACACTGTAATGGTGATGAAAGGATTGCCTGATTTGTGACTGTCCAGCATCATATCCAGTATAATTTGTACCACAAAAGAAATTAGGTGCAGGAGTCTAGCAGTTCTGCCATCAGCATATGAACACACTAGACTTTCATAATGAAATTTTAGACATGTTCTTGGCACTCTCTCAGCTTTTTGAAAACTCTCTCAGTTTTTCTAAACCAAAATACAGTTTCCTCTCAGCTGATGAGATCTTGTTTTTTAATGTGGAGCAAGGATGCTGATTTTCATATCTTGTTCTCGGATTTGCCAAAATATTTTGCATAAAACCTCAAAAATCATTAATTCGCCTTAAGAAAAACATTTGTCAGACAGAATTGTAGTCTTCTTAGGCAACAGGACACCACTGTGTGCCAGAGCTTTAGCCTAGGGAAGATTTGGATTTTGCTTTTCTAAAATCCCATTGTATACTACATGACTTCTCTTCTACCCCTGTCAGGATGGCTTTATATCTCCAGTTTCCCTTGGTCTGCATTCATATTTGGAAAGACATTTTGGTGATGAGAAGTATATTACTTTGATTGTGTTATATTTTATTTTATTTTATTTTATTTTATTTTATTTTATTTTATTTTATTTNTGTTATATTTTATTTTATTTTATTTTATTTTATTTTATTTTATTTTATTTTATTTTATTTTATTTTATTTTAATTTTTCTGTTGTTGAGAAGACCAGAGATCATAAATTTTGTTCCCTCTGCTTTCACAGATATTCTCAGAATTGAAACTCCTGAGGATTAAAAAACAAAATAAGACAAAACAAAACAACCAACATACATGGTCAGGGGATCTTAATCCTATCTCTTTATTGATATGAGATTGTTCCCTATTTGTTTTTTCCATTCCCAAGAAAAATAAATTTTTACTTAAAACCAGTAGAATTTTTTTTCCTGTGGACAAACTCACATGACAAAATACCGTGCTATATCTCTAAAGTCATATAAAAAAAGGTCTTCCTTTTCTACTGAATTCACAGCTGGCTTTGCATTTTATATGTTAAAGATATGGTAAGTATCATGAGAGAAAAGTAGTCTGAGATATACAAAATTATAACACAGTTCTAGATAAACTATTAGAATAATTTTAGCCGTTGAATTGAAATGATAAATCTGTTCGTATGTTGATTCTAGTTCTAATGTTTTTGGAGGTTTTTTTCTGTGTCTATTTCCACCACTGGATATGAAGTTTTAACTTCTGTACAGAGTTACAAATTATGTATTTTTAGAAATATGATTCTGTTGTTTTTAAAGATGAAAACCTTGAATAGAAATACTATTTTTAGATAATTGCAGTAATATATATATATTTAGATTTTTTTAAATAATTTTAAGACATATAAGGCTTTGTCAACATACCTATCACATTTATGAAGCCATCATGGCATTTTTGCTGTATCAGGGTGAAGTCATATTCACAATAGTCCCACAATTTTCTCCTTCTTGTGTCGCCGCGCTGCTGTGGACGCGCTCTGCCGAGGGCTGGGGACAGGCCCGAGGGCGCACGGCGTCCTGCGCTGGCTTTCCCTGGTGGTGCGGGGGCCTGGCTGCCGAGCTGCAGCGATTCTCCCCCAGGCAGGGTTCCAGCCGTGCCTGGCTGGACAGTGCCGGCTTCTCTGCTGAGCAGGATTGCCCGGAGCCCGGTGGTCTTTGGCGGGACAACGAGAACAAAGACCAAGGAGGGGCCTTTGTCCGGTATTTTCAGCTCTTTATTAGGGTAGGGCAGCAGGAGAGGGTCCAGGGAAGGGTCCAGGAGCAGGAGCAGGAATGAGGGTCCAGGTGAGCTGAAGGGTCCGGAACAAAGAACCCAGCTCACCGACTGACAGGGGTTTATATAGGGAAAGGGAGAGGGAATACAGCTAAATAGGGGAACAGAAATTACAATACAACCAATGGGTAACCGAGGAGACAAGAACTTTCTAGAGCATAACCAAATACACAACATTACATAACTGCGTAACCATAAACAGCTACCGAAAGGAATGATGGAATGGGTAACAGTGTCACCCTAACCAGAGTAGCTGCCTCAGAGGCCAGTGTGCTGAGCTCTCTTCCACCACCGTTGAGACTTACATGCTGTGGCTTTAGCCACGCACACTGCCACATTCTTGTTGTTAGTGAACGGAAACACAGAAGTTTCAGCGGTCAGAGCTACCATTTCAAACATAGAATTAAGACATCCAGGGGCAGTTCTCACTGAGCATCCCAAGGTACTTGCATCACTGAGAAATTATGTGGATTCATAGCAACACTTACTCTCTGATGTAGCTTCAGAGAAGCCTATGAAGATGTGAAGTGGTTACACTCAATAGCTCTTCTGGTGTCATCAGAGCCTGACCAGATCCCTAGTTATTTGTCAGTAATGACATTGCAGTAAAAACATGCTAAATATAGATACATTTATTCAGTGCAATATGTGATCATGTGTTATTCTTGGTACTACTTATTGTATTACTGTAAAGAATCACTTTTCCAGTGGTCCTTTGCTTCATTGATGTTTGTGTCACATGAATTGTGTCTGTGAAGTTCTGACAGCCCTATGTGGAGGGCAAAATTATGTTTTCTCTAGCTACTACTCATAAAGCTATCTGTATGTTCTGCTAGCATGTGTGGTGTTGTAAGTGTCTGTTAGAGAATGAATAAGACACACTTTTATACTTTGAATTTTTCTCTAATGCTCATGCATTTCTCAGCTCTAGGCTACAATTAAATATTTCTTACCAGCAAACTGACTGATCATAATGTTTGCTACATTCCTATTCACAGTATGTGCTCTGTCTCTCAATTAACCTACTGATAGAAGATACTGATAGAAGGACAGTCTTGCTCTAGTCAGTAGTGCAATAGGACATCTGAATTAGTGGGTACCAGCTGGAAATTTAGATTCCCAGGGCTGTGTTCATTATGATAAATAAGGAGTCCTGACCCTGTAATATTTTTCATTTTTGGTGTGTTTTTATAAAATATTTGAATATTCAGCAAGGTGCCTGCCCTCTGCTATTCAAAATCTTGATCCCAGAACCATTTATTCAGGCATTTCAGGCTTGACTGAATTTTGCAATATTCCTTAATAACTGCTGAAGTTACCTGGTCAAAATACAGCTTCATATTTTGAGGCACATCCTACAGTTGGAGCAGAAAGAGTGAAAACTTAATGCTGCAGGGTTTCTACTTGTGTGTGGAAAAAAAAATCATGGAAAGAAGAGACTATTCCATACAAAAACTTGGTAAAATTTAGCTTAGATATATATTTAGCATCTGGGGGTTTCTTTGAGTTACTTGTTGTTTTCTTTCCTTCTCCTATGACACCATCTTTGCCTTGACCCACAAGTTTTCTCACTTCTGCTCTTCCTGTTGTCTCTCCTTTCTTGCTGTGGGGCATGTGCAGAATGAGCAAGCAGCCAGCACTACAAATAAACCTTACACTAACACACATTAATTTCTGGATGCAGGTATGCGTGTGTGCAACTTGTAAAATTTATGATATTTGGATTATTGACATTAGAGAGTCCTTACAGGGAGGAATAAGGATATGTAATAGCAACAGAGGTTGCAGCTCTGTTTAGAAGTGAGAGCAAAGTAAACAATTAATTAGAATCCATTGATATGTCTGTGCATCTCTCCCTGTCACTATAAGGCATTTAACAAAAACCTGCACTAACATACTAAATACTAAAAATACTAAAATTTAAGATAGCTCTCAAATGTATCTCAAGATGTTTAGCATCTTAAGCTTATTTATGCACTGCAAGGGGTTATTTGTTGGAAATAAGTGAAAATTGCAGACCTGAAGAAACTCCACGCTATTATTTCCAGGTGTGTGTGTGTGTGTTAATTACCGTGGGCAAGTGATTTTTGACCTTTAGAAGATCTGATTACAGAAAAGCTCTGCCTTCATCTTCATTGCACAAACTCAGTTGCTTTTATGTGCTTATTTTTAATAAATTTTATTAATAAGTCAGATCAGGTCTCAGTCATTACACTGCTCTTAATTTAAATAATATTTTTTACATTATGTTTCTACCTCTAAATTAAATAAATATTTAAAATAATACATCCAAAATATTACCTTTTTGGAAGAAAAAATAGTTATTTAGACACATACATGTTAAGACCAAGTGGGAAGTCCACAAAAATGTTCCTTCTTAATAGTTAAACACTCAGAATAAACTATGACATAAGGAATACAAATATTTTGTTATCATATTGTTATAAAATCAAATGCATTATTGATTAGTTATGGTTTGACAAACAGAAATGGCTTCCGGTAACAGCCAGACACCTGAGGAATTCTTCTGACATAAATTTTTGATGTAAATTTCTGAAAAATCACTGATATTTTCTAACAAAATAAAGTGATAAATACAAGAATTTGTGGGAAGTTCAAGGAAGAGCATTGACAGCAGGTCGAGGGAGGTGATCCTGCCCCTCCACTCAGACCTGGTGAGGCACATTTGGAGCTCTGTGTCCAGTTCTGGGCTCCTCAACACAAGAGAGACGTGGGGCTCCTAGAGCAGGTCCAGTGGAGAACTGCAAAGGTAAGGAAGGGACTGGAGCATCTCTTTTATGAGGAAAGGCTGAGCAATCTGGGTCTGTTCAGTCTTGAGAAGAGACAGCTGACAGGGGATCTCACCCATATCTACCTGTGTCTGAAGGGAGGTGTCAGAGGATGTTTCCAGGCTCTGCTTGGTTGTGCCAAACCATAGGACAAGAGGCAATGGGCAGAACCTGACGCACAGGAAGTTTTGTGGTAGTATGAGGAAGAACTTCTTTACATCCACACTGGAAAAAATTGTCCAGAGAGGCTGTGGAGTCTCCCTCACTGGAGATATTCCAGAACCTGGACACAATCCTGTGTTGCGTGTTCTGACATGACACTGCTTGAGCAGGGAAGTTGGACCAGATGACCCGCTGTGGTCCCTTCCAATCTTTCCCACTCTATATTTCTGAAATTCTGTGAGCACAGTGGAGTGCATGCTCCTGCCAATTCACACTGGGCATTTCCCAGTGTCTCACTGGAGTCTGAGTAGGAAGGGTTAATTCCAGTACCATGAACTGTCTTGTAGAAATAGCAGGGCAATGTTGTGTGCACTGAGCAGTTTGGATCACCATTTGTGAATTTTCCAGTTCTCTGATCTTAGTTAATAAGATGTCACAAATAAACTTATATGGACCAATAGTCTAAAATTTCAGCAACAAATGCCCCCAACCAGTATCTAGATTAGATGAACCCATAGACACCATTACAAGCAAACAGTATAAAATAATCTCTATTATTTTGCTGCAGTGAGAGTGAACTCACAGTGCAGTTAAGGTGGTATTAAGTCACTGAAGAGCCTTTTACAAACATCTAACAAGGACAAAGAAGTGAATAATTTTTTCCAACATTTTTATTTTCTCTTCCACAAATGTTACATTGTAAAAGTCTGTGAAATCCCTTGCTCAGTATCATCAGCACAGTATAATTCCCATCATAACTGATGCTTAGACAAAATTCTGGTTGTAATTAAGGTCACGCAAGTAAAGGTCATTTACGGAAGGGAGCAGAAGAAAAAATGCAATTTCGTTGTCATTTAAAGTATTAGTCTTATTGCCTAGGCACAACAATACAAGCACCAATGTGTATTGAGTGGAGTTAATAGGGGTGAAAGCTTTCTCTGTGTGGCATGTTGCATTCCCTGTAATGTTACTTGTTTTTTTCATCAAACACAGAATAATGTTAGCAATCTGCTATGGTTAAGACTAATGAATCATCGATTCTCATTCAAGAAACCAAGTAACCTACAGTGTTTTCTTACAGTCTATTGTGGTCATAAATTAATTAATGTCTTTCATGCCACAAGCCAGAAAAAAAATTGTCTGTAGAATGTGTTTGGCATTTAAGGTAATTTGTTCACCCAAATTATTCTACTTTTTGTTTCTGTCTTTCCAGTAGTTTTTAAATAACATATAGCCGTAGCTATTTAGGTGTCTTCTCTGTTCTGTAAATGTAAGCATTCATGACTGAATTAGTGGAAAAATAAACCTTGCAATGTTCATTCATATTAGCTGGTACCTGCTTTGTCTGTTTCACTTCCAATTGCTGTTAGAAAAGACACAAGCAGTGGTAGAAGCAATATCTTCTTTCCAAGTCAAAAGGAGGTCAGTTAAAAAGTCTAAAATATATGTAATATGTAAAGGCAGAGAAAAAATGAATAAAACCTCAGATTGTAAAACCGCTGTAGGCAAAATAAAGAGAAGATACTGGACTTTTAAGATATTTCAAAAAACAGTACAGCAAACAAACACAAATAACAGAAAGAACAATGAGCCTTATGTCTGGCAGGTAAGATGAACTGCTTGTGAACGTGGTTTCTATCTTATATTGAGTAGATGTAATATAACATGTAATAGAATGTGATAGTTGTACTCCCAGTGTGATAAGGAAAATCATGTCAGTATGACAACATTGATAGGTAGTCTCCTCTTCTAAAAGGACATGTCATTCAAGGCAGCAGAAATAATCTTTTCCTTGGTTTTTCAAGTATATTCTATTCATTAAGGATATTCTGCTATGTGTGAGACAAAAGTTTAACTGCCTTCAGGTCAAACTTTGACTTATCCAAAGGACACTTATTTTCCTCAAAAAAGTGTTTAGCCTTGGCTTGGGATGAACAGATAGAGAGCAGCCCTGCTCAGAAGGACTTGGGGGTGCTGTGGGGGAGAGGCTGGAGATGAGCCAGCCCTGAGCACTCCCAGCCCAGAAAGCCAAGTGTGTCCTGGGCTGCACCCACAGCCCCGTGGGCAGCAGGGGAGGGAGGGGATTCTGCCCCTCTGCCCTGCTCTGGTGAGACCCCACCTGCAGTGCTGCCTCCAGCTCTGGGTGCCAGTGCAGGAAGGACAGGGACCTGCTGGAGCAAGTCTGGAGGAGGGACATCAAAGTGATCAGAAGGATGGAGCACCTCTCTTATGAGGAAAGGCTGGGAGAATTGGGATTGTTCAGCCTGGAGAAGAGAAGGATTGGGGTGACCTAACTGTGGCCTTCCAGTATCTGAAGAGAGCCCACAAGAAAGATGGAGAGGGGCTTTTTACAAGAGCATGTAGCAACAGGAGAAAGTGGAATGGATTCAAACTGACAGAGAGCAAATTTAGAACAGATATTAGGAAAAATGTATTTACTGTGAGGGTGGTGAGACCCTGGTACTGGTTGCCCAGAGAAGTTGTGGATGTCCCATCACTGGAACACTTCAAGGCCAGTTTGGATGGGGCTCTGAGCACCCTGGCCTGGTGGAGGGTGTCTCTGCTCATGGCAGGAAGGTTGAAACAAGATAATCTTTAAGGTCCCTTTCAAGCCAGAACATTCAATGATTTTATGACTCTCTTGGGTACCTTCCAGGATAAAACAATGACTAAACAGCCAAGAAGATTTCTTTAGTTGAAGGAGACAAGACTAAAACAAACAAAGGAACTGAAAATGCAGTAGTTATTATTTTTGCTCCTTAACTGGTGATCTTGCTGCATATCTTTACATTCCTGGACCATAACCCTCTGTTGCTTTCAGACAATCAAATAGACTAACTAGAATGACTTTTTACTATCCATGTCTTATGCGTAGGTTGCTATAATTTTGCTGTTCTGCAGATTTTGAAAGTTTCTCTTTATGATCTTAAGTAGTGTAGACAGTCAGGCAACAGCCTGCTTGTTAGTAGAGAGGTAGGTACTCTGCACTAGTGCATTGGATTGTGAATGCAATTCCTGCAGGTTTTCAGGAACAGTACAGGTGTTGGTTTTCAGCTGTTGGGTCCTCCATGTTTTTAGAGTGATTTTGCTGCCTGCATGCATCACTGTCTTATAATATAGTCATAGATAGATTTGGGAATAATAGCTTTTTCTTAATAGAAAATTACAATATCCTGTAGGAAAAAAAAATAAACTAAAATACATCCCAAATAACTCTGAAAAGAATTCATCAAGACCTATCAAAGTCTTTTAACATAGTTGATACATTTTTATGTTCATTAGTTGTCTAACAGCATGTATGTAATATAGAACAAAGATAAACCAATCACTTGAAATTGGTGGTAATCAGAGAAAGTAATAAGTACTACCTAAAAAAAAATATCACTAAGCAGTAATAGACAGATCTTATTCTTCAAAAACTTTATTTCACAGTAACAGTTATATATATATAAATATATATGTAAAAAGCCATATATTTTTTTACCTTCCAAAACTGTGTAGCATAACAGAGTCAGAGGGACTAAGGAACACTTAATTTGGTGTTTCTTTGATACCAGACACTTTGGCATCCCAGGTGGTGCAGGCAAGAGGAGGCAGATTTCTGTCCACCCACTCCATATGACCTTTCACCCCAAAACATGTCTTACAGTAATTCACTTTGCCCTCTGCTGTACTACAGCAGCTACTGGGAAGACCAAAGCTGCATAAAAAGATACATTGATTATTTAATGGCAGTTTAGACACAGAAGTTTAAGAACTCTACATGGAATTGAAAATACAGGGATTTAGTCAGTATGTGAGTACACAAACTAAAATACGCTAAGGAATGCACTGATATCAAGCTTATACACAGAATCTGCCACTGAAATGGTAATAGCTACAGAAAGTTAGTATCTCTGACACAAACCTCCTCTGAAAGGCTGTCTGTGTCGGAGATACTTTGTGGTGGAAAGCTGCACCTCCACTGTCTGAATCTGGATACTGGTAAAGTATTTTAGTGAGTTACATTGCACTGTGATTTTAATTTTTTTCAGGTGTATCTCACAGGCTCACTGATGGAATCCAGACAAAGTTTGTGATTAAAATGGTGCTACAACTTTGTAACAAAAAGGTGAGACGGACACAGCTCATGGGGAATCCCTTTCCAGTTGCATTCCCCTTGCTAATGAACAAAGATTTTCAGAAAATTAGACAAGTAGAACTGGAAGTTTAACTATTGGATGTGCCTGCTTATTTTTTGTTCTAGTCAATCCATCATGTAAGAAGAACACCATTGCTGTAAGCATATATGCATTACATAATGACTCTATAGTAGTTAGTTCATTCTTGAAAGGACTTTTTTTGGTAATAGCTCTTGTTTTATGATTTGTTACTGTTTCTGCAATGGCAGTTGAACTTAAAACATTTATTTTTTCACAAGAAGATCTTCCCATCTTCGTACTGGACATTATTTTTCTTTTCTGCTACATCTTACCCCTCTATCTGTAAACTAACATATGACATTGCACTTCGGAGTTCTAAATAAGTTTCTTTATCAAATATACACCTGTTTCTTGTAGGCAAGGTACACTGAAAGCATATCCTCATCTTTCACTAAAAAGAAAAATAAGTCCAAAAAAAGCTTGTGTTTATGCTAGTTTAAGACAACTGTATGACTTCTGTTTCCTAAGTTTGAACAAGACTTGAAATACTCTTAGTTATCTCATACTGTACTCCTCTGAGGTAACTGAGTTTGGGGGTTCTCAGGAAATTGTTGGCCCAACTTCTTTACAATTGTTTCCTTTGCAGTCAAGGAAATGGAGCCACACATATATGGTAGCTGCTTTTTGCTTACTTTAGGAGACTTATTCATGGGTGTCGGTAGCTGTGTATGCTATGACAATAGTGAGATAATCTATTCAGTCATTTTATATTTTAAAAATAATCTTATTATTTGTTTTGCATGAATATGGATTGATAAAATTTGAAACTTTTTCCATCTGTAGTCAACAATCAGATGCATACACACAAAAAGTGATAATATATCTTTATGTGGGTTCCAGTGAGGGCTATAGTCCCAGCTTTAGCATCTCAGGCAGCAGCCCATTGCTGATGGAATTAATCAGACTGTATCTCAAGTTATCTATTGGAGAGAAGTAGAAATAATTTCTAAAACATAAAAGAAATCTATTACTCTTGAAACTAAAAGGAGATTGTTAGTCATTAATATAAATTAGGAGTTAAAGCTTCTGTAAATCAACAAGGGAAATAAAGTTTCAAAGACTAAATTGGCACCCAGGAATGAAAGAGTTTCTTATTCTTTCTGGAAAATATGCAGGAAACAAATGTGCTTGCAGTTATACCTTAATGAGACCTTCTGAGAAAAAGATATATCTAACAATTATGGGTTTGTTGTGTACGAAGGGTGGCTATTGCAATGCTTTCAAGTATGATAAGAACTCACATGGATGTTAAGCAGCAGATTCCAATGAAGCTTTCAAGAGCTGCTTAGCTGGATTGTTAACAAACCATGGAACACTGGAGGAGTCTTAGAGGGAGGGAAAAATAACCAAAAATATTCAAGTATGGACTTCTAGTTGTGAAAATAGCCCTCACCAGAAAGCCAAGCTAATACAAAGCTCAAATCAAAATGAATAACCAGAAAGAAAATCCAGTTAAACCTTATAAATAATTGTGTTTTGTTTTGTGGGGTTTTTTCCTATGAAAACAGAGACTTTTATATTTGTTTGTTTTTGGTTGTCTTGGTTATCTTTAAGGATTACTTAACAAAGTAATAGAAGAAGTAGTAGACTTCTAGGAGATAGGCCTAAGACACTGTCTTTATAAAGACACCAAACTGGTACAAAATCTTAAATAGACTGACTCTGGTTGATTTCAAAATGAGAATACAGTTTAGCATTGACTGTGAAGTGGGTACATTTCATATGGCTTTATTCTTGCTCCAATACTATTTAGCATTTTTATCAGTGCCTTAGAAGAAAACATAAAATTATTGTAATAATTACTATAACAAAGATTGTCTCAATACACAGAGTTACTGAGAGAAAATTTAAATAATGAAAAATACACTGGTGGATCTGGATTACTTGGTAAGCTGAAAATAAGTAAACAATATTCATTTATATATCAATATTCAAAGTGATACATAAGGGAGTACAGAAGCAGCTTCTGTTGACTTGAAGTGTAGGATTCTAAATCAGTGTGAAGTGTTCCTGAATAAGGCTGGGATTCACAGGGATAATCAAACAAATACAAGACTTTGGTACAACATTGTGATTAAAAGTCATTAATGTGTTCTTTAGATGTAGTGTCATGGATTGTGTGTAAGACCTTGAAAGTTCGCACATGTATAGTTTATTTTGAAGTAAAATGTCCAGTTCTGGTGCCCACAAATTCTTCAAGGTCTCTTTCAACTGAAGAATATTTAGCAAGAATCATACTAATTATTAGTCCAGAGGGGAACCAAGTAACTTCTTACTACTTATTTTAACAAATTAGTAGATCCTTTAGTAACCAGCATAAATGTAGCAAACAGAGTCTTTTCAGCCCAGCAGGCAAGAGTAACGGACTATCATCCAAAAGAAGATGGCATTATGATAAAACTCCTTTGACAGAGGAGTTGGATGCTGGTCAACATCAAAATGCACTACATGGATGTAGAAATGTCCTGCTAGAGTGCTGCTTCTTTCATAGTGGTTCTGCAATTCTTTTTTGTTTGTTTCTTTGGTGTTTTTGTTATTGGTAGTGGTGGTAGTTTTGTTGTTTGGGGTTTTTTTGGGGGGGGAGGTGTTTGTTCGTTTGTTTTCTTTTGTTAAAGGAAAAGCATGAGTAGGAAACAGTATTCTAGTCTTGAGGCATGGTTTCCTTTGGAATTTCTTTCCTCTTTCATTGCTCAGTAGCACTACATCCATCACAAAGGGCTGCCACTGGGTCTGTATCTAAAAATATTAAACAAATGAAAGAAGAGACATCATACTTTCTCCTCTGACTAACAATACCTCATGAAATGTGACTGCCTTCATTTCTTTGACACCCCTTCTACAGCTCAAATGAATCTCCACATCAATAAGGACAATTAAGCTGCCCAGGGAGGAAGTATACAGGCATCACAGGAGTTAGGAATTGAAGACTAATACTGGAATTTCATCATCATCTAGATGGAGAATATTCTAGATTATTTTAAGGTTGGCTTTGCCAGTAGTTGTCCTTACCCTTCTTTTCCAGGGTTTACAAAATAATGACAAAACTACTTTCTTTTGGTGTTTTATTCAGTAATAGAGGTAAATATTGGCTGGTTACTATTGGTCAATGAGACAAAACAGTTGTACATTTTTGCTGACATAAGCTACATTTCACAATGGAATCAAATTCAAACTGCATGCTGAAACATTCTCTTTTCTAGATGTTCTTCTTAAGAACGTTCACACAGCCTTGCTGAAGAGCCTATGCTGATCCTTTTCTAAGATCAGTAAGTAATTAAGGACTAGTTCATGGGCCTCTGGAATCTTCCCTCCAGAAGCTTGGGTTATTGGCATAAATAGATTTGGTTTAATAATTGCATCAATAAAGTTCAAGCCACAAAGTTGGAGAGGAATCCCTTTCAATTGTCCAGCCATACAGAGGTCATGGAGAGGACTGGGATCAGATTTCAGATTTTGGTTCAGTGCTGATATGAACTATTTCAATCCTCTGATCTACTTTATCTATAATGGCCAAACATTGCCTTGCACATCCATTTATTAGAGACCTCTCTCCTCCAAAAAGGTTTTTTTTCTTTGAGGTATACAGTCTCTGAACTTCTTTCAGTGATGTTGTGACATACGGCATTAGGAAAAAATTGTCTTCAATATCTCTGAAACCTGCATCTTCTAAATTACTGTGCAGTAAGAATGATTATAGTACACTTTCTGCCTTTTCCCCTCACATAGGAAATAAGATTTCCTGAACATATAACCTTAGCTATCAAATGCTATCACAAGAATATTTTCACAGTATAGTAAGAGAAAAGGATATGAAAAGGGATTTCAGAAATCTGAGTAGTCACTAAAACAAGCAGAGAAAAGAACATTTCATTTCAGTAATTGTATGGGCTACAGCTCACTTTTAAATAGATTAGGTTTTGTTGCACACTAGATCTATCTCTTGCCATTGAAGTTATATTTATTACTTTGTATTATTGAAGACATAGACAAAACTCTTCATTTATTTGTCTATACTCTGAAATCAGTGGATGGCACAGACTGATGCATACTGAAATTGGAAACAATAGGCTAATCCCCAGTGTCATATCTTTTAAACTGAAAATGGACCTGAGTTATTTTACAGTGTCAGTCGAAGCAGCTAATGATAGTTGACAAGGGGGCAGGACAATGTTCACGTTAAGCTTCGTTTGCCTTGCTCATTTTGTAGAGGGACAGTGCTCAAATGCCATGGGATAATGAATCTGTCTAGAGTAACTTTGCTTGAGAACTACATCTGCTTACAATGGAAAAACAGAGAACACTGGAAATATACTCATGTCTTTTACAAGTGACTTGAAAGCATCTCCTGTTATTGTGATCCTCTAAGCAAACAATCACGTGGAATCCTCTTCTAATACAGCCATGTTCCCACTAGAGTTTATGTTGTTGTAATGATCTAAGTCATTTCCTTTTGTGATATTTATGCTTCTAATGTGTGATTTATGACATTGATGGCTGAGGGCACTACAGCATACCACCACTGCATTGATCCAAATCAGGTTATTCCAGGACTAGATAAGTGAATGTTGAAGTAGCTTCTAGAAAATATTAGAACTTGGAAAGCAATGTGATATGTCATACTTCCCTGAATGTATCTGTACATACACTTGTATTTACACACAGATACTCACAGTGCATGAATTTCAGATGAGTCTTTTTGACAGTTAAATGATTATATCTTGCTAAGGACTGATAAAATCAATGGGGAAATATCATCATGGACTTCTTTTCACACAACTTTAAGCAGTATACTACTCACTTTCTTCCACTTTGACTCCTGTGATTAAAGTATTCTCAGTTGTTTTCTTGTTAGTCAAGGCCAGATGTGAGCATTCCATCAACCTCAGTGAGGCTTTCAGATTTCTGAATCCTGGACTTACTGGGAATATTGAAAAAACCCTAGAAGTTCTTTATTGAGGAGCCAGTACTGTACAGTACTTATTCAGTGTAAAATGAGTCCCACTGGGAGCTTCCTTAAACTGAATATATCCTTTTCTTATATTTTTATACAGTTTTTTCTAACTTTCCCAGTTAGAGACATTTTTTTGTTTTGATTTGTTTTGTTTTATTTTTAATTATTATCTATTATGGAAAATTACTAAACTGCCTGGTTAGTAGTAAATTTCATCTTTTGCTGCTCATGAATTTTTACTTTAACAAAGCTTTGGAGACATTGATTTTGGGCAATGCTTGTGTACTAATCTTTTTCTTTTCCACCAGATAACATTTCTTAAATTTAAGTCTTGAGAAGACTTGGATGTTGTATGTAGAATTAGAAAGATCTGTACAAGAATCTGTGGGTTCCTATTGTTGTCCTCTGAAATGAGAGTCTAAATGCCTGTAGCCAATCCAAAGCACATGTTTTGGCAAGTCACAGCATTTGTTATGTTTCATTTTTTCCAACTCCAAATCAGAAATAATGATACTCATCTTCCTTAAGGAAAGCATTGTTAACATTAGTCTACTATTAACACATTTCTCTTATTAGTATTTTTCTTCCACAAAAGTTATGCTAATTATATTTTATTAAATTGAAACCACTTACATTCACAAGTCCAAACTTAACAGTGGTTCTTTTAAAATGCATTTATGTTACTTTTTCATAACCAGAGCAGCAACAACAGATGGATTGCATCTGTGAATCTTCTCCATTATTAAATTTGCAGTCAATCATCTTTCTAAAATTGGGATTATGGGGGATTTCTGTGAGCTCTTTTAAGAGCATCACCTGGTTTATCCTGTGTTGAAAGTTCAAACAAAATGTTTAAAAATGTTTACATCAGGAAATGTCTAGTTATTTTACTCGTCCTTTTCTTGTCACAGATTCTATTGTCATTTGCCAATGGATCACTGAACTAGTTTCACAAATCTTCTGCATAAAGTATCCAAAAAAACAGCAATAAAAATAGATTATATTAGTCACTGTTGCCTGAAAAATTTCTCATGGCACATGTATTATATATTACTGCTTTTGTTTCAAGCTTGTTCTCTAAGTATGGATGACAGATACATTTAAGAACTCTGTGAATAAATACCAACAACAAAAGCAATACATAATCTTCGGGTTGAATTTAGCCTATCATATTGCCTGTTGTGACAGAAAAAGACATTATACCATCACTGTTTATATAAGGGTGAAACAGCAAAATATTGCTTATGGGTGATGACAGCTCTTGAATTAGCCTGAAAAGAAAGAATACACTAAAAATACAGCAAAGAAAATTCCATTCTGTTGTTGGTAAGTCTCAGAAGTAATATTTAGCAAACATGGACTTGAAGCTGAGGTGCTAACTCTATTCTTGGAAATTCTGAATCTTGAGAAAAAGGAGAGAAAGAATGGTGCATTTTCAGCTCATGTGTGAAATTTTTTGAAGAGCGAATTGCCTGCCTGTTCTTCCAATCAGGATGTCAAAACGCATCTTTGGGTGCTACAGCACACTAAGGTGCAAGTCCTTTGCATTTTCTCTTGACAGTACAGCTGCTGTTATAGATAGCTTGGTGTTGTTGGAAACTCTCATCAGCTTTGCTTTATTCTTGGCAGCAGTCTTATTTATTTTAATATTTACATGGGGATATCTGTAATATTAGCAATGTGCAGCATCTCTAGCTGCTAGTATGTGGATATACTAGCTGCTCCACTCCCCAAACCCCAAGCATTCCTCTTTGTGTTAACTAAGGAAAGTCAAGGAAGGGGACTGGTACTATGTCACAAGGAAAGAATTCCTGCAGTTATTCTGCTCAGCGAACCATACCTATAATGTATCAATTGTCTCAATTTTAATTTCCTTTTTGTAAGTATTTTGAGATTCCTGAAACTTAGATGTCCCTTGCACAGCTATAGACAATCGATGTTGTTTTGCTGAAGATGCATAAGACAGTCTCAGAAAATGGTACTGACCATAAATTACTAATCGTTGCCAAATGTGTCATTACAAGCATACAGTGGGAATGTCTTGAATTTGGCTGGGATACAGTTGGTTTTCTTCCTAGCTGTAGCTGGTACAGTGCTGTGGTTTGGATTCAGTGTGAGATCCTGTTTGCAATACACTGATATTTTGGCTCTTGCTAAGTAAGACTTACCCTGAGTTAGGGCCTTATCAGTGTCTCATGCTCTGCTAGTGAGGGCTTGCACAAGAAGCCAGGAGGGAACACGGCCAGGACAGGTGACCTGAATGGGCCAAAGGTATATTCCAAAACCTCAGAACATCATGCCCTGCAAATAAACTGAAGGCATCTGGCTGGGAGAGGCTGCGTGCTGCTTGGAAACTTGCTGGGCCCCAGTCAGAAAGTGTTAAGAAACTGTATTATGCATCACTGGATTCTCTTGGGGTTTATTCCTCTTTCTCTCTCTTACTTTCATTACAATATTATAAGTATTTTTATTGTTATTATTATCATTAGCGTTATTAACATTTGTATCAATTAATAAACTGTTCTTATCCCAACCCACAAGTTCCATTTTTTTTTTTTATTATCCTTCCCATCCCTGTGGAGGCAAGGAGCAGTGAATGGCTGCATAGTACTTAGTTGCTGGCTGAGTTTAAGCCTTGACATGGAATAACAAATCTAATTTATATTTAAATCCAATAGTTTCTTGGCTCTATTATTTGGTAATTACAGATACACTTTGAGATTTCAATACTATTATTTTAAGGAGATAGACTAAAATAATACTCTGGTTTAATATTTACTTTTATTTCTTGATGTATTTTGGATGTGCTGAGTAGTTAACTGGTTGGTGTAATACATATTTTGTTACTTAAATGCATCTTTCTGTTTAAAACAATGAATATTTAATAAGAATCCCACATATCTGGTAAGAAAAACTAAGTACTTGGATGACACCCTTTAAGATAGCTCAGTTGTTAGAAGTGCTTACTAGCAAGTGAGCATTCAGACTATTCCGGGTGCTTTGAGGGATTGTAGTTATTGATAACGGAGCCATGTTACTGCCTGAAGGTGTAAAGTAACTTTTCCTTATCAAAATAAATCATATTTTTCAGCATACTCATGAATTAGATGTTACAAGATATAATTCAATGGAAACTTCTTTATAACATTAAGCTACTAAATCATAACAGCAACGGATGCTAAACGAATTCTGTAGTTGGAGCTCCTGTTTTTATCTTTCCCAGCCTTTCTGTGCCATGCACAGACTTCTATCTTGCAGTGGTAAAAATTGTGCACTATTCAAAATAAACTTTGCAAGATGACTTCTAGTTGAACTTTTCATATACCCAAAAGAGAGAGGCAGAGCTGGATGAGTCACTGTAGTGTTGTCAGACTCCTTCTGCTTGCTTGTCTTACTTTCTTGACTGCTGTAATATGTTTGTGATGGTGCTTCACTATTATATCTGTTTCTTTCTGGTTTTCTTCCTCATCTCATTCAGACTCAGGCACTTTACAGTGACAAGTGACTCTAAGGAATATCTTATTTGACAAAATCAAACCAAAGATGTGAAATAATTTGTCTGCTTTGTAGCACTGGAAAAAAGAGCAGACTGTACTTTTGTCAAAGGATTAAATACTTTCATTTAGCGGAATATGAAAAACAGTGACACCACTGTTTAAAGATGAAAATTAGAATCAAGGAAAACTGCACTTTGGACACATAACTGGTCAAAATACATTGATAGCAGTTGATAGGATTCTCCTGAGATGGTGGCATACCCTAAAAGTAAGTGGTAAGTAATAATTCAAACAGTTTTGAATTAGTTATTTCTTGTTTAGAAGAGGCAGAAGAATTCTTTTTCTTGTATCATTTGTACTGGTACTTAAATGGAGTTTTTTACATGGTGATGTAGCCTCCCTTTCAGTGAAATTTTGCACATTTCACTTTGCAATACTGATGGCAAATCCTCATGTGCTATAGAAAGAAGGACCTTTGAAAATGTACAAGATGATTTATTGGTCTTCATACTTCAGAAATTACATGTCTCTGAGTGCTATTTATTTGTATCTCATCAGTAAGTATGTCTTCACATTCCAATGTGCAGGTCAATCAGTAAATATTAATTCTCAGAGGAAAAACATATTTTACATGTTTGACACAAGGATACTGTGGGGGAAACTTATTTCATCACATTTTTCCCTGTTCTTTTCTTAATTTTTCTTTCTTTCTGCAAAAGAATTTTTAGGAGAAGCCTCTTAGGTCTTTAACAGTGTACCATGACATCAGGGGGAATTTAGAAGTATACCCTAATTTTTGGAAACTGATCTAGGAACTCCTCTACATGCATGCTCCATTTTTTTCAAGCACATCTGATAGTAGTGTTTCGAAGCCAGATGAAGTCTGGAAAATTCCAGTGCAGCAAAAGGAGGAGTGATTGATACTCACGTATTTCCACAGATATATTACCACAGTGTTAAGCAATTCAGGGAAAAATATTATATATGATCCCAAATGGGTAGAGACACAGTAGCTCTTCATATTTCTGCTGGTTAGGAGTCACAGTTTTTGATTTAAACTTAAAAAGAGGTACTATAACTAAAACTAAACTTCTTAGAGGCAGGAAGTCTGTGCATGAGCTGTTGGCAGCAACACCAAGAGGTTCTTTTCATATTCTTTCTCCTGCTACAGATTTTCATCATTTTGCATTCCTGTTGCCTGGTAGAATTAGACTTCTGTACCTGGTGTAGATGCCCATGGATTGACAGGACCTGGGGCTGCCCAGTACCAGACACAGCTGGTTCCTGTCTTCTCCAAGAAGACTACAAGGCACAGCTGAGCCCCTCTACCAAGATGCTGGTGCCTCTGGGAAAGCACATTAAAGAGATGTCAAAACACTGCACAAGAGAGGAAGGAGTGAGGAAAATAACTGTGAGAAACAGCCCTGCATTCACCAAGGTCAGGGAAGGAGGAGGAGGAGGTGCTCCCTACACTGGGGCACAGATTCCCCTGCAGCTTGAGAGGATCGAGTTAAAGCAGTTTGTCCCCCTGCAGCCTATGGAGGACCACACTGGAGTAGCAGGAGGATATTTCATGAAAGAAACTGCAGCTCGTGGAGAGGACCCACTCTGGAACAGGGGGAAAGTGGGATGGGGGAAGGAGCAGCAGGGAACAACTGTTACAGACTGACCACAGTCCTGACTCCTCACCCCTCTGTGCTCTTCCATAGAGGATACCAGAAAGAAGGAGACAGGTCTGGGGAAAAGTGAGAGAGTGGATGAAAGGAGTGTTAATATTTGTTTTTGTTTTGTTCTGTTTTAATGGTCAATATACAT
Source organism: Climacteris rufus (assembly GCA_013398175.1). Lineage (NCBI taxonomy): Eukaryota > Metazoa > Chordata > Aves > Passeriformes > Climacteridae > Climacteris > Climacteris rufus. The sequence continues at coordinate 573,250 of VZRZ01006021.1, read as the reverse complement.
AAAATGATACTCTCTAAGTTGGGGCTCTTTGGACCAAAATGACAATGGGGAAGGGGTCTCCATTTCTTTATATTAACCCATGAGTTTTTCCCATCTCATTTTCTACCCCTCTCCTGTTGACAAGGAAGAATGAGAGCATCTGGGTGGGACTCCAAGGCAAGGTGGCCGGAGAGAGCAATATCAAATTTGGACCATTTTATTGTCCTTCACTTGGGTTCCCAGGCCAACAAAAATGCTTAGAATACTGAGGAATTAAAAATTGCGGATTTTAAAATGATTATGTGCCAGTCATTATACATTCAGGCTTCTACTTCATTTTGTAGAATCATTATCTGTGTGTATATATTTAGGCGGTCTGGGCAAGATATAAGTCAAAGAATAGCTCAGATATTGATTAGAACTATAATACAGTTACTAATCTGCAAACAATTGCTCAAATGAGCAGTCCCATTGATAGAGCTGAACTTAATTATCTCTCATTTTTCAAAAGTATTATTTCCATGTTTAATGCTATGCAGTCACATCTTAGGTTTTGAAAATGTCTATGCTTACTTTTTTTTTCCTAGACAATATGATCAAGAATAAAGAGTTGTGAGTTATGCCTTCACTTAACTAGTAGAAGAAAATGACTTTAAATTATTTCATTGGTTCTACAGCGATGTACTGATTGGCACTTCAGCTGTGCATCTAATCCTGTTGTTGAACAGAATGGGATAAAATTTAGCTCAATTTTTCCTTAGTGTCTTGTATTGATTATGACAGATTTCAAGTGTAAAAGGAGAAAAAAGCATATAAATCCTTTAGAATTCCAATGTCTTTGCATAGCAGCTGTGTAGAAGCTAGGTGTCTAGCTTGACCCAGTTGTCTGGTTGTCTTCTGCAGCCAGCAGATGGGTATGTCCAGTAGTGCTACTTTTCATCACAGGTTCTTATGATAGGGTAGAATCAAATACCTTCTGAAGCTAAAGGAATTAGAAAAAGAAAGTAGATACATTGAAAATGCCTGTAGTGGATTTCAGAATCTTCTTATGCATAGCAATACCCTGAAAAATGTGAAGGCTACCTTTAGGTAGCAGAGAAAACTATTCAAATTTTCTCCTTTTGTATAGTAGCTGCCAGTATTTTGTTGGTCTTCCCCTGATAGCTAAGAGAATGACTGTTCATTGGCACAGCAAAAATCACCTGCACAACCAGACCTCATGGATGGTTTATTCCATGGTCTGTCTAAGAATAGTTCTTCTGTACTCATAATTTTCTGCTGGGACAGACCATTATCCTTGTATTTACTCACATTCTACAGCACTGAGCAAGCAGGAAGAGTAGCAAGCACCATGCAGAGAAGTGTGATGGGGTAATGATTGTAGGTAGACATATTAATGGAAAAAGATTGCAGGTGGACTTATTTATTCTAGTGTTAATCCTTTCAGTCTTGAGAGTGTGTGCATAAACAAATATACTTGAAAACTCATAGGGTAGAGAAGTGTCATATCTGAGAAATACACATAAACATATCAAACTGTGAGGACCAGAGGTGAACCTAATTGTAGTTTGTAAAATGTATAATACACGCATATTCTGTTTGGAAAAGTAAAACACACAATCACATTTTTGACATGAACTGAGGGAACATATATAGAAGAGTATAAATATATAAATAAAGAGTATAATGAATTTTGAGGATTCATTCCCTCCCTAGACTCACAAACAGTACCATTAGGATAGGATCATCCACTGATTTTTAAAACAGCATGATGAGATATGACAACAAACTTTCAGAAACTCGTTCCTCTTTTCCTCTCATTATTCCATGTCAGTCTTTCTGCCTTAACTAATTTCATGCCAAAGAAACTAAGTCAATTTTGAAAACGAGACTGAGCATTACACAGGCTCTTACACATAAGTTTTCCAGAGTCTTTGGATGTTTGATGAGCTGATTATGTGATTAAGTTGCGGTGATGTAAACCACATGGGGACTAGAGCAAAGTAGGTTCTCATGGTATAAAAGCTGGCATTGTGGTTGATGGGAAATAACTCATTGTTAGTGGGGGAGGGCACAGTGCCCTCACTGCTGTCCCTGTGAAGGAACAGTGGCTCTATAGGGTCTCATGTTCAGTGACTCTTATGTTTGCTTGTTTTGCATATTCATCTGGTCATAACCAAACAGCTTAATTTTTTTTTTTTTGTGATTAAGTTTGCTACATTCCCTCATACTGGCCACTCACCAGATCAGCATTATATTTGTAGAAGCAATTTTTGGTACGGAAGTAAATATTGGCACTGGGGAACATGCAGTTTATTAGCAGAAGCCCTGCATTGCAATTTTGCTTTCTCTGTGGGAAAGAAGACTTACTTGTCTGAGGCTAACTGACATATTTGCCAGGTATTTAATTTATTTTTTTATAACAAAAGAATAGAAAGGCAATAAAAAAGGTTGAGTAATTTTCAGATTGTCTGACATTTTTCTTTTGATGAAATATGACACTTCAATTTTGTTCAGATCCAGGAGATATAGAAATTGAAAAAACACAGGTTTAGCTCCAATAAAGACTTCTCTTTTTTTTCTCTAAAATGATATATTTTCTGTAGAAATGCAGAAATGTCAATATTTCAGGAATGTATCACTAACTATGACATCCATAGGGATGTAAGAACTAATCACCTTGGCTTCCACAGGTTTTCAACATAATTTCTTCTTCTCTTTTTCCCCCTCCTTAATCCAAAAAGAAAAAGCAGAGTGCATACCAAACAAAATTCTCCTTCCTTTTCAAGATGTCTGGAATGATGTGTCAAATTAATTGTTATATAATGAAACTGAAACACTGATGGATTTAGTCAAACACATCTTGCAAATAATCTAGTCTCTGATGTCAACAATATGTAAGTATTCTGAGTCAAAGTGATTTGGATAAAAGAATTTTTAGACCACGACATTTTCCAAAGAGGTGGTGCAAAGCTCAGGCCTGGATGGTCTTTGAAAATTTGCTGTATTAACGTCCAACAGTGGTGAAGTGTTCCAAACTTCAATGTAATTTTCAGCAACAACTTGTGTTTTTTCTGGAATAAGCTATCCTGGAATCTTACGCAAAACCAAAATGTCTAATAAACCATGATATTTTGGTGTAATTGAGGCTTGCAGCAGTTGAAGTGATGGTGGTCATAAAGCAAAGAAATTACCAGTGTATCTGTGATTATTATAATGTTACACTGTAGAGCTGGAAACTGAGCATCCCCATCTCAGAAGCAGAAGAGCTTCCTCAAAGCAGTGTGTGGTACCTAATGCTTCAAGTCAAAGAGTAGACTGAGTATGTCCATTCACCACAAGGCGGAAAAAAACCCTTCTTTTTAGTCATTGATTTAATTAGTACACATTATTTTTCTATCAAAAATAATATCTAAATTAAAGTGACATCCACTTCACCACTTCATACTATTATTTTACTGAACCTTTCTGCCCTCTGATGATAAAACAGTCACCCCCGACTAAGGCAGTTGGGTGTCCAACAAAAATGGTCTATTTCAAAAAATGTTACCTCCCAAAAAGCCTACCTGGACCATTGGCTTCAGTTGCTAGATGAGAGACTGCACAGTAGAGGTCATTGGAAACTTCTCTGGTCTTTTAGTTGGCCATTTTTGGCAGCTTAAATAGAACATCTCCTGCAGAAATCCAAAGGGACACACTGAAAGAATTACTGAAGGTGAGCTTCACTCCACAGAGTTATACTGCAGTCCTTCCCAGTGTCAGGATCTGACAGAACTGTAAATAATCCAATATATCAATGCAATTGTTCTCAAAAGAATATATATTATTTTATGCTTTATCTCTTAAGTATATTTGATGTAGAAACCTTTTTGATAAGATTTCATGTGTTTTCTTTCATTGTTTTATATCCCTTTAAGACGCAAATTTTAAATCAGATTCCTAGAAGCTCGCAAATGCTAGGCAGTTGTGGAGAAATATTGTGACGGACTGGGCACTTGTTTTGTGTGTTTCTGACTGCCACAAACACTAGTTTCCATCTAGAGTATCAATGATGCAACTAAACTCAAGCAGTCTTTGGTGCTATTGTGTTCAACATTTGGATATCTGCATAGTGGATGCAGATACTGCAATGAAGAGGTACTTAACTTTGTTCACAGTATAACCACAACCAAAATAAAACTAATTAAGACTTAACTTGCAGTGCATAAATTCCAGTATGACAGCAGACATACATCCACTCTTTTATAGCAGAACAATGTGAAAGATAAAGTGAAAATCTTGAAAAACATATATATAAAAAAGAGGTATTCTGAAGTCAAGAACTCTCTGAGATATATGTGTATATATATATATGTGTGTGTGTGTATGTTATATGTATCTGTGTGTTATATATATCTGTATATATCTGCATTTACATGTACATAAAGCAAAAACATATTTTTATCTGATATTTACTCTTAAAGGTACAAAGAATTCATTCAAAAGGCACAAAGGATTTATATAATTATTTATATTAAAGAAATGCATAGATATCTAACATATGCTTTGTTTAACCTTAGAGCTGCAAGTTAAGTAAGTGTATCCCACAGTTTAGAGTAGGCTTTTTAGCTTTCTTTCTCCTATGTGATCTTTTCAGCATTTTTAGATTCTTCCTCAAGTGATACCCAGTTTAAGTTGCAGTTGTTATCGATGCTATAATCATCACATCTCTCATTGATACCATTCCTATATCCCACTCAGATCTGGATTTTAACATGGATGGGAGGTTTTATATTCAGTGACAAGTTATGATTATTTTTTTCTGTTCTGCTTCTTTTCTTAGACAGATATTGAAAATCAGTTCTTGTGATCTTAGGGTAGTGTTGGTCAGCTCAGTATTGCATTTGTGACAGATGGTGGACATGGCTCCTGAATAAGAGCACAACACAAAATGTTGCCCATTTCAATTCTTTCCATAAGATTGTAAAAATTCTTCTTAAAACCCGAGTTTACACAAATATTGTTGAAGGGACTACAGATGAAGGGTGGTGAAGGGAAAACAAGTATACTCTTGCCAGTCTGGTTCATTATTTATTGACCGGCTCATTCAGAACTTAGTTGTGTTTTTATTTGATATATTGCTGAGTGACAGCTGCCTGGAAGCCAGTGAACAAGGTTTGGGACTATTCGGCTGCTCTTCTGAATGTTGGAAGACCTAGACTTCTGGTTATGAAAATAGTCCTCTTAGATGGCAGTTAGGATTGCACATTTTCATGTTAAGATTAGATTTCTCTATTCATCTGTTAGCAACTTCTTTTACTTGACATGAACTCTGACACAGTTCATGAATTACCACAGACCAATTCATGTCCCTTCTGGGATTTAAATTAAGCTTTATCATTGGATATATCTGCCAAAAAGTAGTTTTAATACATTTTTTGTGTAATATATAAAATATCCACTCAATTTAGCAACAACGTTATGTAAAACTCAAAAAAAAAAAAGCCCCAAGCCAAACAAAAAACCACCACAACAAAAAACACCAAAAATATTTGTTAAAGGAAGCATAAACCTTTCCCCTCAACTCCTTTTCCAATATTGCATGAAAAATGGGTTGCAGATAAAACTACAGAGGAAATCCTTATATGTACAATATAGTCACTTAAACTTGGCACTTACACAAAAATCACTTTTCACTTAAAGCTGCTCACTGTTATTTCCCAATAAATATTAACACATCTGGTAACCATGACAAGCAGAAAGCCTCCAGTTACAGCACTGCCTTTCTGAATACATGGACCAAGGTCACTCCCATGTTTCAGAGACAAAAAGCTTTTGGGTGTTATGAAACAGCTGTCAGAGCTAAGGATTCTGTCTTCTTGTGAGTAGGCCATTACTTGAGGTAAAAATCTGAATTCTGTGTGCATATAGTGCAAGCTTGAAGTCTGTGCTTCAGTCTACTGCAAGTTATTAACAGATGAGCACATTTTCCAGCTGGTCTCCATACTGGGTACTGGGTCCTGCTTATCTCCATCTGGTACAGTTTACCATTGCTTCTGGTAGCTAAGGAGAGAATTTGTGGTGAGTTCAGATATCCTGTACCACCAGTCCACCCAGTGTAGAAATCCTAGTTTAAAGTATAGTCAGGTGCTGCTTTCACTCCTAAGGCTAACAAGAGCAGCAACAAACTCTGTTCTTCCCTTTTACTATCCTTTTGCTGCCTCTGGAGTATTTTCTTCTGGCAGGTACTCCTAGAAGTCTTGAAAAATGCCAGCAGGTGTTGTGCTGATACTGGCAGTGCTTGCACTTCCTGTTGCAGTACAGCTCCACTGCTTCTGTAAAAGTTCTGTCTCTGGAGAGAGATGTTCTGAAGGACAAAAAAGACCCCTATTTCATGATTTGTTTGGAAAATTATTTTGAACTACTTACTGATTCAAAAAACAGTAGTGACAGCTACCCTTCTTTATCCAAGAAGACTGCTGTTAAAGCATTTCTTAGAGGGTCTGTAATCTTCTCCATCTCTGCCAAACATAAAGGAATTAATCAGTCTTTCAGAAAGTGAAGGATATCATAAAGGAATTTAAGGCACTACCTCTGTTCAGAGAATAAGTCTAACTTAGATGCTGCCAGGTGCACATTCAAGGGTCTGACAGATATGAAGAAATGCTAATGCATTACAGTTTAAAAGCACAAAATTCATCACTGTATCCTCTCCAAAGCAGGCAGATCTTCTTGGGAAGACAAAGCAGGGTTGAAGAAATGGAAGACAATATATTTATATCACAGTAGTACAATACTGAGGGAGTAAGGTTCCAGGCAACTGAATTCAATCCTGTCTACTATTAAATGTTTAGAAAAAAACACTGACTTTATTTATGTGTGTATTTATTTATTTATTCATTCATTCATTCATTTATGGTCTGTTTCAAGTAGGGCTTCCCCTCATCTTTCCGTGTATACTTTGTAAGTTAGTGTGGGGTAGGACACCACATCTAGTGGGCAGATGTGACACCTTTTTAAAGACAGTTTAACAGTGCAGACATGGACTGCTCTGCGCTGATGGACATCTCGTGCCTAGTAATTTACTATCGCTAGTGAGCTTCCAGCATATTCTTGAATATTTAGCAATGGGTATCTTACCATAATTTTTCACCCTTTCTCCACAGAGTGTAATGGTGCAAAATTTTCTCCCCAGGAGAGAATTGTCCCTGGAATTACAAAGACATCTATAATCACAGAAAGCAAACTACACCACTTTTTTCCAATTAGTTGAACCAAATATTCTGTTCTTGAGAACTGCTATGAGACAACAGGCCAAGCCAGATTTGGTAAAGATTAATTTGTTGATAACACAAAGCTGGACATTTTGAGGGAGTCTGTTTGACCTAAGGACAGGCCAATAAAGAGTCTGTTGAAAGCTGAGCCTAGACAGGATAAATATTTATTTTTGATTATAAATATTCTAATTTGATGAAAGAGGTAAGTTACCATAAGAAAAGCTTGTTCATTTTCCATGATAGGAGACAAATTTATATCATTTTGTTTAGTGAACCTGGAAATCCTCATAGCAGGTTTGGGGTATCACATGGGGAAAGTGGGGCAGGATGATTGAATTGTCACAGCTCCTAGAGACACTGCAACGGCTACAGTGCAGTTGTTTAAATTGCAGATGGGTTTTGTAACTACCCTTTTACCTAAACATAAATAATCAGTACTGTATTTAGTATTCCTGGCAATACCCGCTTGAATATGCGTGCTAAACCTTGTGCCTGGCCTTTTTAGACATGAGGTTTGTTCACTGAATTTATAGACACAATTTTACATGTTTTTTTTCCTGAGTATGTTACCCAGTTGCATGTTCCTAAAAATGAAACCGCGTACTGTGTTGTGATGTTGAATACGATTATTTGGTCTTCTTTTTTGATCTTGAAATTTAATTCAGGAATGTGGAGCTATATTATTCTTCATATATGGGTTAATCTGAGGTGTAAAACCAAAAAAAAAAAATTTTAGTAGGTCATTTGTACATGCTTCATAAACATTACATTTCCCCCCTCTTATACACCAGCCAATCTGTAGCATATTTGACATCACTGCATCATTGCAGCATTTTCTCCATTTGCTGCTGTTTCTGTGAAACTGGTGTTCTCAAGGATGTTTGCTATTGTGATCAGTGACAGGCAGATAAATACTCTTTGGGGGACCTGGAGATAATTTATTTCTCCAGAAGTCTGTGACACAGCAAGGTAATGAGCATTCCAAGATCCTGCCCAAGACCCAAACATTTAAGTTTGCATTTAGTAGTGGTGACGGGAAAGTTGATTGGTTTTTATTTTCATTTGGGGTCTTCAGTTATTTAATGCTAGCATAAGCCATTCATATTGCTGTTGAAGTCCTCCTAATTTCAACACATACTAAGAATTAAGCTTGGCCCTTAGCTGTTTTCTAAAAGGCAGTCTCTTCAGTTAGTAATAGTGTTTTACCAAGACAATATACACTTGCTGATTGGTCACTGGGCTTAAACCTGAAAAAGGATTAATGAAAAAATATCAGTGGCTTAGCACACTTCACTGTCCTTAAAAACTCTCTATGCATATATAATTTTAATGCATGTAGAAAGTCTTGTCCTTGTGAAATAAAAATCTGTTTCTAATCACCATTATGAAAAATGAAAAGGAAAAAAAAATAAAATCTCACCAGAGTGAAATTTGACATAAAGGATATTACCCCGGAAAACTACAGGTAAGAATACCCTTTCCACTTACAAATAATTATTCAGATATTAAAGAGTAGTTGCTGAATGAATCGAGTTTTAAACACAAAATATTGACATGGTCCATTGCTCTGAATAGTAAGCCAGCAGTTTGATGGTTAAGATACTCATTTAAGATATGAAAACTTAGGGTAAAATCTCACTTAAGAAAAAGAAAGGAAAAAGAATGCCCTCATCCTGGGATAATTTTTCACATGCTTGGTAAGTTCTCCATTAATCAGCAGGATTTTGATTAGAAGACTTAAATATATTCACTACTCTATAAACTAAGCAAGCACTAGACTAAGGGAAATTTCTATTAAAAGTTTGTAGCTATTTTTCAGCTGACAGGGATATGACCTTACAGCCACATGGCATTGTTAATACTTTTTGAATACCAGACTTATGTCTTTGCATCTATCAAGTAGCGATGTTACTAGGAAAAGCCCCAGAATTAAAGCCTTAGAAAACCCTTGAATTAAAATTTTCAATTTATCATTATCTGTTAGGTTCTACACAAATAGCAATTTTTGGAAAACAAACAAACAGGGAAAATTACATCATTAAAAGAAAACCCTAACTCCCTACTTTGTCTGAAAAAAAAAAAAAGAAGAACACCTGAGTATGAAAAGATGTATTGGAGCCAAAATAAATTAGATATATCTGTAGCTCTACAAGGAATACAATACAGATTACTCCCATTTAAATAATACCTTAGGAATTTTAACAAGGAAGAAATTATTGGATGTTGCTTGTCCTGGTTTCAGCTGGGATAGAGTTAATTTTCTTGCTAGTAGCTGGTGAGATGCTGCAGTTTGGGTTTAGTGTGAGGGGCTGTTGAGAACAGGCTGATGTGTGTCCCCACCACTGGTGAGCTGGTTGGTGCTCACCCTGAGTCAAGGACTTATCACTGCCTCATGTGCTGCCAGGGAGGGGCTGCACATGAAGCTGTGAGAGAGCACGGCCAGCACTCCCTGACTATGCCAGAGGGAGATTTGAACACCACAGAACATCATGCCCAGTATATAAACAGAGGCAACAGGCTGGGAGGAGCTGAGCACTGCCCAGGTCTGGGCTGGGCATTGGTCAATGGGTGACAAACGACTGTATTGTTTCTCTGGGTGTTTTTCCTCCCTCTCTCTTTTCTTGTCATTAAAATTGTTATTGTCATTGTTGTTGTAGTTATTGGTGGTGGTGGTGGTGTTGCTAATTTTATTTCTTTTATTAACATATTTTTATCTCAACCCACAATTTTATTCACCTCCCCACTGGGGTCAGGCAGGTGAGCAGCTGTGTGGTACTTAGTTGCTGCCTGGAGTTAAACCTCAACACTATTTTAAAAACAGCCTGAAAAGATGAACTTGAGGTGAACCTTTCCCTAAAAGGAAAAAAAAAAAGCCAAACAAAAGTTAATAATATTGATAAAGGAGTGTGATACTTACTTTTGTTACTCATTTGTAATTCACTGTGTGCTTAGCTCGTGAGATTTTTTGCTCAGTGGAAATCTTGAAATGAATGGAATAAAATGTGAATCTTCAATACAAAATAACATAAAATCTGTCTCATAGTCTTTTTTTTAATTAACTTTGGACCTTGAAAAAAACATTCTAAGAACACTTTGCCTGCCTTGTGGAACTGAAATATTATCAAGCTTGATAACCAAATAAGTTAATGTAGAACTTTGGATTCAATTTAAATATTTTAAGACTTTCCATCAAAAGAACTCTGGAAGTACCATTCTACAACCAAAGGTCATTCACTTCTGTGGTCTTTATGTACAGACTGTGCAGCAGGAATGCTCTTAGTTACAATTTATTTACAACTGAGCACCAAAATCTCCCTAATACTTACCACTTTTAAGTCTGATACACGCCAGAGACTTCAGTGACACAAAATTTGTTCTAATAAATGTAAGAAAGAGAGATTATGGGGTCAGAAGGGGAGCTAAAATGTACTCAGGGTTTCATGCATAAGAAAGCTACTTCTCACTATGTGATGTGTTCAGTCTAAGTCACCAGCGCTACAGCCAGATCCAAGAAAAGTTGCAGAAGTGGAACTTACAGGCAGAGTGAAGGTATTGAAATAAAAACCTGTGTGTGCCCTAGACATTGCTTAGCCTCTGTAGGGCTGTTGGGCATGTCCTCTCTTCATTCTGGTGTAAAAATTTCTGCGAGATGAGAGTTTCAGCAAGAGGTTTTGTCAGTCAGAGTAACACTGTCAGCATTGTTGCAAAACCCAAGATTGTCTGTTTCACCTCCTCAAGGGGAGGCAGAAATTCAATCCAGATCTCACTGTCTGGGTGAAAGTTTTAAAAAGGAAGTGTTGTGTGAAAGTGGGTACCTTAGTACCAAAATTAAACTAAAATAGCACTATATAAAATTACAATTGTTCCTCTGTTCTAAGATAGAGTGGCTGGAAATACATTTATAATTTATCAGTCACAAGTAACTGCTGATTAGCAGATTGGTGGCCTTTCTATGGTGGCTCTTGCTTAACTTCTTTTATTGAAACCAACTGTATTGGTTCTAACAGAGGCAGAGTTCAGCAGCCCTGCCGGTGCTGTGCTTCAGTGGATAACACAGCAGTGTTTTGGCTACTGCTGAGAAGCACTGTCCCTCTAACATTCTCCCCCATCAAGGGGCAGGGAGTGGGCAAGACCTCGGGAGGGAAAACAAGCAGGCCAGCTGACCCAAAGGAACCAAAGGGATATTCCATACCACATGATGTCAGCTCAGATATAAAAGCCAAGAGAGAGAGGAGGAGGGGGGGGCACTCTGTAATGTCTGCCTTCCCACGGAACCACTTCCCGTGCTGAGGCCCTGCTTCCCGGGATGTGCCTGAACATCGCTTGCTGATGGGAAGTAGAGATTGACTTCTGCTTCTTTTGTTTATGCACACACAGACCCTGCTTTTGCTTTTCTGTCACTAAAATAAAAACTGCCTTATCTCGACCCACTGATTCATCTTGTCCTTTCCCCTGTCCCTCTGGGGGAGGGAGCTATAGGGCAACTTGGTGGGCACCTGGCACCTAGCCAGAGTCAAACCATCACACCAACCTACTACAAATAAATTTAGCAGTTGTTGGAGGAGGTTGTCTTCAAGCAAACCTCATTATTTTGTCCAGCAAAGAGGCTCTCAGAGTCCCCATTAAAGGAGGCAAAGCCTGTCTAGGAATGACCAAGAGATCAAACCCAGAATCATCATTTTTAGAGAGGTGTTCACGTAAACCCTTTTCCTGTAATTACAGCTCCTTTAGAGGCTTTTCAGGAAAGTTTACATGAGGAAAGGATGTCCAGTGGAAAAATATCTCTGCCCGCTAGATCTGTAGATCCCAGTTAACAATTGGTCAGCAGAGAACAAATACCAGAAGTAAACCTGATATTTCTCAAATATGAAATTATGCACAAAATACTCTTTTCAATAGACTACTGCTATAGTTTACCTTATGCTATACACCATTACCTAGAAAATGTTAAACGAAACAATGTATTCCCTCCGAGAATCTGCTTTATGATAATTTTGTGAAATTGTCTCTATTTAAATAAAAAACTTTCCAAGGGAATGGATTTCAGTGCTGACCTGAAACATTGTAACTATGTTAGGGGATTGGTTTTAATTTATTTTAAGATATTTCTGTATTAACATTGCATCAACTGATTACACCAAAAGAGGTGGCACAGTTTTGAAAAAGAAGTTGTACTAGTGTGTAACGCTTGCATTTAAACTAACATAGACATAATACTCAAACTAATGTATTACCATATAGCCATTATAGTATTGAGTGTATTTTTTGTACATCATAACACCATTTTCCTCTTGAAGTGGCCTGTGCTTTATGAGTTAAATATTCTTGAAACTGGTCTCAAGCTATTTTGAAATGGAAAGAAAATTATGCCATCACATGTTAACAAATTCATCAGTGTAAAGCATTTCTTGATATTTAGTGGAACAATATAGTACAATGTTTTAACTTGCTTAGGCTTTCAGCATTAAAGGAATGGCGGGTTTAATAAGGGAGCATTTACTATTATTTACCTTGAAGTTATAGTATGAAAAACATCTTGAAAGCCTTTCTTCACTAAATGTTGTTACTTTGCAAGATTTTTTTTCCTAAAACATTTTTAATTTAAGATGAATTGTTACCTTCTTTTTCTTTCTTCCACTGTTAAATATCTTCAACTAAATATCTTTAACTATCTTTAACTAAATTTGTCAGTAAATCCTTGTTTTTAAATAAACAAATTTTTTTCAGCTGTGAGTAAGGCTTAACTTCTTTAGATCTCTTTGGCTGAATAAGTGTAGAATTATACATAAGCATAAGTTCTATTACTTACACATTCTCACATCTTGAAACAATTAAAAGAATCAAGCATTGTTACTGGAACTAAGTGCTCAGTAAACTGGGTAATCTCATTCACAGTTGTGGAGTGCAGATGTTGATGATCAGATGCCTTTTCTCAAACTGGAGTCTTTACTCAAATTAGAGTATTAGTTGTAGTGTGCTTGCTCATTAAAGGAGCACAAAATTGTTAGAAGAAAATTAATGGGATTTCAGAATGAATTACTTGAAAGTTAGAAAGTCGAAGAATGAGTATTGACTGTGGAGACCTAGATCGTCTGATTGAGTGCACATGATGCGTTTTCCACAGAACATCCCATTCCATTCAGTTTTAGTAGCAGATCCTGTCCCCTTAAGTGATCTCCCATTCTAACTGTGTTCTGTGGACAATGTTAATAACCTACCTGGGGAGTTGCTGTGATGTTTATCCTTAGGATTACAATATTTATTAATTATTTTCACAGCATAGCTTTGAGGTGAGGGAGGGACACTAATCCCACTTTGCAAAGGTATCAGAATTGGCCAAAACATTTTATTAAAAATGCTGAAGTGCTAGGACCAGATATGTATTAAAATATAACTCTGGTGACTTCAGCAGTGATTTCCAGAAGTGTTTGCCCCTGCAAATCAGAGTCTGTGTTTATTTGGTTTGCAATCTTAGTTCAAGAATCCTCCAATCCCATTTCTCTTCTCCTCTTCCAAAGATACCCCAGCTGCCCCTGGTTCCTATCCCTCCACCTTCAGTGCACGGTCTCTGACAGACAGATCTTGGTCAGCCCATGCCAAACCCTACAAGGTATGATAACAGAAGTCTTTTCACACATGGGAGTACTCTAGCTCATGCTATAGCCCAGGAATTTGGATATATTTTGTACCAGCATAGCCACAGTGTCTCTACTATATTTTCTAGTAAATAAGGTGGTGTTTACAGGGAGAGACCCTAGGGCCAAGAGAAGAGGGAACTTTCCAGGGCAGTGTTCAGGATATCTTAGTCAGAGCTTAGCCTTTTTCTTGCCCCATTCTCACACAAAATATTCTACTTCATTTGTTCCAATTCCCTGTGAGCCCAGGACACACTGAATGAAGTAGCAGGAAAAGTTAGGGAATAACTGATGTGTTTTCCTCGGTCTACCACTATGGGAACTAAATCGATGATGGTGGTATTGATGGTGGTATTGATGGTGGTATTTCCCAGCTCCAGAGTGCTTGCCTTGGCAAAAACAGTCATATGATGATAATAATATTTCAATAATGGTGCTGTGATGATGGAAATTACCTTCTGTGATTACAATAGCCAGTGAAAAAATGCAGCTGAAAGATGTTTCTCTGGTGATGTTTTGACCTTAACCTAACACAGCTTCAGGCTATCATGAGCATTGGTAGCTTGATAATTCAATTAATTTTCTTTAATTTGCAGGGATGTAGTTACATATGAGCTTAGGCAAAAAAAAGAACATGATTTATATATTGTAATAGGTTAAGAGAAAGAAACACAAAAGCCCGCCCACCCAGCCATACCTAAAAATATCCCAACCAGTCAAAAAAATCCAAAAAATCCAACAGACAAAAGCAAAACCAAAATACTAAATTAAAAAAAAAACAAAAAAAACAAAAAAAACCCACAAAACAAAGCAATTCACAAAACACCAACAGAGGCAACTACTTTAAAAACATCCAAGAAGATATTTACATTATTTTGGGGATGTGCAACTCACATGCACATGTGCAAAATGAAGTGTGAAGGCAATGAAATTAATTTTTGTAATGTCATGTTAAATGTAATAAAATACAATAAGTGATCACTCTTTTCAAATCCCTTAATGGTAAACTGAAATTCTTGAAGGAGCTTTTATAAAATAATATTTACCTCGTAACAGAACCTTGTGGACATTGATTTCTTTATTGGAAAATCATTTCAGAGGGATTTGGACTGAGTGGAAATTAACAAAATGTCTCTAAAAAATATCTATTTTAATCTATTTTCATATACACAGTACGTCATCACTTCAGGGGCTCATTCTCATAGTTGCTGCATTTGTTTCTTTCTTGTCTTTACCTCAGAGGAAAGTTCATTACCAGCCCCTTGAATTCTGTAAGCATTGGAATCTGTTTTAATTTTTAAGTGAAAGGAGTGAAATTCAGCAAGGAAACAATGCAATATAAAATGGTTATAAAATTGTACTGCTTTTAGCTTAGCAACAGAATCAAGCTTGAGCACAGCCTGAGAGACTGTAATCAGCTTCACAAAAAAATTAAACTTTATTTAACTCTAAAAGTGGATATTGGTGGCAGAATGGTGTCACTTTCTAACCAGAGTGAAATGTTTACGCATAGTTTAAACAACTCCTACATATATCATAATTCTGCAGGTAATGATAATCTTACCTGCCTTGTTTTTGGAATCTGAAAGTTTGCTGACAGGTTCAAAAGTGAGTTTCCTTAGTGTGAGGCAAGTTGTAGCTTTTTGGGTTTAAGACAATAATCCAAAGCTTTTACTGACAGCAGCATTTTATCCCTCCCCCACTTTTGTGTTAAATTGAGTACACTTGAATTCAAACAGTCAGAAGAAAACATTTGTCAAAATTCTCAGAGAGCTCTATGATCCACAAAAGTTGGGTACCTCTCTTCCCTCTAATTGCCTACAAGGAGTCTCAAGGTATCTGTTTTCACTTTGGATTCAGTACTTAAAAAAAAAAAAAAAAAAAAGTAAAATGAAGATGCCATGTATAACTGTACACATACACATGTGTGTGTAATTTTATATATATGTATTCACATATTCACATAGCCATATACTTTCAAGCTTCAGGGTCTGTCTGGAAATAGAAACAAATCCTGTGTGGTGCTGAGTTCCAAGTGCAGAAAATAGACAGGGCATGGAAAGTTATGACACTCCACTATCCTGCATATAAGACCTAGAAACAGACCAGATGTGACCTTAAACAGGGACAAGAGATTTTGCTATGTTTGAAGAAGTTTGTTTTGAAGCACTAGTGTTACAAATATTATTTTATTACTCTCTTAAATGTCAACACTATAAATATTTTTCTCTGGGATAGATTCCTCCCAAAGAAAGATAATCCTTTATTTAATGTCACAGGAATTCTTATCTTCTTACATTTTCCATTCTCATAGTTTGTAGCAGAGTTCACAGCAGAACTGATAATTTCTTATTATTGGTTCTAGATGGAAGGCACTTTTATATTAGCATTATCTGCTTATTTTTAATGTATCTCTTGTACATAAATAACCTGCTCTTCAGGTAAGATGAAGTTATTGCTAAATACTAACATCTTTGGAAAGCACAGACACATATTGTGAACACCAAGAGAAGATGCTCTCTGTCTCTTATCTAGATGGAAGAGGAATCGTGATCATGAATGCAGTCAATGACAGTTTAGTATCGACCCTACTCTGTAAGTCTGTCTTGTGAATTGAATATAAAGTTCTAGAGTAGGTTTATTCATGTAAGATTAGTTTACTTGCCCCTTTGTCATTTAAATTTCTTGAGTTTAGCTGTCTTTACTGACTCTGCATGCTTAGAGAAGCCTGGGCTGACTGTGAGACCGCTCCACTTCTTTTTGATACATAGCTCTCCTGAGAATGGTCCTTACCACACTTTTTAGGCCTGTCTGACTTGATTCAGCAAAGTTTGATGAATGAGGGAGCAAGTTTAAGTCCATCTTAAAATAACAAGCCTACTAAAGCACTCCAACTGAATAATTTGAGCTTGGACTGTCGGACCCTTTTAATTTAGGCTTACCTGTTATCTTTGTGTAGTGTGTCATCTGTCAGTTCTACTGACCTCTGTGCTTATCAGTCCTTGAAGATAACATATCACTATGATTTCACTGTTCTTCCATGGAAAGAGGGTAAGAATTTTCATTTCTGTCCTTCACAGAATGCAGGACTGTAGTTTTTTCTTGAAAGCTAAAAAATGTGGAAATCAGGAATGTTCTCTCAGCATTACAGTGAACAGAAGAACTGGCCCACCATACCACATGGGGTGGGCTGTGTCCTGCAAAGTGTGGTGACATATGTCTTTGCATTCTTGGATATTCCAGGCTACATGGTCTAACTTAGTGTTTCTCCATACTAGGATTATGCTGCATTAAAATAGGGATTGACAAATGGAGACTACTGCAGGCATCAGAGTGAAGGAATATTTAAAATCTCTTCTGTATTTGAACAACATAGAGAACTGCCTCACAAGTTCTCATCCTGGAACCACTTTTTCTGAGGAAGTCTAAGTTAGATCTTAAAAGAACAGTCAATGGCTTCTAATCATCAAATGAATGAAATTCATTAAATCAATCTAATCAACTTGCATGGTTTGAGGTTCTCCAGATGCCACGAAAAGCCTCTCACACACCCTGCCCTGCTCCACAGCTGGACAGAGAAGAGAAAATTTAACAAAGGGTTAATGAGTTGAGATAAGGACCGGAAGAAAACACTCATCAATTACCATCAAGGGCAAAACAGGCTCGACTTAGAGATATTAAGTGAATTTGTTACTAACAAAATCAGAAGAGGATAATGAGAAGTAAAATAAGCACTTCAAATACCTTTTTCCCCCCAGCTCCTCCCTTCTTCCCACCGACGGTGCAGGGACACAGAAGTGGGGGTTTTGGTCAGTTCAGCACCCAAGATTTTATTCCGCTGCTCAGGGAGAGGAGTTGTTTCCCTGAAAGCACTGTGAACTTCCCCAGCATGGGTCTAATCTCACAAGCAGCAGTCCTCACAAAACTGCTGCATCATCAATTCTTCCCGCAGGCAAAATGCCCTCCCAGAACTGCTGCTGTGGGTCACTCTGACACAGGGTGCAGTCCTCGAAGGACAGGAGCAAGGCCTCTTTATCCGTGACAACTCCCACAGGACCACAGGCCCCTCTGGGCATTCCCCTGCCCCCCTCCAGCATGGGTACCTTCCCCATGGGCTGCAGGTGGATCTCTGCATCCCCTGGAGGCCTTCATGGGCTGCAGGGGCACAGCTGCTTCCCCATGGCCTCACCACAGGCTGCAGGGACATCTCAGCTCTGGCAGCCTGGAGCACCTCCTGCACCTCCTTCTTCTTCACTGACCTTGGTGTCTCCATTGGTGTTTCTCTCACGTGTTCTCACTCCTCCTCTTCTCTAACTGGAATTAAAACTTTGCTTTGATTTCTTCTTAAATCTGTTATTCCAGAGGTGTTACCTCCATCTCTAATTGGCCCAGCCATGATTAGCAGCATGTCCATCCTCAGAGCCATCAGGGATTGGTTCTGCCAGACACAGAGGAAGCTTCCAGCAGTTTCTCACAGAAGCCATCTTTGTGGCCCCCCACTACCAAAAACTGGGCCCTGCAAAACCAACACATCAATGAAATACACAATGGCAAATGCCCAGCATCCAAAGTGGAAGAGTCACTCAAAAGTTAGAAAGAAACTCAAATGCAGAACTGCAAAGTTTTAGCCATTAGTTCGTTACTGCGTAGTTTCATGAAGCCTCAGTACCAGTACAAAAACAAAACTATATTCACCTGTCGCAGTAACGACACAAAAGGAAGAGACAGAGGCACCTGTTACCAGGATCAGAGAGAAGGAAGGAAGGGGGCAAGACCTGCCTTCTTTATTTTTTATATGCATTTAGAAATCACTATTCATAGGAGGAAATCAGTTCTTCCTCCTCAATCACAGTGGTCAAAGGAAATGTCCATCAAAGTTCTGTGTCCAGGAGAAAGGAATGGGAGTGATAAGATAGTTACAATAACATGGCCATGTTTACAGAGAGAAGTGTGAGAAACTAGCTACAAAAGAATGACAACATCCAGAACTGCAAAAATCAGGGCAACATTCACCAACCTTGAAAAGGGCTTTAGCAGGATTTTAGAGTGTTGTTGAGTTTGGTTTACTTACAAGGGAAATGGTTTGAAATTATAACAATAAAAGAAAATTCATTGCAATAAAGGAGGATGCAGATAAGCAACTTTTGACATAACCATCACTAAAAATAGTTAAGGAAAACTTATCTTTCTTGGGATAAAAACCAGGCAATTTTATATATCAACAACAGATTAGGACTCATTAATAAAGCTCAAAATGTAATTTTTCACAAAAGGATATTTCCTGGGTGCTGTCCCACCTGTCTTGAGCATTTCAATTCACTCTCTGAGGCGAATAGGATTTTTCAGGAAAAAAAAAAAACCAAAGCCAAAAACACAGAGAGAGAAAAACAGCTCCCCCATATTCCTAGACTCACTTTCACTCCAGACTTCTCACCCCTGATATCATTACAGGTTATACATTTTCCCTTTAATGAGGCTGATGAGTGACACAGGGTGTTTGGGGTCAGGGTGTTTTTTGCTGCTGCTACTTGTTTTTCATAGTTTTCCTCTGTGCTGTTGTGGGTACTCTGGAAGCTGCAGTCCCTTTAGTCAAGGACCTCCTCCTCTCTGACCATAGTGCTTCCACCTTTGTTTCCCACTCCTGCTTTGTTTCCTCCCCCACTCTTTCTCCAGTGTTTTTTTGCCCTTCCTTAAATATCTTTCCTCAAAGGCACGATGATGCTGGCTGAGGGGCTCAGACTTGCCCTAAAAGGGGGTCCTCTGGAGCCAGCTGGAACTGCACAGGGCAGCCTCAGTCTCCCTTTTCACAGGTGCTTCTGAAGCCACTTGTTTCTGGCATCTGGGCACCTGCTCCCAGTACAGGGACTAAGGTGGCTGCTGCTTCAACATTTTCCAAAGACAAGACTAAGATCTTCACAAATGGCTGTAGAAACCATCTGGTTAGGAGACAGCACAGCAGAGAAAATGCAGAGTTGAAAAATGCACAATGATGAACTGCAAAAGCAGTCTGGTCTCTGGTTTGTCAGTTAAGAACTACTCATTATAGCACATTTTTGCCAGCAAGGGCAGTGGGTAGCTCAACATTCAGTCTAGAAATCTAGGAAATGTTATGAAAAAAACCAAAGAATAAACCAGAAAATATCACTATTGTACTGTCATGTCTCAAACACCATAAGCACTGTAATCCTTTTCCAAAATACTGAAACACAAAAATGCAGAGAAGAGTAATGATGACTGAAGTTATGGCACGATTTTTAGAGGAAAAGGAACTGTAAAACTGTCGCCGCGCTGCTGTGGACGTGCTCTGCCGAGGGCTGGGGACAGGCCCGAGGGCGCACGGCGTCCTGCACTGGCTTTCCCTGGTGGTGCGGGGGCCTGGCTGCTGAGCTGCAGCGCTTCTCCCCCAGGCAGGGTTCCAGCCGTGCCCAGCTGGACAGTGCCAGCTTCTCTGCTGAGCAGGATTGCCCGGAGCCCGGTGGTCTTTGGCGGATCAGCAAGAACAAAGACCAAGGAGGGGCCTTTGTCCGGTATTTTCAGCTCTTTATTAGGGTAGGGCAGCAGGAGAGGGTCCAGGGAAGGGTCTGGGAGCAGGAGCAGGAGCAGGAGCAGGAGCAGGAGCAGGAGCAGGAGCAGGTCCAGGTGAGCTGAAGGGTCCGGAACAAAGAACCCAGCTCACTGACTGACAGGGGTTTATATAGGGAAAGGGAGAGGGAATACAGCTAAATAGGGGAACAGAAATTACAATACAACCAATGGGTAACCGAGGAGACAAGAACTTTCTGGAGCATAACCAAATACAGAACATTACATAACTGCGTAACCATAAACAGCAACCGAAAGGAATGATGGAATGGGTAACAGTGTCATCCTAACCAGAGTAGCTGCCTCAGAGGCCAGTGTGCTGAGCTCTCTTCCACCACCGTTGAGACTTACATGCTGTGGCTTTAGCCACACACACTGCCACATAAAACCTGGAAAAGCAAGGACAAAAGCAATAGATTACACATCGCTACAAAATCGGGTGTGGTATGAAGAAGGTAAATGTAGACTATTTATTACTCTTTTTAGCACAAGAAAACCTGACAGGCAGGCACCACTGAAATGAGCAGGCAGCATTTTCTTTTCCATTTTTTTTTAGGGGAAAATTCTTTTTCACAGTGTATTTGACATTAAGCTGTGAAATTATTTTCCACAGGAGGTTGTGACATCAATAGTGCAAATAAATCTGAATAAAAATGATCAGGCCACCTAGTAGAACAAAAGTCCATGGGGACTAATGAATGTGATCAGCTGACTCAGGAAGCCATGAAACAACTGATCCTGGGAAAGAACACCAGCAGACACATCACTTTGTACATGCCTTAGAGAGCAAGCTTTGCAGGACACTGCTGAAGGAAAGTTATTGGCAAATGATCCGAATCAACACAACTGTCCTTAATGGGTGGGGAGCAGCCTCACCTAGCTTAATTCCATTGGAATATATATGTACTAAAGAAAATAGGCTTTTGATTTTACCTCCTTTTCCCTCTTTTTTTCCCATTGATAAATTTCAGATTTGAGTTGTGTGTTCCATTTTTGTTACCTTTTTTTCCTCACAGAAAATGTGAGATAGGGCAGTAGGGAAATAAAATTGCAGCACCAGCTGTACAGCTACCTGTTACTGACAAATAAAACCCTATTACAGAAGAAGGCTCATAGGAGATGGGCAAAGGCAATGTAACCATGAAACTCATGGAATGACGCATGGTGTGACTGACTTACCCACATCTATATTGTGTTTTCAACACATTTTGTTACATTGTTTTATCATTTGGTTTCATTTTATTTATCTAGTAAAACAGACATCCCATGTAACATCATCTTCAAATAAGTAAATTCAATGTTAAATATAGCCCTCTCTATGTAGAATATCTAAAAGGGCCTATTCAGAGAGTATTGGACTGTGGCACTACTACAAATCAGCACACTTCCTTTGAAATCACATGGTTAATAAAGCCACGCTGGGGAGCCCCAACCATACTTGAAAAATATTTCAACGCTTCTGTTTGCTTCTCTGCAATGGATCTGTCGTGGAACATTTTAGTTTGTCTGTGCTCATAGCTACAGTATTGGCTGCAACAGCAGGTTTCAGTTTAGTTTTCAGCATACAGTCTGATGAATAAACAAGATAACAAAAAGAAATTACAGTCTCTCCTGCATATTTATTTTATCATTTATGACACAAATAGAACTCAGCTTACCCTGCCTACTTCGGACTTCTATTCCTTGTGTTGATTTCACTGTTTCTTATCTTTGTAAATATGACTCAGTATAATAGGTTTTTCAATGCTATCCATTCACATAACTTCACTACAAACAGTCATACCTTATCCTTATTAAATCCCAAATATATCCACCCAGCTATCAAACAGTTCTGATGTCAACTGATGAGTTTTACTGTTTGTTTTTTTTTTAATTCTCCTCCCCATCCTACCAAGGGAGCAAGGTGAGTGAGTAAGTGACGAGTGACTTCTTGGTACTTAGTTAACTGGCTGAGGATAAACCCTAAGACACATTGGTTAAGGAAGATAAAGTGTGGTATTACACAGAAGACACTGTCCAAGCTGGCAAATTTTGAGTAAGTGGGACAACAATTCACTGATCAAATAAAGATTCCTATCAGAAAATGCAGCAATATTTGCAAACTGAAAGTCTCTAAAAATGACTGAAAATGTTTTTTCTCCATCAAAGAAAATAAATGGTGGGAATTGCATAGAATACAACTTTGCCCTAAAAATCTACTTATTAGCTCCAGCACTTAGCACTCATCTGGTTCTCAGCTCCAGACATTAATATCTTTAACATTCAATATTCATGCCATGCTCCTATAGCAGTAACTTTGAATGAAAATGTAAGGAGAAAATTAACTGGAACACATTAACTTTATGACATGTTGTTATCTGAAAGTAAAGCAATTAAACTGTGTCTTGACTGTATTCTCTCAAATGCAACTCTAATATAGATGCTCTACTGCAGTCACTCCTTTTATACTTCATTGCCCTGGAAGTAAATGCAGTTTTTAAAATGAGAGTTGCATAACACAAATAAAAAATATTGTGATGAGGTTTAAAATATCACTTTATGGACAGTTATCTCGGTAAGTAATAAAGACTAATTTTTCTGGTGTGATCATTGGTCACTCTCACCCAACCTCAGTTTTGTCAGTAGCTGGGAAAAAATCCCAGAGCCTGGTAAGTATTTGCTTTATTTCAAAAGGACCTAGGTACATGCAGTAGAGCAGCAAAGGGTTTGGTTTTGGTTTTGGTTTTTTATACACTTCAGTGCTAAAGGTTTTTGTGTGGTTACTGTGTTTCCAGTTTCTGTATGCTCCCAGGTAGGCTAGATAGCACTGGAGGCAATAAGAACCCTGCCTGGAAAAGTAAAAGTACATACAAGAGGTGGTTTTGGATAAATTACATGCATTCAGGTTATCTGGGCTTGGTGTTTAAAGGTCTGATTTCACCTTATATTCCGTGTAGGCCAGTTAGAGAAAATTTTTATAGTAGTAAAAGTGGTAATTTACAAGAAAAGAAAGGTTCTGGAGGCTGAATCAATCTAAAAGTAAGTTTGTCCCATTTACATCATATGTTTTCTTCTGGTCCTGAGATTATGCATTTAAAATTGTCAAATTTCTAGAAATAAATTCAGAAAATTTGGAAGCATTTTAGTGTAAGTGAACAGCAAAACAGGGCCCAGTAATACTATCTCATCTTTAACAGGTCAGCCCCCTCAAGAGGTTATTACTATAACAATTAGGACTAATCGAAGCCCTGACAAATTTGAAAATCACCTTCCTGTTTTACTCATATTCCTGACAAAATTATAATATTTTGACTTCACTGAAAGAAGAAACTTACTTTGTTTTTCTTTTATTGAAAATAGACTTTGTGAAGTGCTGACTTAATTTCTGATTCTCGGCTAAAGTTTAAAATAATCATTCACTTCATTTGTCAGTGATTAACATACTGACATGTTTTCAAATTTAACTGAGATAAAAAGCAATTTACAGCACTTTTAGAAGAGAAAAGAAGGAGAGTTGTACAGGTCATATGGCATTACAAATAACATAAAAATAGAAATCAACAATAACTTGGAATTTACTCAGAACTTTATTAGTAAATTTGAGAATATACACTTCCCTTTTTTCTTTTTCTTCTGTTTTCTAAAGAAACAGATTAAACATCAAGGATTAAGTACTGTCTGGTTGATGTGACCCACCAGAAGTCTAATCAGTCCACTGAGTCTGTGATTGAAAAACAGAATGGAATATCTTTGCTGCAGTTATTAGGCAGCTGAAGCTGACAAATGGGGAGACCTTTCTCTATTACATGTTTTGCTACTTCAAAGACCAAGATTATCTGCAGACATACATAATACTTTTGTGAGTTAATAGAACATTGTAATTTATTGACATGGCAATTCCTCACTATGAGTCTAAGAATTAATAATATACATATGGAAGATATTTTGAAAACAGGAAGAGACGGTATGAAAGAATTCAGTAGTTCAATAAATAATATTTTTTTTGCATTTAAATTTTTTACTTTTTTTTTTTTTGCTTGACTGAAAATAGCATTCCTGTTCAGAAAATTGTCATTATGTGAGTGATTCTCTGAATTAGAACTACCAGGAAATAAAGCAAAAAAACGTGCAAGTAATTAACTCTAATACATTAAAAATAAAACACAATATAAAACTTAACAAAGCTAATTTGCGTTAGATTGAAAAAGTATATGTGTGGAGCATATAAATAAAAGGACTTATCCAGGGGGACTTTGTGCAGAAGTGTTCAAACACTTTAATTTTCAAACATTATGTTTAGGTTCTACTTACACATGGATTCACCTGTACACTTTAAAATTCACCCAGCTATATGTTTTCTGAGTTATTCAGAGCTTAGGTATATTTAACTGACAGTGTTGTAGTTCATTCCCATACTAGAAGGTGAGCTATTTCTCCTAATTTTTAGGATCTGACAAAACAGATAATCTCAGAGTATGGTTTCTTGAAATTGTTCAAATAAAATACAGTATTACATTTGAAAAAAACAAAAAACTATTGCAGTGCTACTGAAATCCCAGTCTACTTTCGTATTTTTTGCATTTTTAATCTATACTTAGATAGTGAGAGCAACACAAATATTTACCCATTAGCAGGAATTTGGCTGAAATTAAGGAGCAAGAACTTTAGCTTTAGGCTATTATTCAGCCTTCAGCCTTTAATTCAGGTCCCAGACTGGAAAATATGTCCACAGCCAACTGATCAGAACTGATGAGTAGGTGCTTAGGATGGCAGTAAGGTGAAATCCAAGTGAGATATGAACTGATTCTGCCATTTTCAGATCATGTGGTAGGAATAGATGCAGTCTGAGATAGCTTCTGTAATGTTGGCTGTGTGCCGCTCTGCTTTGGAGGTTTGAGTTCTTGGCTGATTAATTCAATAACGCATTAAAATTTTCTGTATAAGTAATGTTAAATGTTGCTTAAATATCTGCACTATGAGAGTCCTTCCAAAGTACAGCCTTTGAAAAGAATGTGATAACTGCAATCTCTGCTCATTCCAGTGCATGCATTAGATGGGGTTTTCTTGAAACATAGAACTTGAATGTAGATTGTAATGCACAGAACCCCTCCTATATTTGGCACATCTCCTTAATCTATATTTAATTCTATAAATATTGGGCCACATATGCACTATGTTAGTAATTTTAGATTGTGACTAGAACTAAGCCATTTTGAAAGTATCTCCATCTGTTCTTACATGCACAAAAAAAGAAAATAAATCACTAAAAACCAAAACACACACCCAAAAAAAAAAAAAAAAGTGAACCTAAAGAAAATATAGAAATGTGCAAATATTTTCTGTGAGGACTAAACAGTATCCCAAACGGCATCCTGAACAGGCTGCATCAGTGTGAAATCCTTTCAAACATTTTGTGACAAAAAAAGTTATATCCAAAATAAAAAATAAAACAGTATTGTGAAAGGAATTCCATACAGTCATAAACTGCAGTGCAATGCTTGGGGCTGTCTTCCTTCATGTGCTTCCTATTTTGTAAGAATAGCTAAAGGTCTTGAGAACACTGAAGATTAAATGTGTCTGATTTTCTCTACTGCCTGTAAAGTGTGGTAGAATCTTCTCTGAAGTACATCTCACACCAATCTGAGTTCCAGCAGAACACAGCAGCTGTTGTATCCTTCATAGGCCAATTATAAACAGCAGTAAAGAACTCTTTTGGTGCTGGCATATGAACCACTTCACATAACACACTCACAGGCACTGGCCAGTATATAAAATCCAGCTGTAGTTTCGGATACATGTGTATATGTCCATAAATAAGGTGTTAATCTCACTCTTAGAGATAAGCAAGAGTGTTCACAAAGCCAGTCATCAGGAAATGACTTCTAAAAGACGTCTTTAATAGCCATTGCAGGGAAGCAGTGTTATATATTTCTTTTTTCCATATTGTTTATTTAAATGAATCAAATTGTTTTTAGGCTGAACTGAGAATCTTAAAATGTAAGTGGAGAAAATTTAAGTGACCAGGGCAATATTTCAACTATGTCAATTTTCAGAGATTCAATTACTGCTCAAATAAAAATGTTACAACAAAAGTAAATGTGTGCTTGAGTATATATAAAAATCTTACTTAACAGCAAAATAGATTTAATTTTTTTTTAAATGAGCCAAAGTTGACCTCTACACATTATAGATAATTTAGGGTAGGGTATTTCCTATAAATAGAAATTCTTTTCAAAGAGTGCATTGTCCTCAATCTTTTGTATGGCAAACCTATTTAGATCTACCAAGAGTAAAAATTACTGGAATGGACTCTGTTCTAGCAAACTACTGTTTTGCCTAAAATTTTAAAACGATTTGAAGTCCTAAGTGATAAAATACCTCAACTTACTGCCAAAAAGCAAAATGCATCCAGAAAAAAGAGAACTTCAAGTATTCACAGAATCACTAAATATTCTGAATTGGAAGGGGGCCACAAGGATCATCAAGTCCAACCCCTGGCCCTGAACAGCACCATCTCCAAGAATTTCACCCTGTTCCTGAGAGCTCTGTCCAAACCCTTCTTGAGCTCTGTCAGTCTTGCTGCTCTGAGCACTTCCCTGAGGAGCCTGTTCCAATGCCCAACCACCCTGTGGGTCAAAACCTTTCTCCTGATACCCAACCTAAACCTGCCCTGACTCAGCTTCATGCCTTTTTACTCAAGCCCTGTCACTGGTCACCACAAGAAGAGATCAGTGTCTGCCCCTCCTCTTCCCCTCACCAGGAAGTTGTAGACTGTGATGGGGTCTCCCCTCAGGCTCCTCATCTCCAGGCCAAGAGACCAAGTGACTTCAGCCACTCCTCACATGGCTTCCCCTCCAGACCCTTCACCATCTCCACAGCCAACAATGGATACACTGTAATAGCTTTAGATCCTTCTTATATTGTGGTTCTGTAATAAATTAGTTAATCCCAGGATGTCTCCTTGTATATCTACAATTAATCCTAACAAACAGTACAAGTGAGCTTCTGTGTCAATACCAACTTCAAATTCTTTCTTTTTCCATCAGCAGTACTTTTTTTAAAGAGTACGTTACTGCTGCTGTTATGGATTGTGTGATCTATTCTCTCTTGGCCTGCATTACTTGGCATTTTGCTTTGAGAATTGATCCATTCATTTCAGAGACATCTTGTTTTAGTCAGTGATTTACCTTTCTATTACCCTTATCATGATATTTATGTTAAATAATGTAGAGTTTCTTTCTTCCTCTGCTCGCTAACAAGAGCATTTGTGAAGTACACTTTTCACTAGCCTTTGGAGGTATTCGTCAAGATTTGAAGACTAAGCATCTTTTCTCACACCTAAATTTGTATGTTGCCTTTCATATCATGCTAAATATGGTCCATGACTTACTTCCGGCTCGGATATTCAAATATGTATGACAGCTATATTGCAGGTTAGTAGATAGATGGCTCTGCAATTTCAGAGGGCATCTTGCATCTGTCCCCCAAAACAACCCTTTATGCATAGATCAAAGAATTCTTTAAAGTTTGAACAACTTAGTCAACCAATTTTTCCTATTCCTGGTGGGTACTCCATAGGGTCTTGGATTTTCAGTCATGTAAGATTTCACATATACAATTTCTTTACATTGCAATTTGCTTCAAGAAGAAAAAAACTTTCAGAGGCTCAGCCTGACGGAGATAGGAGAGAACGTGGAGGTTTAATTTCACTTCTGCAAAGTGTTTGTTTTATATCTCAAACTGTGTAATGGAAATGTGGCATACAGAAGTGATGGTGAGAGGAAATATTTTAATTTTCTGGCCCTGGTGAAATGTCTCCCCACATAGGGTGTTACCTCTGTTGCTGAAAACTGCTGAATTAAACATCTACTCCTACAGATTTCCTTGGTCACATGGTCCAGAGAGTTGGTGAGGAAAGCTTCCAAAAGTTTGAATTGTTTTGGCACTGAAGAAAATCACTAAGAATTGAAGAAAGCTTAAAAGATTAAGGGAGCTGAATTTTCTTTTCCACCTTTAATTTCTTCCTATAAGAAGGAAGAAATGGCCACTGCTGAGACATCTTCCCTCCTGTTTCAGCCTCGTTTAAACAACTGAGAATACCATCTGCAAAAGGTAGGCACTGCTTCAATCAGGAGCTCTGGTTTCAAATTGTTTCATTTCTCAGATACAGAAACTCTAAGAAAAGATACCATGAACATCCAAGACAAGTTACAGGGAGACTGGCAGAGTTCTTTCACTCTTACATGAGAAAGGACAGGGCATCCATGGACTAATCTCCACAGAAGAGCATTCCCATGGGACATACAGAAAAGCAGTGGCTGGAAGGAGATGACAGATAAGGGCTGTAGCAGAGCTAAAATATGGTAATTATGAGGGACTGACTGAAGTAGTGGCTTCTGTTAATATCCACCTGAGACCTGAAACAGAAATTGAAGGTTGCTTACTTAATCTGGAAAGTAATAGTTTTAAACTGAAATGTAAAAATTAGTAAAATGACTAAGGAGTAAGTCTTGCAGTCTTAGTTGATTAAGATAAATCCTTCTTGAGAGAGATGATAGTAATTGGAATATGGAGCTGCCCACTAAAACAGAGAAATGGATAAAACCTGCTAAAACTCACTGGACCAAAAAGAAACTTGGAGATAACAATTAATAGTACTTTGATGCAGCAACTGTGAGTTCAAATTGGCTTAAACAATAAAACTTTGATCTTGAAATGTAAACATCAGAATCAAGGAGATGAAGATACACAGGCTGTGACAGCCAGTAAGCCAGGGTATTACACGACACATGGAAATGAAGGTGTAAGACGTGTGTCAGTGTTTGCACGGGTTGGTCAGTGCTACAGAGCAGGTACAGGCTGGGTAAAGAGAAAGGCCCCTGCACAGCATCTTGAAATGTAGCACTTTCACTTCTACTTTCACCTCTCTGGTGGAATATGAGAATGATCTATGCTTAAATACAGGACTCTACTATCAAGGAATACTATTCACCATGGTTATAAAGCTTCACCTTATGAAAAATGCTACTTTCAGTTGATTGGTAAACGCTCAAATTAATTTTGTCAGAGTTTGAATACATTTCCCAGCCTTTAGGAAGCAATCACTAGGCCAAATCTAAAGATATAACTGAGCTAACAACACACAATTTTGTTGGCTAAAAAACTTCCTATGCTATACAGGAGACAGAGCAAAACCAATAATCAATGCAGTGGATAATTGACTAGATTTGGGGAGTCAGGACAAAGGCAAAAAACATTGTATACACAAAGCCAAAGAATTGGTAGCCTGCCAGAAAAGATGTATCTGTTGAGGACAAAAAAAAAAAAGAGCATTTGTATGGTGTAGGATCTGTCAGTAGAGAAAGAAGTCTGTGAATACATAACAATGTTTCATCTGGAGAGAGTCCATGTCATCAAATTGCTTTCTGGGTTGCCCTGTACAAAGAATTTTACAGGGGAAGAGCACAGAATAGCACAGTTGTGATGAAAGTTAACCTAGCAAAGAACACGGATTTTTTTTGCAGCAAGCCTGAGCTCATTCATCAACAACTTGCTTGCTTCCCTGGACTGTAAATGTACTAAGTTCCTTCCAAATAAGCAAGTTTTTCTCGCAAAAATATCAGTATGAATTCTAAATCCATTGCCCTAAAAATGCTGCTTTGCAGGATGCACAGCTCAAATCTTGATAATCAGAGATGCTGACAGAAATACTAACAGGAGTCCTGCATGTGAAACATGTCCAGCATTAGGTTGTCCAGCATGAGAGTCAAAGAAAGGTGCTGCTAAATCCCACTTGCAGTGGTGTGGTTAAAGCAGGCTAAGGCATCACAGGTGCTTACAAAAGCTGAGTGTCAGTGCACCTGTATTCAGAGATACTCCCATAATACTCTATAAAATCTGAAAGCCATTGATTTGGGGGAAGCAAATGTCACCTGGAATTCATCATAAATTTTATATTCTTATTGACAAAAGGGCTTCCTAAGCTCTTCCTTATTCTGAGAGCATAGAATGTTTTTGTGCTTGGTGCCAGAGCTTGGGCTGGTAGGACTTACCTCACTACAAAGCAATTTCCAGTCACTGCCAGGGGAGAATTGACAATGTACACCACACAATGCTGTCTCCTCTTCCCTCTGCTTGGCATTTTTTTGTTCTGAGGAAAGGACATGGAGATGAGTACAGACCTAGATGTGGCACATCTGTATTTTGCATTGTGGAAATTCTCCACTGAGAGCAAACAACCAGACTACAGCACTTTGCAGCAGCTGAGAAAAATACTTTCAAAGTACGTGTTTCTGGGCATAGATCTAGGCACTAGATTTCTGGGCACTAGATTCACCATATACCTTTCTTTAGCCTATGACCAGTACACGTTTCCCCACTCTCCAGTCAGAAAATAAACAGATATGTGAAAATAAGTTCTCAAAATTCTGCCCAGGTAAGTGGCGATTTCCTGTTCAAGCACTTCAGACTCAGATTTGTCTCTTCCTTTGTAATTCTGTAATTAGAGAATATTCACATCTTGTGACTTACTGCATTTTACAAGTGTGTGTCTATATATATAACTTTTTTTTCCCCTTCACATTGTTTCAGTCAGGGCTGAACAAATTATTTCAAAATCAAATATTCCTTTTGCTTTAATGTTAAAGTTACAGTCTGTGATAAGCTTGGTAAATCAAATTTACTTTCTGTAGTATTTCTCTGAACTATAAAAATAGTTGTGCTACTTGTTTCTATCAAAAATAGTTATTTTTGGTTTTGTGACATAATTTTCTTTAAAGAGCACTAAAAACAGTTATCTAAGCAAAATTAAAGTCTTCTACCTTTTATACCTATATATTATGCAAATGATGTTTATAAAAGTCAAAAGAGTACGTCTCTGAAACTGATACAATGATTGTATTTCCTCAGATGAAAGAGTCTTAACATTGAAAATCTTCTAAAGGACTTCTCTAACTGTGACTGGTTAAGAATTTGTATGCTTTTCCTGAGTCATCAAAATATGGAAGAAATGATTGCCCTCAATACTGTCTTTGAGCAGACTACAAGTAGGATTAGATTATTACTGAAATTTCTGTGTGATACATTTGCATTATTTGTACTTTTTAGAACCTTTTAGCCTGAGATTTGAGGAAACACACTAAGTAACATTAAGAAATACCTTTCTTGAGATGTGTTTTTTTAAATTTAGTGCCTGTCTGTCTTGAGTATATGACTAGAAGTTAGGTGAGTTGAAGTGATAACCTAACCCTGTTGAAGTCAATCAAAATTTAATTTCAACTTCACTGCAGTCGAGTCAGAAACTCAACCACAGGTCTGCTTCACATGTCTTCCCACTGACCTGGGTGACATATGGGAAATGTAATTTCCTTCTGGGTTTTTCTTATCCTGGTTGGTGCCCATGTTTTCTGTGTGGACTGAGACAGGCTTTCCCATGGGAATTTAAATACCTAGGATGTTGATCATCTTTGACTGGAACACCAAATCCTAGTTTGCAAAGAAATAAAACATGGGGGGAAAAAATGGACATTATTGCATTTTAGAGAATGACTTGCCTTGAAGAGACCACTACTTACAGGCCTTCTTGGAATGTGAGGGGAGGGTTTCTTATTTTCAGTGCCAAGCCATGTTGTAAACCACTTTGTCTCACTTACACTGTAAAACTGTCACTGAAAGCAGTCATTAAAAATGAACTTGATCATAGCAATGCAGGCTGAGAATATAGCTTCACAATTTGCCACAGCAGAGGGTGTACTGTGAACTTACAGCATCTGTTAGTTGTTATGCAGTAAGAATTCACACACATGCTTTTGTCTGCAGCAAGTATGAGATTATGTTCAGGTATCTTAGCTGTCAACAAAGAGGGCTTGCTTCTTTATCTGCCCATACAAGGTCAATAAGGTCTATAAATTGCTGATGAAGACAGACGAAAATCCCTTATTTTCACAGGAATTTGAGTCCAAATCCTTTGTATGCCAGGTGGGTGCAGAACAGGCTAAATTACTCTTGGGTCTGACTACTCCCAATGATCAGAAATTCAGTTTTGGACACAGATAAGATTTCTTTTTATTGAAACTTTTAAGAATGCCATAAAAGTGTTGTTGAATTGCACTTTTCCGTTTAGGAAAAAGAAAGAAAAAGAATTCTCAACAAAAAGTAGTCAAACTCAGCAAATGCCTTAAAGTGTTACTGTAAAAGAAATATGTAAGACGATATAGTTGAAGGCATACGAGAAACTCTTTTGTATGACTTTATCTGGCACAAAGTAATAAAAGCCAGGCAAATTTGTATTGTCTAACTATACAGTTTAATCACCATTAAATTTAGCAAAATTAAAAATAGCAATAATAAAAATGGGAATTAGTTCCCAAAGACTGAATAGCTCCTACTGTGATTTGAATTCAGGAAAAAAAGCTTCCTTCCCTTTCTTGAAATCTGTATAGCCTAGGTGGGTATCCTGCTGGAAACTTTTAGTAAAATGATGGCTCTCACTGGGAGCCCATTCACTGTTATTAAAATACAATAGAACCTCACAAACACACCATTTAGCTACTCAGAAAATCTCTTTCCAGTTCTCAGACATGGAAAATTCATGAAGTAATCTCTCATAAATTCAAAATATGTTTAGAAAATACATTTTCTCTGCATGCAGTAATGAGTTACAATGTGTTACAAATAAATGAAACTAAAGCATAGCCTTTCAAATAAAGGAAAAAGTCATCTAATGTTACACCTTTGCTTTTACAACCGTGGTTACTCACTTGAGGCAAAAATCAACATGAAAGCTTTACATGAATAGATGTAAAGCAAGTGTTATTATGACTTGGACATAATTCCTTAAACTTTATTTCTGCAGTAGCAACTGAAGTGCAGACTGGCAGCAGGTGTGCAGGTGTACAGATCTTAACTACAATTAATCACACTGTTGGCCGTGGGTTTGGGATTGCAGGGAAATCTAAGTTCACCTTGCGTGACTCCAGGTCTTTCAGCCCTAAAAGCTTGCCTAAATCATAGAAGAACAAAACCAACTTGGACTTTTTGTGCCGTCTTAAAAGAGTTTGCAAGAACAGAGATGATCTGCCTAAGTCTGATGTCACTTCCCAGCTGGAAACACCACAGGACCAATACAGGGTGTCATGGTTCAACCCCAGACAGCAGTCCAGCCCCTCGCTCACTGCCCCACCAGTAGGGTTGGGGAGAGAACTGGAAGGGTGAAAGCCAGAGAACTCAGGAGTTGACGTGAAGATATTTTAATAGTGAAAGCAAAAACCATGCACACAAGCAAAGTAAAACAAGGAATCAATTCACTGCTTTCCATGGCTGGGCAGGTGTACAGCCATCTCCAGGAGAGAGGGCCCCATGACATGTAACAGTGACTTGGGAAGACAAACACCATCACTCCAAACATCTCCTCACAACCCCCTAGACCCTAACACCAAACCCTATCCCCCTAGCCATAACCCTAAACTCTAATGGCCATAAACCTAATCCTAACTACCCTAACTATAACCCAAATCCCAATCCTGAGCTCTCATCCCAAGCCTAAACCCTAACCTTAACACCTAAGAGGAATGACTTTGGACAAGATTTCACTGCAGGCATGACCAAGCACAAAGAAGTCAGGACTAATCCAATGATAACATATAGCCACAATCTTCCTTCTCCTCTCCTTCTGCAATATGCACAGTTCAATTTATATCCTAAGAAGGTGTTCACAGTCCTTTGAAACTCTCAAGAATATTCCATAAATCATAAGGAATGTCTCAGTGGGGCTGGACAGTAGTGCAGGTTTCCTTGATTAATTTCCAACAGTCTTACCTGGGGAATATTTTAAACCATTTTTGCTAGTTTCAAAGCCTGAAGGAAAAGGTGCTTTGTTCTCCTAATGAAGAGAGGAGCTGGTGGCTTGATGCAACCAGAAAGCGGATTGCTTTCTGGAGCTGTAAATGTTTTTCCAGTTGCGTTTTAGATGTGTTTGCAATTTATAAGTTGTTAAATTACAAGGATGGAAATACGGCCAGAAATTTACTTCACTTTCTTTCACTTGACCTAAAAGGAACATCTAAGCAAAAACTAGTCTCCTAGCTAAGTCATTATTTATGTTCTAGAAAGAGAAACTCTTCATTCAGACTCCAAAACAGAATTGTGTCTGATCAATTGAGTGAATTTAGGATTCGAACACAAGCTCAGGCACATTGAAGTACGGGAGACAAGGGCTTTGCTCTTGCAGGAAGGACAAATCAAGACAAAAAACAGACACAGGGAGATTCATTTCTTACCTTGTTTACTCAATAGGCCTGAATTAGTTGTACTTCTCCGTTTAAGTAGGTTCTTGTACCCTTTCTGGACTCTCAACTTTTCTTCTCATTTCTTTTGTTGGAACAGATACAGCTATTTCCTTCTCTATCCGTTGCCAACTCCTTAATCCTTCCATCCTCACCCTTTTTCTATATCTACTTCTTCTTCTATCTTTCTTTTCTGTTAGTTTCCCAGTGTTCTCTAACTTTTATCTCTGTTCTTGAATTTTTCTGTTCATTCCCAATTATAAAAAATACAGGTTGTCTTGAGTCCCACAGATAAGAGTATGGGAAGTACTACAACTCATCATTATCAGATTCCACATATACAGTCCCTAGGAATGTGATAGTCATTTCGATTAAAACTAGTGAGGTTTTAGCCTTCCTGAAAACATATTAGCTAAGAGCCATCTTGAATTAGCATAAAATTAGCATTTTTATAACCAATGTTTGTGGGACTTTTCCAATATCCTATGTCACAAGAGTAAGGAGGAGATCATAACAAATGACAATATCTTCTTTCAGGCTGGCCCATATCTGCATGATCATTCTGCTTGAAATATGGATATGGTTTGTATTTTAGGACTATAGAAAAGCGTGCATGGATCAGGGAAGAGTGCAGTGCAATAAACGCAGCAGTGTATGCCCCTAAAGTAAACATCCTTTCTTCCTGTTGCACTGCAACTTTATCTGGGGAGCTCTGTACTGGCTAAATACACCACTGCACAAAAGAACATAAACCAGAGAGTATGGCTTCATTGGGATTTAGTTCTACCACTTCCTAAGGGATTGCTGCAGAATTTCTTCTAGAGGAAAATATACTCTCTTCCTATCATACGCAAAAAAGAAATGGCTCAGAAATTCGCGTATTTTTTTTTAACCATCACTTCACTATTGATCCTGTGGTTGTTGTACAAGGTGATTGCAAAGAGTAACTCATCGTTGCATGCTAGCCACAAAAATAAAAGGGGAGGTGTATCTGAATAGGGATTCTGATCCGCTTTTTGTGCCTCTGAACATCCCAATCCAAACCTTGAGTCATATACGGTACAATAAGTATACAAAAATGCAGTTTGTTGCATCATCTTTAATTCTGCTGCCTATAGAAAGGCTGTTGCATTCTAAATCTGAAATATTTGAAATGCTGCAATTTGCAATGCCAGTAATGCTAAAATGCAATACTGGACCCCTACTACAATAGCAAGAGATAATACTTCAAAGAGGTGCACATTTTGATGTAAGTATGTAGAGATAGAGATAAACAGAAGCATAGAAAATGTTTAATTTTGAGCTGTAAGAGTAATTCTGCAAAGTCTTAGTGTTCTGTGCACATTAACACTAAGCAACAATAGGGATGCCTGGTGCCTTTGCTTGAACTGTCCATGAAAATATTGAAGGATATTGAAGTCTGTATGACAACAGATCTAAATAGCTGTAGTACTCACAAATTTCACAAAGCATCATTCATTGTCGTTACTGATTTTTTACACCAAAAATTGAATAGTTAATACTATTAGATACATTCCAGAGGATTAAATCAGAGTTAAAAGTGTTAAGCAAATGCAAGAATGCAGCATCAGCCATGCCTGCTCCTGAAACAAAAGCATGTATGAACACAGAACCTTTCCACAATGTTGAGGATTTTGTTAAAAGTTGCTATACAGGAATCAGAGAGCTCTACTCACTATAATTTGAGCAGATTGACATCAAAATTATATATTAAAAAAAATAGTTAGCAGGTACCTGAAAAATTTATCTCATTCATCCTTCTACCTTGTGTTAAAAATCCAGAGATTTGTGTCATTTGTTCCTAAAGACAACTAGAGATGGGAATGCTACAGCTTCCCCAGGAAATCTCTTCTAGTGTTTCTCTATCCTCAATGATAAAACAGGCTGAATTAATTCAGAAGATATTTCTGGGCACCCATACACAAGATCAAATACTCTTAAGGCAAAAAGGACTTTATATGGTAATATGCAGTAACAAATGTAAATGTTTCAAGTTTCTAGCTACTTTCTTCAGCATGAAATGCAGTCTTTCAAGAACTCTTTGCCTTAGGAACTAATTAGCACTCTGAAATTTGAAATGCTTAAATGCATAATTATTTGTATTATTCACATTTTTGCTCCTCCAGTAGTCTTCATGAAAGAAATTTTACTGTCATCACCAGATGCCATGAAATAAGATTTACTGAACATGTTTCTGGGTTCACAGAACTAAACCATTCCTCTAATTCATGTAAAATAAACCATATTATTTGATATAAATGCTATTCATTATTTAAATATCATTAGGACATAAGAGAAAGAGGAAATAATTTCAAGGCATAATTTAGATAGCTTGTTAAAGTTATGAAGTGCTGTTGATGTCACATTAAAGAAAGACAATTAAAGGAATTGGTGAAATACTAGATATGAATGTTTGAACTATACACAATAAACTCATTTTCTGTAACAATAAACTTTATCATTGCAAATGAAATGTAACACGCGGCTGAATTATTTTATATATATGCTATACACCTATATACTCTTTGTGTCTGCCTGTTATATGAGTATAGAGCTAGAGCATGACATTCTATCAGGAGGGAAACCTAAGGAAGGGCAAAAAAGCTAAGAGAGAGGTCTTCCTCACTGTAGTCAGAGCCGGAAAGCTATTCTGGAATTAATCTCAGGACTGATTTGGGAGAGCAATGAAAAAAATTGAGAACTTGTTCTGGATCCTGTGACTCTGAGACCCCGCCGGGTGGATAATCCCAGAGTTTAGAACAGCATGGGCAGAAGGTGAAGATGGTGAATGAGCAGGGGATGAGCTGGTTTATCTCTCAGGATGCCACAGTCCTTTTCTGACCTAGAAGTACACACTTCTTCTACTTTTGTGGTAGCAGAATGACAGGCATGGGAACAACTGGAATTTTCAGGGAAATGTCAGATCGGTGCACACGTGGTCCTTTGGGAGAAGCAGTTTTCTCCATATTTTACTCAAGTGCAAACTGACAGTTTTACATTCCAGCAACTGAATAAAAGTTTTAGAGTCTTGATGGTTTGGAGCTTGAACTCAGCATTTTTGGCCTCTCCCGGTGGCAGAGGTCAGTTTTGGTCAGACTGTTTGGAACCAGACTGAGTGGAGAGAGAGAAAAGAGCACTGCTGGGCAAGGCACCTCATGACAACCATCACCATCAGTTCTCAAGTCTCTTGGATGCAGGCACGGACTCCTTGTGTGGGGTGAGGATTAGTTCTTTTGAAACAGCTGAGGAGCTGTGTTTAAACCTTCAGAAAGGAAGAAGTGCAGCAAAAAGTGGAGAAGAAGAAGGTGGTTCACTTTTCTGAACATGAACACAGCCCAGCATGAAACCAAGGAGCTGCTGTGGCTAACTGATACTGTAAGCTGCCTTTGGCAGTTGTGGTAACCAAATAAAACCATGTCTGAAGGTGGGTGAATTTGGGATCCTCTGTATACATTTACAACACCAATTGCCTATGAGTCCATCTAACTACAAAAATAATCTAATATACAAAAATTATATAACTCATGAAAAGGAGTGTCACAGATGTTCAACAGGGTTAACAACACTGACAGAATCCTGGCTGTTAAGCTGAACTATTATGTAGTTTTTACAAGGATATTAAATAGGGCTTTGCATTGAATCAATTTTTTTTTCCTAGAAAATAATGTCTGTCAGGAATTCTATGATGTGAAATTTGAACATCAGTGTCACAGATAGAATGGGTTTTTCTTCTTTCACTGCTGATACCTTTTAGAGGTCACTTTCTGAGACTATGTTATCACAACCACAGCAGAAAAGAGCCCAGAAATGCAGCTTGATCAGGCTTGTCTGGAAGGAAATTGCAGTTTCCATTTGATTCCACTGAGGCTGGATTAGACTTTTCTTACCACACAAAACTGATTTTTAGAACATAACCATTAGCAGCCCTAAGACTCTCAGCAACTTCTCTAACCTTTTTGCACTTCTAATACCTGTGACCGAGTACTCTCCTGGGAAGGAAAAATCTGTACCTATCTCCAGACTTGCTTGCACCTTCCTGTGAAACGTCTCTTACTGATCAGTTCTGGAAACAAGGTATCAGACCAAATAAACCCAGGGAAGGTTCTGTCATCCCGTGAGCTCTCGCTCTTAACCCAAGCTGAGAAAGAGAAGTCACACTAGATTTGTCACAAGCCCTTACTAAATCCCCGTGGGAGAACGATGCTGGTCTTGCCTGTTCCATAAAAGCAAACTTCAGAGCTGTGGGCAGATCCCTGTCACAGAGAATGAGCATAGTTCCAGGGCAGCCCAGTCACTTTGAAGAGGGCAAAACAATACTGAGAAAAGTGAATATAGCGAATAATTTATTTTCATGTTCCGCTATGCATCTCAAGGGTTTGTTTTGTTTCGTTTCGTTTCGGGGTTTCGTGGTTTGGGGTTTTTTTTGTGCATTTCAGAGAAATGGTCCCAGCAGAAGTTGGGAAAACAGCGGCGGCGCTGAGCCCGCGCGGATGAAGCGGGGTCCGGGGAGCGGGGCAGGGGCGCTGCATTTGGCTCCGGGACTCCCGGCGGTGTGTGCGGGGACACGCGGCTCCCCTCCCGCATTCCTGCCTTCTCCTGCGGCTTTCGGGGCAGGGGGAGCTGCCCTAGGGAGAAAACCTCTGGTTCCAACTACAACCATCCACCGCGGGGGAAAAAGGCACGAACAAACCCCTTCGTCCTTCTCTGAGAAGGGCGCG